>RWGY01000034.1:714557-1254668 GCA_007726485.1 Eragrostis curvula | reverse complement strand
GTGCCCGCTATGAACGCGGAGATCACCTCGGCGTCAGCGAGATTGGGTAACGCGTTGCATTGCCTGGAGAACCGCTTGATATAGTCCCTCAGGGACTCGTCGGCGCCCTGTCGGCAGTTCCGAAGGTCCCACGGGTTCCCCGGGCGCGTGTACGTGCCCTGGAAGTTGCCGATGAACACCTCTTGGAGGTCAACCCAATCCTGGATTGAGCCCTCCGGGAGATGCTCGAGCCACGTCCTGGCCGAGTCGGCCAAGAAGAGGGGGAGGTTGCGGATAATGAACCGTTCGTCGGTGGCACCGCCGGCTTGGCACGCCAGGCGGTAGTCCTCCAGCCACAACGCGGGATTCGTCTCCCCGTTGTACTTCGTGATATTGCTGGGCGGCCGAAACCGCTGGGGGACGGGAGCCCGCAAGATGGCGCGGCCAAAAGCCCGTGGGCCGGCCGGGACCGGAGCCCGAGGCTTGTCTTCCTCCGGGTCAAACCTCCCGCCACGCCGCGGAGCGTAGACAAAGTCCTCGGTTTCGCACCGTGGACCTCGCCCTTGCTCGCGGCGCCTTGCCCGCAGAATGTCGCGGGCGTCGCGGATCCTGCCGATCCGCTGATGGACCGGCGGCGCGTCCCCAGTCCCACTTTGCTCGGGGGTTTGGTGGACGGAACTTTCGGGTTGTGCCCGCGGCTTGCTTGGCGTGCGGTAGGAAACGCTGGATTCCCACCGCCGTGCAGCAGAGCTTTGCTCGCGCTCGGCCTGCTGCACCGCCGCCAAGTCCAGGAGGTCCTTGAGCTCCCCCTGGATTCTTCGCTCGTCCTCGTTGGACGGTTGCGGGAGCGCGCGCAAAAGTGTCGCAGCCGCGGCGACATTCTGGCTGGGTCTGGTGTATCTGGGCACGAGGTTGCCCGCCTCGGCCAGAATCCGCTGCCGGGCTTCGCGCCCATGGGCACGCACACGTTCGCGCTGGGCCTGGCGCTGCGCCACCTCGTGTTCGAGCCGCTCACGCTCCTCCTTGAGCCGCCGCGCGGCTTCTGCGAGCTCGTGTTGGCGTTGGAGCAGACGCTCCAGGTCGTCGCCCCCCCGGTGGTCGGCGCTCGCCAGAGGGGTTTCTTGCTGCGCCTGTGTCACAAGCAGGGGCGCGGCTTCTGCGGCCGCTCCGGCGTCCGCCGTCGTCGCGGCCGCTGCAAGGTCTGGCTGCGCCGCCACGTCGTGAACGTTGCGGCGACTACCTCCGCCGGCTTCCACCACCATGCACTCGCGCGAAGGATGGTGACTGCAGGCGTCGGAGTCGTAGTCGAGGAGGTCATCCTCGTCGCTGTCGTAGTCGTACTCCGCCATACCCACGAGCTCCGCGCCCGCGGACATGGCGAGGGTGAGGGCCCTTTGTGGGGGTGCCGGCGGTTCGACGCGCGAAAGCCCCCCGTCCCGGACCACGATGAACTCCAGGCTCCCGAAGTACACGAGAGCACCCGGAGCCCAATCGATGTCGTGGCTCGCCATCAACTGAAGATGTCAAACGCGCTGAGGTCCCCTACCTGGCGCGCCAACTGTCGGTGTTAAGAAACCGGCCGACAAGTAAATTTGTAACTACGGCGCCTAACAATCTTTTATGATGGCGAGGGTTTTGCGAGAGAGGCAAGGTTTATACTGGTTCAGGCAATCGATGCCCTACGTCCAGTTCGTGGGTGGTTCGTGTTTCGACTTGCAGAGGGGAGCTACAAGTGTTGGCGAGGGAGGAGAAAGACTCCAAACCTCTTCGTCTGTATCTCTATGTCTGTGTGCGTTGTATCTATGGATCCCCCCTCCTCATGCACCAAGCTCTCCTTTTATAATCAAGGAGTGAGCTGGTTTACAAATGAGAACGGGGTTTTTGAGTTGTGGGCAGCGCAGCTACGCGCCGCACTAGTCTGATCCCTATCCACTACTGTGGCTCTAGTCAGGCGGCGTCCTGTCAGCCCGGTCGCCGGGCAGGTGGTCGAGATGTCAACCCAGACTGTCGCGACCGTCTTGTCGCCGGTCCGGTCTTCGTCCCTGTTCAGGGTGATGACGATGCCGTAGCCATCCCGCTGCCGTACTCGAGGTGTCAGGCGGCGCTGTGAGATGGGACGGATGTCACTGTGCAGGTCAGATCGCGTCACTACAAGAATTCAGTTGATCAATGACGTTTGTAATTTGTCATAGATTGAAGAAAAACCGTCATAAAATGGAATCTGTGACGATAAGGTGGTTCGTCATGTATCTCGCGTCATAGATCAACTCCGATGACGTTCCTTAACTTTTCGTCACGGTTTGCTAAAATCTATGACGTTCCTTGGTCGTCACAGAGGAGCCCAAGCCCAGTCATGGCCCGAACCTTTGTGACGACTTCAGATCGTCACCGTGTATCAAATCCATTTTAAATCTGCCCCCAAATTTAATCCAAACTGAATCCTCCCTAGCACCAGCGCTGTACAAGATCCGTATTCTTCAGAAATTGAACCACAAAGAACCGTATACAACATTCTTTAGAAATCTTAAAGTGGCAGTACAAGATCAGCTCAACGGTAACGTACAAAACCGTGGCTGACAATAATCATACATGGCAACTAAAATTTCTATTTCGACATCCAACAGAGAAGCCTAAACCAAAAAATGTACAGTGATGACGAGACGACATCCAACAGAGAAGAAATGGATAGCCGAGGTTGTCGCCGTAGTCCGGGTGCCGTAGATCTGGAGCCGCCGCATCTCCGACCATCCCGCCGCCGCACCTCGGAGTCGCTCGGCCACCGCACCTGGACGCCCCACGCTGCTGAGCCTGTATGCCCCCGCCGTCGCTCCTGGGAGCCCCTCGTCGCCGAGCCTCGACGCCCCTCGCCGCTGAGCCTGGACGCCGCCTCGTCGCCGCGCTTATAGGCGCGTGGACGCCTCCCGCCACCGCTCGCCGTAGATCCGAAGCACCACTGAATTGATTTGGCTGGGCAGGGGCGAGTCAGGGCGCACCAGGGAGAAGGGAAGGGAGGCGGATGAGGAGAGAAGAGAGAAAGGCGGCGGTGGGTGAGGTGAATGAGAGAGGGATGACGATAGTTTAGGGTTACTCAGGTTTTATACCAGGATATGGCTTTTGGGCCTAAAACGGCCGGCCCAACTACAAAACACGTATACTGTGTACTAATATAAACAAGTCCTGTTAACACCACGTTGAATCAAATAACTCAGCGTTAGCTCAAAAAAAAAAAAATCAAATAACTCTGCGGTAAGGCATTATAGTTACACTGAGACTTGAACGGTTTGATCATAATCAGGTACGTACGAATTTCTTTTGACCCCGCAGCCAAACTGACATGTGTGCCCTACGTGTGTGACTTTTGGTTTTAATTTTATGACGGCAAACGTAATTTTATGACGGCAAGGTGGAATTCATCAACGTGTGTGACAATTCCGGACATTGTTCGGCTTTGGGAGCCTCGCTGGCCCGACGATGATCCATGACAAATACTTAATCGTCACAGATTGATAGCGTGCGTGACGCTTACATGTAGATCGTCATAGAATAATAGTGTTCGTGACGTTCACTTCAAGATCGTCATAGAATGCTTGTGTTTGTGACGCTCACTTCAAACGTCATCCCTAATTCGTCATGGATCAACAGATTTGTTGTAGTGCGTGCCTGCAAGTAGATGAGTTGCTGGGTAGAGTTAAGGCTCCCCAGCTACTCGTCGTAAATGCCTGTCCTCCTTGCCAGAGGAAAATCTTCTCGACGAAGTCTCCCAACTCGGGGTCGGGCGAAGCGCGGCTTGTGGGCCCGCCCGACTGGGAGTCGGGCGAGGCGGAGTTCGGGGCCCGCCCGACTGGGGGTCGGGCGAGGCGGAGTCTGTGGACCCCACCCGACTCGGGGTCGGACGAGGCGGAAGTCGTGGGCCCCGGCCGACTCGGGGTCGGACGAGGCGGAAGTCGTGGGCCCCGGCCGACTCGGGGTCGGACGAGGCGGAAGTCGTGGGCCCTGGCCGACTCGGGGTCGGACGAGGCGGAACTTGTATGTGCCCTCGGGGTCGGCCGTAGGCCCCTCGAGCGCTCTGTTGTCGTGTGCCTGTTCCTGTGGGCCCTACACAATTAAGCTGAGACGGTTAGCAGAATTAAGCATCCTAGATTAGGATACCCTGATTTGGGTATCCGTCAAATCCGTCCACACTTTCACTTACTCCGGCAACTCCAGCGACTATCTGAGTGATTCGGTGAGCTCGAAAACCTATGATTCACCCAAGATCTTTGGTTCATTTTGCTCCGCCAATGGTTTTTTTTTTTGGAATGTCACCGGGGGGAGAGCTCCGCTAATGGTTTTATTTGGGGATTGTTTTGTTGTGACCTAGGACCACGATCTTCCGCCCGAGACAGAAGAGAGGCACTGGCGTGGGATCGACAGGAGCACGGACGAGCGCTGCGCCCATGGCCGTCCTCGTAGGAAGGTCTGCTGGGGCGGGAGGAACACTGGACGCCAATTCCTCGGCTGTCGCCTTGAGGTTTTTCTCTATCTGTTTGTGCTTTGTTTTTCCTCTGCCTTTTTCATGCTGTATGATTCATATTGCTCTATATCACCGTTTTCAGATAGTCCATGTTGCTAACAATATTTTGGTAACAATATTTTGCTTCCCTCTACTCCCATTTCCACAGGAGGATGGAAAGCAGTGCTCCTACGTCAAGTGGATTGACCCGGAATGGGCGGAGAGAGTCCAGGTGTCCTTCAACAAGCTGTGGCATCAGTCAAACCAGTTTATGCGAGCAAGGAGGCATTGTTCTAACGAGCTTCGCGATGCTCTCGCTGCAAAGGTCAACATGGAGCAGAGATTGAAGGACAGTGAGGAGTCCATGGAGCGGAGGATGAAGCAGATGGTGGATGAGCTCAAAAAGTGGATTGTCTTGGCCAAGCTGTTGGAGGCTAGGTGGCTGTCCAGCGAAGGGAAGAAAAAAGGGTCTGGATGCTGGTTGGGATCCAGGTTTGCGTGATGATGTTGTACCTCATCATCCACAAGAATTGATCGTCATACTCTCCTATCTATTTTGTTCATTGCTAGTGATGATAAAAAGCACATTTTGCTTGGCCGTTGATGGTTTTGAAGCACCGGCGGCGGAAGTGCTGTTGTGTCCGCGTTGGTGCTAGCTGTGGTTGTCGTCTGTAACATGGGTTAGTGTACTAGTACTTTGTTATGAGGGAAAATACCTTGTATGCCATTGGCTTAAACTAAAACCCCTTATATGCCATCCCGGCCCACATGTCTTGAGGGGAAATACCTGTATGGCATTGGCTTCATCCACACGTAGCTGACATGCGGGCCTGACGAATGCTTCCTTGTGCGACGCGTTCAGTACTAGTAGTCAAACCGCTGCGACAAAAATTTTACTTGGTCTTGGGACCCGTGTAGTGCTGTGGGCCGTGGGCAGTAGGCCGATGAAGGCTTCTGTGAAGTACAATCGAGCCCTATAACAGCTGGCCCAGACCAAGATTTAGCCCATCACTGAAGATACATAGATGTGGGCCCAAACGTGAATGCCACGTGGCATTAGAGGGATGAATAAAATGTTGGAAAAGTAGTACAGTACTAGTAGGCCTCGTTGAAACTTGAGAGGTGGGTCACAGAAATGGGACCGATGGAGGCATATCGCATAAAAAAACTTGTTGGACGAGTGGAAAAGTAGGCCTCGGTGAAGCCTGACAGGTGGGTCACAAATGGGACCGACGGACCCGCGTAGTTGACACGTGGGCCCAGCGAGTGCTTCATTGTGGGACGCGTTCAGACTTCAGACTAGTGTACAAAACTTCAAACCATAGCTGCGACAAAAATTACTTGACCGTGGGACCCACTTTGATGACATGTGGGCCCGCGTAGTGTGGCATGAACACGCTGGCAAATGAAATCAACGACGAAAAATACTTAGTCTTGGGACCCCCGTCTCCTGATACGTGGGCCCCGGTTGCCTTTGTTGTGCGCCTTGTGGCATTTTACGCGGTCAAATGAAATTTTAATGACGAAAATGGTTTGACCGTGGGCCCGTGGAGCCTGACACATGGGCCCCATTGTTGACGGTCGTTACGGACCAATTTCGACCGTCAACTAGCTCAATAAACAAGAAGGATTGGACACTCTTTACATGCACTTTATTTAAGAATAACCTAGTTCCACATGTACCTCTAGATTTTAGTGTGCAGGTGGAATAAGGGAGAAATCCAGGTGAACTCATGCCCCAAGGCGACGAATCAACACTTCTACACAACAACGTTCGCCGCGGGAATACAATTCCAAGACAAAAGGCCAAATCTCGTCAAAGTCCAACACAACTAAGGCCAAATGCACCTGGACCAGAGAAGTGGACCCAGAGGGGGACCCACCTGCCAAAGCCCAGCCCAGGAGGGGCCAGGCACAGGTCGGCCGACCCCCGCTGGCCAGGTCGGCCGACCTGGCAGGGTGGCCCCCTGGGCCCATCTTTCTATGGCGGTTTGTAACCGACCTCTGGAGGTCGGTTCCCCCTGCATTAAATGCCACCGACCTCGGGAACCGCCTCAAAGTTGCCGACCTTCAAGGACTATATAAGGAGGGGTACCCCCCTCCTTCCAAGACACATAATACACAAGGATCATTCCCTCCTCCTCACACTAGAGTTAGAGGCAATTCTAGGTAGTGCTAGGCCGAGTAGTGGGCTGCCCTATTGCTCCCAAAGTCTTGTGGAGAATTGGGTAGTGCTCTTGTATCCTTTCTCTCTCTTTGTAAGACTTGTTATTTAATCTATGGAATACAAGTATTCATATAGTTGTTATGAGCTTGCTAGTTCTACCATGATCTTGTATGATCGTTCGTTGTTCGTTCATGCTCGTTCATCGTTCGTTCATCGTTCGTTCATACTCGATCATCGATTATTCTTGAACTTGCTTAATCGTTCATCGTTCGTCGCTCGTTCTTGAGCGACGAACGCTTATGCATGACTTAGTGCTAGCTTTGATCCCTTTTATCTAGTTTATGCTAGTTAGGCTAGTTGTTCTCATGTTTAGGCATCGGGCTCATTGTCCTGCAAAGGTGCTCTAGATTTATCACCCCGTCGATCCGAAGGGTTGGGGGTGCCTCGAGGGATCTAGAGTCGTGGTTAGTAACGCCGGCATGGTGCCGGGGTAGTCTATCCACCCTTGGGTATGTGCGTGTCCCACGGTTTGTAGAGGTAGGTGGCAGGAAGTGACAGCCCTGTCCATCCAAAGGAACCTTCCACATTCGGGCACGGCATAGGAGTACGTAAATAGGCCGGAGTCGCGAGGCAGACCTTGCGTATGCCGGATCTCCCGATGTTGCCTAGGCATTAGACGCTTGCTTGTGCTTGCATGACGCTAGATGATAGGTAGAGGTTGTGCACGCTATATGAATGTTGTACCTTTGGAGTAGTGGCTCGCTAGTCTAACTTAGCATTGCTTAGGATTGTCTCTCGCCTTTTATTAGAGAGAGTGGAATGCCTTCGTGTGTGTCACACTATCCTTATTATTATTAAACCTTACCCCTGCATTGGAATGTGGTTATATCACTTATCGTTTGTACACCATGAACATAAGTACTCTTGTCAACCATGTCTTCCTTTGGGAAAATATAAATACGATACCCTGGAATACTCTCGGGTGAAATGCTACAACGGGTTATCCGTCCGCTTGCGGATATTCTATTTAACATGACAAACCTTATAATTCATATCTAGTACTTGTTACTAGTTGTGGATTATTTGGTTAAATAGTGCAAGTGAACAATTCCATAACCCCCGGCGTCTCCCGCGGTCGCGTGTTTCCCGCGTGACCGTAAGAGACGCCAACAAGCATTTCTGGCGCCGTTGCCGGGGAAGACATTGGTTAACAAGAATACAATGATTGTTCATGATTACACTTGATGTGGTTTAACCATTGCCCATGCAGGCTAACCTTGATCTGTTTTCTCTTTGATGTGAAAACAGGATAGTGTATGCGTGGATTCGACTTGCCGAAAAACTTCGTTGATAATTCCGAGTCACTTGTGAGGAAGACTCGACGCCGCGTCGTCGTCTCCCCTCAAGTACTCTCGACAAGCGAACCCGCATCTTCCGCACCATCTACGTCAAACGTCATGGCTGAAAAGACCCTTCGTGAATACTCCGCGCCCACCGTCGCCAATGTGCCCATTGGACCCAACGTCGACGTTGGTGACGCCGGACTTAACATAAGGTCCAGCCTCATCACAATGGTGCAAGCCATACCCTTTTGTGGGAAGGCTTCCGAGGACGCCAACTCTCATCTCCAACAGTTCCTAGAAATATGCAACACGTCAGGCACGGGAGAAGGCAATCAAGATGCCATCAAGCTCCGTTTGTTTCCGCTCTCCCTCCTTGGGAAAGCGAAACAATGGTTCTATGCAAACCGCGCCAATATTGACACTTGGGACAAATGTTCTACGGCGTTCCTCGCTAAGTTCTTCCCGATGGGCAAAACCAATGCCCTTCGTGGAAGAATTGCAAGCTTCCAGCAAGCAACAAATGAATCCATACCCGAGGCATGGGAAAGGCTCCAAGAATACACATTAGCCTGCCCACACCATGGGATGGAAAAATGGCTCATTCTTCAACACTTTTACAACAGGTTAACACCAACAGCCCGTGGACATATGGATGCCGCTGCTGGAGGAGCCTTCTTCTCCAAAACCGTTACTCAAACAAAAGATCTTATAGAGAAGATGGTCTCCAATCAAGGGTGGAGCGATGATCGACTCCAATCACGCTCAAAAGGCATCCACCCTGTCAAGGAAGTGGACATGTTGTCCGCCAAACTTGACCTTCTCATGAAGCGTTTGGATGAACACACTTCAAGTGGTAGTGTTCGTGCATTGGACTCACACATGACGTGTGAGGAATGCGGGGATACGGGCCATATGGGGAAGAATTGCCCCCACACCCAAGAAGATGTATTCTACATGAACAACAACAACGGGTATCGTCCAAACGGAGGTCAAGGATATAGTCAAAATCAAAATAGAGGTAACAATTTTCCTGGTTTTTACAATAATCAGCCCTCTTTGAAAGATTTGGTTCTTGGCCAAGCTAAAATTAATGAATCAATCAACAAAAAGCTTGCTGCCAACGATAAAGTTTTAGAAAATATAAATTCACAGCTAGAAGGTTTTTCTTCCGCTTTCAAAAATCAGCTAAGTTTTAACAAAATGATAGAAACTCAAATAGCTCAGCTTGCTGCTCTCGTTCCTTCTGCTAATTCCGAGCAGATTCCTGGGCAACCAGAATCTCTCATTGAAAAAGTTAACGTTATCACTACGAGAGGAGAAATGTTCTCTCGTAAGACTAACCATGCAGGGGAGAACAGGCAAATAGGAGAAGAACCTTCTACAATAAAAGCTGATCCAGGCTTTCCAGTAATCCCTTGTGCAATCAAGAGATTCCACTTCAACTACGCACTGTGCGACCTTGGGGCCAGCATGAGCATTATGCCCAAGGCGATCTTCGAGCAATTAAAGTACAAGTTCCTCACGCCAACAGCGATGCGGCTACAATTGGCCGACTCAACCTTTCGCTTTCCAATGGGGATTGCGGAAGATGTGCCGGTATCCATAAGAGGCCGCACCGTCCCGGTAAACTTTGTGGTGCTGGACATGGATATTGACAAGGAAACGCCCCTCATCTTGGGACGTCCCTTCCTTAGCACCACAAAGGCCCAAATTGATGTTGGAATGGGAGAAATCCGCCTCTACATCAATGGGAAGGAGGAAAAGTTCGAGTTTCAACCCCGAAAAGAACAATGCTCGATGATCAAGATCAAGTATGGGCCAAACCCCTCAAACATCAAAGAAGTTGAAGTGACCCCGAGAAAGACGGATAGTCTCATTGCTCTTTGGAAGCAAATTGACAAACGTGAGAACCCGTCATGGTACCAACCCAAGAAGCCCGCAACAACAAGGCCGGGGTTATGGGTCAAGAAATCGACCCCTCAAATTGAGAAGCCACCAACACAACCCAAGATCAAACAAATGTGGCAAGTAAAGAAGGTGCAGCCATCTTCATCCTCCTCTCCAAGGACGGGACCGGCACCTCAAGAATGAAATGCATGGAGAAGTCCTTGCTCGCCGGACTTAAAACGGCGAAGCCCTGGCCGATAGGATAATCGGCATTATCATTTCTTTTTGATTCCTTTTTAATTTTTCAAACCCACCACTTGCATTCAAAAACTTTTAAATCACCCTGCATATTTTATTTCACCACAAGAAATTCTTATTTCAATCGTTTGAATTTTTCCGCCAGCATATTTGAATTTTCATCTCGCCATGCATACAAAAAAAAAATTTAATCTCCAAAAATATTTGGGTCTTCAAAACTTTTTCACTCTTTGGTGCAAGGTTTTGGAGTACCTCTGTACCACTACAATAAATTTTTCACACGTTGGGATTTTTCCAACACTTTCTCCCTTCTAGTTCAATTTTTCCGAAAACCATTTGAATTTCGAGGCATGATTTTATTTGGAAATCTTTCTGAGCAATATTTCCGATGATTTACTGGACATAGCAGCCAAGGTCATAAACCATATGACCGTTGGAGGCTGTGGGCCAAGAGGGGGAGCAAGTGGGCCCCACAGGGGGTCGGCCGACCCCTTTGTGCCAGGTCGGCCGACCTGTGGCAGCCACTGCTGCACCCCATCTTTTCCCCAACGGTCATATTCCCCCTCCAACGTTCAAAAACGGCTACATTTCGTGCTATAAGTTGGAGTGACCGGCCAGAGGCTCTCTCCCCCTCACACACACTCATCTCATTCCTCATTCACTTCACTCTCTTGCTCACAAGGTTCTCCTTTGCTCTCACTTTGTGCTTGCCTCAAAATTCTGCATAAAAAACTCCTCTCCCTCTGTTTGTGCTTTGTTTTGTTTTCATTTGTTTTTTTGAGTTGCGATTTTCTTGCTCACAAGAACAACCGACGGTTTCGCCGATTCATTTTTTCCTAACCATAACCCGTTCGGAGTTTTTGTTCTTGTGTTCTTGCTCTCCTCGCTGCAGCCATGTCGGGAGCAAAGCGGCTGTACGATTCGTTGAAGAAGTCCCTAAGCTCAAGCTCAAGTCCAAGCTCTTCACGCCGAAGCACGCGCGCACGCCCCGTGGTCGAGCCACCGCCAAGTCCACCACATGCAGCCGAAGAAGAGGGCAACAACGAGCATCATCTCCTCGCCGACACCGACCTCGACTTGGTGGGCGAGCAAGAGACGAACGCCTACGCACTTCTTCAAAACCGTATCTTTGCTCCTACGCGAGCATTTGACACGGAGCTGCTGCAACAAACAGGTATGGATGCTGAATTTTCTCAAGTATTCAAAGCTATAGGGTGGAAAGATTTTGCTAGTGTACATGAGCCGGGTTCCCGCTTGCTTACACTTCAGTTTTTATGCACCCTACGAGTAGTAGATGAAGGTATTACTTTTCGGTTTTTTCCGGGAAGAGTACCGTTTGAAATGGAAGGACCTTAGCATAATACTCGGCTTTAATACTCGCTGCAATGTTGATATTGATAATGCCCTTCCTGAGTTTTCAAAGCTTGCATTTTGGGAAAGGATTACGGGTTTTTCCATCACCCTACTTTGCGCTTTTTGCACATGTGGATTGGCATCACTCTTTTTCCTAGGAGTGATATTAGAGTTGTGCGCGAGGATGAAATGAAAATTCTTTATGCTATGGTTGAGAAAATTAAGATTTCTCCTGTGCAATACATGATTCACCAATGGCTAGATAATTTTGGGATGATAGGACCTATCGAGTGCACTTCGTTGATTACACGTATCGCTGCAGGAGTAGGTGCTTTGCATGATGCTAATGTTGAATATATTGATACTCCTCGCATGCTCATAAACAAAGATTATCTTATTCGCGGTCATACACTTAAGCGTGGCCCAAATGATTCCCTCATATTTTATTTTGTCGGGTATACAAACGAGTTTCGGTTACCTAACCCGGATCTTCGCTTGTATACTTGCAAAAATCTAACCATTGAGCTCCAAGAAATAGAGAGTGCGCGCAGGAGTATTTCTTCTCGCAGGAGGACGCGCAGGTCGGAGCAGTCGTCAAGTTCCGAGGCACCCACACCGCAGCCCATGGCTCATGGCGGCCCGGGGTATGGTCACACCAGGTATTTTCCCGGTGTATACTCAGCCCCGCCACCACACATGGCCGGGGGCTCGGCGTGGCAAACCTCGGGACATGACCCAAGGATGTTCACTCCGCAACAACAATGGGAGGAACACTCCTCCGACTCTGGTGCGACTCAAGGTTTCCACCTTGAGCAAGCAATGAACAACCTCTCCGAGCAAATGGGAAGGCTCGAGACCACAGCGGAAGACACTCAATACGCGCTGAATCAACACATCCTACAAACCCATCAGTGGCAAGAACACACCGACACCCAGCTCACCAACCTCACCAACATGACGGAGCGGGGACAAGCCGATCTTTCGGCTTACTTTCGCCACATGGGGTTCAATCCACCAAACCCATGAGCAAGAACAAGCTTGGGGGGGAGACACCATGCCCCCCGCTAAGGTATCATGTATCGCAACTTGTATCCTTTTTCTTTCGTTTTTTGCTTGTTCTTGCTTCTCATATGAAAAACAAAATAAAAATAACAAAACTAAAAAGAACAAAAATAGTTAGTATAGTTTCTTTTTATGTGCTGTAAAAATGTTTCTTTTCCTTCTATGTTGAGATGATGAATAGTTGCTCTGCCGTATTTCTCTCTTGTGCCTAGTTTATAACTTAGTACTCTCCAAGTTTTGAGTTTGTTGGCTGAAAAATACTTGCTTAGAACCTGAAACTTGTGGGTAGCATACGCTTGCACTGAACCTAAGTTGTTATGAGAAATGATATGGTAAAAAGAGCGGATGCAATCTTGTTCCAAGTCAAGCTTGAAAACTCCGGAGCTTTTTGTTTTCGAAAATCATAAAAATTTATAAGTTCTTCAGTGATGATAAATTCCTACCAAAGCCATATGTAGTACTTAATGAATAAACCTTACATATGCTGCTTGTCATTTCATTGAGCTTTATTAAAATTGTGTGACCCTAGTGAGATGCTTTGCATACTCTCATGATCAAGATCACGTACACATTCCACCTCATATGCTAAACTTCTACACCGGAAGTTAGCAACATGTCATACCATCCACCAAAATAAAGACACTCCTCACAATTTATCACCTCTCTTGAAATATCAAAATTAGGCATGGCTATGCAAAAGAAAGAAAGAAAATAAAGCTCACAGAAGATGAGCATGAAAAGAACAAGAAAATTTATCTGCTCTCATTTTGAGCATGGAAAAAGAAAGAAGAAAAGATAGCCATGTCCCAAAATATAAAATAAAGAGAGGTGAACAAAAAGAGGAGTAGTCACTTACACCACCATTCACATATACACACTTGCACATCTTGATCTTTGATTGTATGGCTTGCTATCTCCGTGGATCCACTCTTTTGGTTTTGCAAAATATGAATGCAAGTATGCCTCTCTTCATATCCTACCTTGAGCTCCACAAAAAGCCTATTAGATGTAGGATGAGGCAACACACATGCCTTGGTGAGGAATGAAAACACCACTTGAGCGACTCGAGAGTATCACTTGAGGAACTCGGTTTTATTTTTGAAAATCTTTTTGAAAACCTCCGGAGAATAAAAGCAAGACATGGAATGAGAAAACAAATGCTCGTACACCGTTCTCTCTCTCAACCGCCCAAGGTGAAGTATAAAGCAAAAGCCCCATAAGGACTAAGGGAAGGGTGAGTTACCTTGGCCAAGTTATTCAACTCAAGGATGAGTATCTTTGTTATACACTTGGTACCTTTGAGAAGTAGGCATTGTAGCAACTCCTGATCAAACAACCTAAAGTCCTACTTCTTGCTCGGGACGAGCAAGGGGTAAGCTTGGGGGAGTTGTTGACGGTCGTTACGGACCAATTTCGACCGTCAACTAGCTCAATAAACAAGAAGGATTGGACACTCTTTACATGCACTTTATTTAAGAATAACCTAGTTCCACATGTACCTCTAGATTTTAGTGTGCAGGTGGAATAAGGGAGAAATCCAGGTGAACTCATGCCCCAAGGCGACGAATCAACACTTCTACACAACAACGTTCGCCGCGGGAATACAATTCCAAGACAAAAGGCCAAATCTCGTCAAAGTCCAACACAACTAAGGCCAAATGCACCTGGACCAGAGAAGTGGACCCAGAGGGGGACCCACCTGCCAAAGCCCAGCCCAGGAGGGGCCAGGCACAGGTCGGCCGACCCCCCCTGGCCAGGTCGGCCGACCTGGCAGGGTGGCCCCCTGGGCCCATCTTTCTATGGCGGTTTGTAACCGACCTCTGGAGGTCGGTTCCCTCTGCATTAAATGCCACCGACCTCGGGAACCGCCTCAAAGTTGCCGACCTTCAAGGACTATATAAGGAGGGGTACCCCCCTCCTTCCAAGACACACAATACACAAGGATCATTCCCTCCTCCTCACACTAGAGTTAGAGGCAATTCTAGGTAGTGCTAAGCTAAGTAGTGGGCTGCCCTATTGCTCCCAAAGTCTTGTGGAGAATTGGGTAGTGCTCTTGTATCCTTTCTCTCTCTTTGTAAGACTTGTTATTTAATCTATGGAATACAAGTATTCATATAGTTGTTATGAGCTTGCTAGTTCTACCATGATCTTGTATGATCGTTCGTTGTTCGTTCATGCTCGTTCATCGTTCGTTCATCGTTCGTTCATACTCGATCATCGATTATTCTTGAACTTGCTTAATCGTTCATCGTTCGTCGCTCGTTCTTGAGCGACGAACGCTTTTGCATGACTTAGTGCTAGCTTTGATCCCTTTTATCTAGTTTATGCTAGTTAGGCTAGTTGTTCTCATGTTTAGGCATCGGGCTCATTGTCCTGCAAAGGTGCTCTAGATTTATCACCCCGTCGATCCGAAGGGTTGGGGGTGCCTCGAGGGATCTAGAGTCGTGGTTAGTAACGCCGGCATGGTGCCGGGGTAGTCTATCCACCCTTGGGTATGTGCGTGTCCCACGGTTTGTAGAGGTAGGTGGCAGGAAGTGACAGCCCTGTCCATCCAAAGGAACCCTCCACGTTCGGGCACGGCATAGGAGTACGTAAATAGGCCGGAGTCGCGAGGCAGACCTTGCGTATGCCGGATCTCCCGATGTTGCCTAGGCATTAGACGCTTGCTTGTGCTTGCATGACGCTAGATGATAGGTAGAGGTTGTGCACGCTATATGAATGTTGTACCTTTGGAGTAGTGGCTCGCTAGTCTAACTTAGCATTGCTTAGGATTGTCTCTCGCCTTTTATTAGAGAGAGTGGAATGCCTTCGTGTGTGTCACACTATCCTTATTATTATTAAACCTTACCCCTGCATTGGAATGTGGTTATATCACTTATCGTTTGTACACCATGAACATAAGTACTCTTGTCAACCATGTCTTCCTTTGGGAAAATATAAATACGAGACCCTGGAATACTCTCGGGTGAAATGCTACAACGGGTTATCCGTCCGCTTGCGGATATTCTATTTAACATGACAAACCTTATAATTCATATCTAGTACTTGTTACTAGTTGTGGATTATTTGGTTAAATAGTGCAAGTGAACAATTCCATAACCCCCGGCGTCTCCCGCGGTCGCATGTTTCCCGCGTGACCGTAAGAGACGCCAACACCCATCTTGCTGATCAGGATGCCACGTAGGCTAGAAACGCCCTTGGGGCGGGGTTTATGACGAAAGTTATGGGTCCCACGTTGACTAAAATGTAGGCCCTTGTATTGTTGCATCGTGCGCACGTGGCATTAGGACGCTGGGAAATAAAATCAGCGTCGAAAAATACTTGGTCTAGGGACCCCGTCTTCTGATACGTGGGCCCCAGTTACCCTTTGCTGTGTGTCTTGTGGCATTTTACGCGGTCAAACAAAATTTTAGCGACGAAAATGGTTTGACTGTGGGCCCGTGGAGCCTGACACATGGGCCCCATCTTGCTGAGCAAGATGCCGCGTAGGCCAGAAACGCCCCGGGGGCGGGGTTTATGACGAAAGTTATGGGTCCCACGTTGACTGACATGTAGGCCCTCGTAGTGTTGCATCGTGCGCACGTGCCATTACCACACTGGGAAATAAAATCAGCGTCGAAAAATACTTGGTCTTGGGACCCCGTCTTCTGATACGTTGGCCCCAGTTGCCCTTTGCTGTGCGTCTTGTGGCATTTTACGCGGTCAAACCAAATTTTAGTGACGAAAATGGTTTGACCATGGGCCCGCCAAGCCTGACACATGGGCCCCCTCTTGCTGACAAGGATGCCACGTAGGCTAGAAACGGCCGTTGGGTTGGGTTTATGACGAAAATTGTGGGTCGCCGTACTCAGAACGGGATTTTAGTGACGAATCGGCCACCCAGAACCTGCCCAGAACAGTAAACCGGCGACAAGACAAAAACTGTAACCTCTGGACTTCTTCTTGGGTGGTTCTGTTCCTCCAAGTGTAGTTCCCCCATTTTATAGTGCAAATACGGCGGTTGGGTACGTCGGCCCACCTTCCCGCGTCGGCCGACCTACCTGGGGACCTCGGCCGACCTTGGCAGGGTCGCCCGACCTGCCAGGGGAGGTCGGCCGACCTTGGCAGGGTCGCCCGACCCTTGATCAGGGTCGGTTACCACTTGGATGGTTTGATTGTGTCCCAATGGCGGTTGGAAGGCGGTTGAGGAGGTCGGTTGGTCGGAAAGTCCTCCGAAGCGTTGATTTGAGGTAGTGGAAGTTGCATGGACTTGATTTGTGCTGAAGTGGACGTCGGGCGACGTGGTTGACACATCGGGCGAGACGTGGGTGGCACGTCGGCCGACCACAGACAGCTCATCCAACCAAGTCAGGGTCGTCCGACCCCCTATGGGTCGCCCGACCTCGTCAGCGTCGCCCGACGTTGCTTGTGTCTTGGCAGCATGTCTTCCGGTCGCCATAACTTCATCATCCGGAATTCAAATTGGGTGAACCATATGTCCGTTTCGATCGTATCGATGAGGGCTTAAACATGGTATGCTCTATTCTGGGACTTGACCTCATCTTATAGTTGGCTCTTGTAATGTTTTGCCATGATCTGGTGATCTTGTTTAGGATCGGGTGACGTAAGGGCGGTCACATCACCCGGTGCTTCCCTTCTTTATTTTCTCCACTTATTTGCTTGTGATGGATGTGGGGACATTGGAGAACATGTTGGGTAATTCTCACAGCCATTGGACTTCACTAAGGACCGGGTGACGTGGGGATGGTCACTTCACCCAGGTCTTCCCATAGTCATTCGCCTCGGCGCTTGGCTTCGTATGGTCATGCAGACGTTGTGTAGAACATTTCTTCAATTGCTTGACCATTTGGACTTCTTTTAGGACCGGGTGACGTATGTGTGGTCACGTCCAATCTTCTTAATATTGGGGTCTCACCATTTATTTATTAAAAACACACCAAATTGCCTTGAACCCTGCAAAACAATGGCGGATACACAACTTGTGGAACTAGATTAGTAAATAAGAAATATATGCACATGGTCTTGTATTCTTACCTTTTTATTACCGAATTTATGATGGAAATATTGGCATTTAGCGATGCCAACAATAGACAGTGTTCCTGGCTAGGATGGGCAGAACAGAAGGATGAGTGGAAGTTGGAGGTGAGTGAGGAATTGTCACTGGTTGTACAAAACCAAAGAATATCCTCATTAAATATAACGTTACGTGAGAGATAGACACAGCCTGTGGATCGATCAAAACATTTCTAGCCATTGTGTGAGGGGATGTATCCTAGAAAGATACACTGCCTATGATAGCGGAATTAGTCACATGCAAATGATCAATGTATTGATTGGTGACTAAGGGTTACACATATATAGATCCGGTCAGGATACTGCTCATCGTTGATTTATAGAACATGATCAAGAGAGGGATCCGACGACCGTGGTTGCACGACACACGGTGGAGGCGCGAGGATGCAGCCCTAAAGGCACGCAGAGTTCACAGACCAGCTAGGGCAGGCGCACAAGCCCAAGGTCTAATGAACATAAACATTCTCTAACCCCCCCCCCCCCCCTAGTCTGATCGTCAGCACGACGGACGTTGAGGCTGGAATGAAACTCTGTAAACACAGTGGTGGGCAGGCCCTTGGTGAACAGGTCGGCGAATTGCGAAGTAGTAGCAACACATATCATCCGAGAGAGCATCAATGGTACGACAAAGTAGGGGCAGCGAGGATGCCATGAGAACAATATCATCCACACAGAGAAGCAAGTAGACGGTGTCAGCCCCGCGACGGTAGATGATCAGCCAAGTGTTATCCTTAGCTTCAATAAAACCCAGAGTAGAAAGATAGGAGGTGAAACGACTATAACATGCTTGGGGAGCCTACTTCAAGCCATATAAGGACTTGTTCAGGCAAACATGATCCGGATAGGAGGAGTCAACAAATCCTGTGGGCTGGCAGCTATAGACTGTCTTGGACAAGGTGCCATGGAGGAAAGCATTTTTCATGTCAAGCTGGTGAATCGGCCATGATTGTGAGCACGCCAAGGTGGGCACGGTGTGCTCAGTTGCCGGTTTGACAACCGGGCTAAATGCCTTGTCGTAGCTAACTCCAGGATGTTGAGTGAAGCCTCGAAGGACCCAGCGAGCATTTGTAGCGATCCAAAGTGCCATCAGCCTGAAACTTGTGCTTGAAAAAACAATTTTCCAGTGACAACATTGGCCGGCCTGGGTGTGGCACAAGGTCCCAAGTGATGTTGGAGTTGAGGGCGCTGTATTCTTCCACCATAGCACTCTGCCAATTGGGGTCAGCATGCACACTATAGTATGTCTTCAGAATGGGCGAGTTAAGTGTGGTCTACAAGAGGACACGCGGTGGTGAAAGTCGCGCTTGCCGTAGGTCGCCATGACATGAGTGTTGGTCATGGGGGTTATGGGCACCGCCCCGACTGGAAGGAGGCGAGGCGGCGACGGGGGAGCGGGAGCAAGTGTCGCGCGCCGAGTGTAGATGAGGCCCAAACGCTCGCTGTCTAGGGCAGGAGGTGCGGCTGTCGAGGATGCGTCATGGGCCGTGATTGGTGCGGAGTGCGGGTGTTGGCAGTCCTAAGGCCTAACAGAAATTAATCCGCAAGCGTACGGATACCAATGTAGCTTTCACCCAGGAGTATTCCTAGGGTATTGATTCCAGAGGGAACGAACAGTGTACTATCTCAAATATAATCAAGTTTGGATAGCTAAGCGAAAAGGTAAATTAAGCAGTAAATGATAAAGTCCTAGGCCAGGCAATCTGATGTAGGGTACCGACTAGATAAGTAACTTGGTAAGGGTCTAACTCTAGTATCCACTTCGGGGCACAAGCATGCCAAGGCAGCAACACAATAATTATATTCAACTACCTTGGGGAGCTACTTGCTATTGAAAACCCTACTTAATCAATAACCCGGAGTTGGTGGATTACAGAGATCGGTACGCATGTCAAACGTACTTGCGGCTACCATCCTCCATGGGGTCAAGAGCAGATCAGCGATAACTCTAGGTCTAAACACCATGTTTACACATATCGTCACTGCTAGCGAGTCGACAATAATCTAGAGCCTATGCATTAAATAAATAAATACTTAATGCATACCTGAAACCCGTAGATAGATAAAGTAGAACACCTTACTTCATTACTCAATAGCATGTTACCCGTCCCACAAGACTAAGGGAGCTACTCCCCAAGGAAGTACATACCTGAGGAATGGAAGAAGAAGAGCTTCGGCATCCCCGGAGCTTCCGCCCTTCCCTTGCCTCTCACTCACTCCCTACACTACAACTATATGGGCAGCGTTTTGCTTCTCAACTTCTCTTCAACTCAGGTGTGTCTTAAAGTGAGGGAGGAGTCCTCTATTTATAGTGTGGAGGTGCCTTGGGAGAGTGGAGAAGGTCCCTACATGCTTGGAGGATTTCGAGGAATATTCCTTTCTTGCTGACGTTTCCTTTACGTGCCACGTGCGTCAAGTCACGTGCCACGGACTCCAGAACCGACTGGAAGAAGATGGGTCCATTTGGAGGAAAACATAGGCTTATTGCCCTAGGTGAGAGGCCACTCGGCCATCCATTGTTGTGGATGGTCACCATCTTCCACGTGGACGCCTTGGATCGCTTCATGGTGTCGGTTTCAAAGTTGGATACCTTCTCGGGACGACAGAGGTGGAGTTATCGTCAAGTTTAGGCCCAATAGCCCATCTTCTAGAATGTTGGTTGTTTATCCATGTAATGGGTACTTGGGCTTGATATTTGGGATGTATGTAGCCCACTGAAGGAAGATCGGGACCAACGGAGATAAAAGTAGGCTGGTCGGCCAACAATTTTCATCGTTTCCTAAAATCTTCTGTGGGCCATAACTTCTGCTCACGAACTCCGAATTGGGCGAACCAAAAGTCCATCTTGACTATCTTGACGAGGGCTTTGCCATGATGATATCAAATTTGGGATTTGAATAATTGTTTCCATGTGCAAATTTGGTTCTTTCGCTAAATGGTGTAGATATGTTGGCTCCAAATTAGCGCGGACTTCATGGAATGGTTGGAACGGCTTCTGGTGGGTGATATGGGCAGCCATGAACTGGAACTTGTCATTCAGCCCACGTAGCAAGTTCAGGACAAGGGTGCGGTCGTGGACGGGCTCGCCAAGTCACCTAGGGCATCAGCAAAGCCCTTCATATTGTGGCAGTAATTGGAGACGGAGATATCACCCTGCACATAGTTGCAGAACTTGGCATCAAGGTGGAGGGCACACGTCTCGCGGTTGCCAAGGAATAGTTGTTCGATGCCGAGATACGCGGCATGGGAGGTGGTGCTGCCTCGTTCGTGGATGATCTCCAGGAGCTCAGTGGTGATGCAGTTGACGAGCCAGGAGAGCACGACACAATCCATCCAGTGGTCCGTCAATGCGTAGCGTCCGAGCGTGAGGATGAACTAGCCGTGCCACTTGTTGTAGTGGGACGGGGAGAGATCAAGGACGATGGGGACGAGGGCCTTGATTTCTGCATGTTGGCCACCTGACAATGAACGGTGGCGATGGTGGCAGCTTCGTAGTACGTGACATCGTCGACGGTGTTGGGTGGGGGTTGAGACCGGCGGCTCACGCTCGAGGACGTTGGCGTCGACCTCCCAAGCGCGCTGCTCTGCGTCGGCAAGCGCACGCTCGGCATCGGCGGCGGCCTGTCGATCCCGGGTGGCGGCGGCGGCGCACTCATCAAGGGAGAGCCCATCCTCCGGGAGGACATCGTCGGCAGCGCCAGCTGCAGAAGCGATGGGTCCCAAGACGTGTTAGGTCTCGTGATACCATGATAGAGGAATTAGTGACGCAAATGATTGATGTATTGATTGGTAACAAAGGGTTTCATATATATATATATATATCCGTCCGGGACACTGCTCATCGTTGGTTTATAGAACAATATGATCAAGAGAAGGATCCGACGTCCGTGGTTGCGTGACACGCGCTGGAGGCGCGGCGGTGCACGGGCTAGCTAGGGCCAGCGCACAAGCCCAAAAAACAAATGACCATAAACATTCTCTAACAGCCTAGTTCTAAAACTGAGTTCTTCTTGAGTTATATGGTCTAAAACTGGACTAGCAAGCACATCCGAACACCCCAAGAAAAGAGTAATCTGGATTGATGCTTAAGAGCTTATGCATGGTTGTGTCATTGTTTATTGTTCGGCTGGGCTGTATGTTAATAAAGTATTAAGCAGTATTGAAGGCTTGATCCCAAAATCACAGGGACGTTCCTGCAGTTCGGTCCCTTTGTTGCTTCCAAAAGTTTTCTTCTTTTACTTAATTTATTTTCAGCAAATTACTGACATGAATCACCTTCTTCGTCTCCTGAGTGAGCTGTCTTGAGAGGATAACAAAAATGATAAGATTCATCAGTACCTTTTTGTGGTTCTGTTAATACAGACAATCACGGGCACCGGCAGTATTCATGTGTGCTGTGGTAAAAAGAACTAGAGTTATGTCACGTTGAATTCCTGTATTTGCTGTCGATACGAATAACGGACGGATCAATTTTCCAATACGAGCCCGGGCTGATTCCGAGACGGAGTAATATTTATTGGACTGGTCAAGTCCGTGTCGGAGTGGAAGGATGTGCGCGTTCTCAGCCTATATATATGTACGAAGGATACTGTCCTGGATACGCCCGTGAATCAACAAGGTAACAGAGTTTCCCGTCAAGAGAGGAAAAAAAAAAAGAGGAAAGGCAATAGAGCCATGGCAGGATCAGCCCAGAAGACGAAGTCGCCGTTCTCAATGCGTCAGGCTATCCAGGTCCTCGACGACATCGAAGACTTCCGCGTCCGGGCCTTCAGTTACGTCGCGCTCACTGACGAGCTTTGCGACGACTGGATCGCGTGGCTCGAGGACGACGACGGCTCCGACTCGGATCGAGAGGCGCTAAATGCGCGGTTCGACCAGCTGTGGCTGATGAAGGATGAGGTCTCCGCCGAGTTTCGCGCTCACGGAAGGAACTTCGAGGCCGTTCAAGCGCTCTTTGCGGACAAACGTGCCGCAGCGCACGACGAGCAGAGCCATCGATTCTCACTCAGTTTCAGCATATCGGACTTGATCCGACAGAGTTTCAAGAAAACTCGCTCACTGTTGCCCAACTGGCTTGCTTAGCTATCTATAGTGCTGTAATAAGAGTTGGATTACGTTTGTTCGGATGATAAACTTATTCTTTCTACTAGCAAGTTGCCCGTGCGTTGCTACGGGAACAATATTAACTTGAGACTCCAGATTTGTGACATATTTAATTTATGCATCTCACCACCATTATTGCTAAATGAGTTTTTTGATAATATATGTAGGGAAAGACACAAATTTTAGGGATTAATAGTCTGTGCATTGCAAAGTTTTTTTTTTATAGGAATGAAGTCCTTTGAGTCGAGTTCTGTAACTCAAGAGCAAATAACCATTCGCAAAAAAAAAAGAGAGCAAATGATCAAATCCTTCTCTCGTTGAATCAAACGTAAGCAGACTTGGATTTTAAATCATATTCTTTCTTTCTTTTCTAAACAAATTCCTTTGAACCTAAACAAACAAACTGTCAGCCCAGCCCATCGTGTATTTCTCCCGCTCTATCTCTTTTCCCATGGACCGCAGCAGGCCCGTACCTGGACCGAACCCAGCAACCAAGCAGCAGGCCGGCTCTTGCTTTCGTCCAGCTGGCTACCAATTCAGCCCAATACCAACCCATGTGCCCTGTACGTTCTTCTTCCCCATCGAGCAAGTCAGCTACGGGAACTCCAGATGTATATTTATACCTTCATCATCATGGAATCCATGTGAGCTACGGGAACTCCAGATGTGAACGCACGCGGAGAGGCGGCCATACGGTAGCAAAAGAACGTACGTTTCACCTACGGGAAGTTTTTCATCTACGGGAACGATTCAGTGTTTCACTTTTTCATGGCGAGCGGTATTTGTTGGTGCAGCCCGGAAACACACACGCACACAAGAACACGAGAGGTGGAGCTCGAACTCACAACAATGGCGCTGAACGCAGCGGCGACGAGTCACCTGTATCTTGGCGCTGTTTATTCTCTGGACTGGCAAACTGAGTGGTGGAGTACAAGGCTATTTAACAGCCGGAGGACACAACACATCGCACGCTCTCCATGTCCGCGCTCTTGATCCTCGACGTCGCGGTCTTCTCGCTCCAGCGCTCGACGTGGCTTGCTCCGTGTGGATCGGCACCAACGCACCCAAACTCCTAACCGACTACGATTCGATCTGCATGCAGGAGCTATCCTGCGCGATCAGCGACCCCAACAGCCGTGATCCAAACAAATTGCAACAAACAACACACGACACACCGGCGCCCTATGCACGACAGACATCGGCAAACACCTGCCGGACTCAACATGAACACAAACTCCCTGACCGGACTATCCCTCAAAAAAACAAAAAAACTCCCTGACCGGACTAACCTCGGTCAGGCTTGTTCCTTTTTTTTTTTTTGAGAGGTTCCTAACAGTATTGGCAGCGTGGCTCAACTTTCTTTCCTACTGGACTGAAAAGTTGTAGCCCATGCAGGCGGCCCCAACTTGCCACAAAGCACGGCCCAGCTGGTCCAAAATCTGGGTAAGCACCTTTCTTCTACCTCTCGACTGTATCGTCCAGAAGCAAAAGGCTAGACGCCATTAGAGAAAGTTGAAGCTCCCAGATCGACGATATTAAAGCCAAACAATGCCAATGGATTGGCAAAACGGATTCGAAACAGTCTCCTCTTCCTTTCCCACTTAAGAAAATCAGGAAAATCGAACTCGTGTTGAACTCAGTAATTCGAATTCGGCATAGAAACAAATAGGCGACTTGACTCTGACATGGAATCGGTAGGCAGAGGTCTGAAAAATTGAGCCTGACGATCCCTTTGAGACTTATTAAGTAGTAGAGATTAATTTCTAGCCAGCGATTGTTATACTACTTCATGAATGATTCTTTACACGAAAAAAATACGCCATTGGTGAACAAATAATCTCTGTTTCAATGTGCTTTGTTCTAGCATGAAACATAGATTTGCTGTCAGATTAGTAGCTACCAAATTGTCCCACCAAAGAATAGGCGCTCTCTGCTGAAACACTTTCAGTTCTTTCAAAAGTGACTGAATCCAAATGGTTTCAGCTGTAACATTAGCAATGGCATTGCACTCGCGGCCTCTTTATTACTTGACCTTGGAACCGTTGTTTTTTTTTTGCGTGAACTCCAGGGCACTAAATTTGTGCCAAGAAACACTGCAAATCCCCTCGTCGATCTTCTCTCATCTTGGCATCCGGCCCAGCGAGTGTCAGAGAAAGCACTCAATGTAATAGTAGGTGATTTCTGAATTTTCAGTCGCAAATCCATCGCCCCCTTAACAAATCTAAGTATTCTTTTTGCTGCTGCCAGATGTGCATCAGTTGGCGCTTCAATAAACTTGGAGACTCTATTAACTGAGAATGCTAAGTCAGAACGAGTCATTGTCAGATATTGGAGGCCACCAACAACACTACGATGCTGAAAATGTTCCTCTTCCTTGAGTAATCTTCCTTGTTCCTTTGATAGCTTTTCACTGGAGGCTATGTGAGTTGAGATTGCTTTGCATGTTTCAATGTTTGCCTGACAATAGAATCACATTCTTTTCTTGTTTAACGTCATTGCCTAAGAAGAATCCAACCAGGCCAATATCTTTGAGAGCAAAGTCATCCTTGAGCTTTCGAATCAGCTTTTCAGTAGCACTAGGACTAGAGCTCCATATAATTATATCAGCAACGTATATCAACATGCATATAGTGACCTTTCCTTGACTGAATATGAATAGAGAGGCATCAGTTTTTGTAGGGGTAAAACCAAGTTCCATCAATTTCCTTGTCAGCCGATAATGCCAAGCACGTTGTGCTTTAAGATGACAAATCCAGTTTGATGGTCTTGAGGCTTCTTCACATCCTGGTGGTTGTTCTGTATAAACTTCTTGAAACATCCCATGCAAAAATGCATTCTGAATGTCAATTTGTCTCATACACCAACCATGTGAGACTGCAAGTGACGTTGTAGTGCTTGTTGAAGACTGCTTGGTTCACGTATAGACATAGACTTCGCTGCAGAAACTGCTGTTGTCGGACAAGTTTCAGACTTGGACACTTGAGCAGTTTCAGTCGAGCAGTGAAACCACGAGCTTTCTCTGAATATCGAAGAGTCCCATAAGTAATATTTTGGGCTGCACAATATTATCAGGTACCCTGGTACCCATTGGCCATTGGATGTTGAACACCAGCAGGTTCTTGATTGTCACCACCATCCGTCTCTATCACTTCTGGTTCTGACCTTGCACTGTCAGAGTTGCTGGTTGTAGTACCTGTAGGTGAACCACTAGCACTAGAGGGAGACATGTTAGAATCCAGGTTAGTATGTGCATTGCTTAAATACAACGTTATGTGAGAGATAGACACGGCCTGTGGATCTTTCAAAACATTTCTAGCCTTTGTGTGAGGGGCTGTATCCTAGAAAGATACACTGCCTATGATAGCAGAATTAGCTTGGCACATGCAAATGATCAATGTATTGATTGGTAACAAAGGGTTACACATACATAGGCCCGGTCGGGATACTGCTCATCGTTGATTTATAGAACATGATCAAGAGAGGGATCCAACGACCATGGTTGCACGACACATGGTGGAGGCGCGAGGACGCAGCCCTAAAGGCGCGCAGAGTTCACAGGCGAGCTAGGGCCGGCGCACAAGCCCAAGCTCTAACCCCCCCCCCCCCCCCCCCCCCCCCCGCAGTCTGATCGTCAGCACGACGGACGTTTAGGCTGGAACGAAACTCCGTAAACAGAGTGGTGGGCAGGCCCTTGGTGAACAGGTCGGCGAATTGCGAAGTAGTAGGAACACGTAGAACACGGACTTCTCCAATGGCGACCCATTCCCGGACAAAGTGGGGGTCGATCTCAATGTGTTTGGTGCGCTGATGCTGCACCAGGTTAGTGGAGAGGTATACGGCGCTGACATTGTCGCAATAGGCAAGTGTTGCACGTCCCAAACGGCGGTGGAGCTCCATTAGCAACAGGCGCAACCAAGTTGATTCGGCAACACCGTTGGCAATAGGACGATACTCAGCTTCGGCATTCGATATGGAGGCAGTGTTCTGCCACTTCGATGACCAAGAGACAAGACTAGCACCAAGGAAGACCATGTAGCCCGAGGTAGACTTACACGTATTCGGACAACCTGTCCAATCAGCACCAGTGTAGACCACCATCTCTGAGGGAGAAGTATGAGGAATTAGCAACCCGTGATCAACAATGCCCTGGAGGTAGCGAAGGATGCGCTTGACGGAATTACAGTGAGGCTCAAGTGGATCATGCATGTACAAGCAAACCTGCTGAACGGCGTATGAGATGTCCGGACGTGTGAACGTCAAATACTACAAAGCACCGGCAAGACTCCAGAAAGCAGTGGGATCCACAAGAGGAGGGTCGGCATTTGAAGGAACCTTGGGTGACGTGTCAACTGGGGGTGGAGCACGACTTACAATCGGACATACCAGCACCTCCAAAATCTCCAAGGTATACTGCCATTATGAAACTAACACCACCAGACTGCTGCTATACAGAGATACCCAGAAAATGATGCAGTTCACCCGGATCCTTCATGGAGAATTCCTGCTGGAGAGCATCAATGGTACGACGAAGTAGGGGCAGCAAGGATGCCATGAGAACAATATCATCCACATAGAGAAGCAAGTAGACGGTGTCAGCCCCGTGACGGTAGATGAACAGCCAAGTGTTAGCCTTAGCCTCAATAAAACCCAGAGTAGGAAGATAGGAGGTGAAACGACTAAAACATGCTTGGGGAGACTGCTTCAAGCCATATAAGGACTTGTTCAAGCGGCAAACATGATCTGGATAGGAGGAGTCAACAAATCCTATGGGCTGGAAGCTGTAGACTGTCTTGGACAAGGTGCCATGGAGGAAAGCATTTTTCATGTCAAGCTGGTGAATCGGCCAAGATTGTGAGCACGGTGTGCTCAGTTGCCGGTTTGACAACCGGGTTAAATGCCTCGTCGTAGCTAACTCCAGGATGTTGAGTGAAGCCTCGAAGGACCCAGCGAGCTTTCGTAGCGATCCAAAGTGCCATCCGCATGAAACTTGTGCTTGAAAAATCAAATTTCCAGTGACAACATTGGCCGGCCTGGGTGTGGCACAAGGTCCCAAGTGTTGTTGGAGTTGAGGGCGCTGTATTCTTTCTCGATAGCACGCTGCGAATTGGGGTCGGCATGCGCACTACGGTATGTCTTCGGGATGGGCGAGAGTTTAGTGTGGTCTGCAGGAGGACACGCGGTGGGCGAAAGTCGCACTTGCCGCAGGTCGCCATGAGAGTGTTGGTCACGGGGGTTATGGGCACCACCCCGGTGTTGCCATTTCTTACGCACAGAGATTTATTTCAACTCCGCAAGCGCACGGAACACCGTTGTAGCATTTCACCCGGGAGTATTTCAAGGGTATCGTATTTATATTTTTCCACAGGGAAGCAGGCTAAGAATATTGTGAATTAACAAAGAAACATCTATTATTTATAACCTTGCAATCTAGACCAAAGCAGGGATAAAGATATATGATATGTGTGTGGTACTCAGGAGAAAGATCCATCATATAGATAACAAGTAGTTAGCATTTAGTTTGGGAGAACAACGAGAAGAAGGTATCAATTAGTCTAGGGGTTAGCATTTAGTTTATCTGATAGTCTACAACTATTTACTTAAGCTTTCATTACAGATACATTCAAGTGCATCGGGGCATAGTCACTTCGAGATGCGGACTGGGGTGAGAAGGGACCTTGAAAGCAACTACTATCGCCTCTACCTGTCTAACCCGGACGTGGTGGATTGCAGAGGCCGGTTGTATCTGTCACATACAGCGGCTACCATCCTCCGTGGGGTTAGGTGCAAATTCACGTCTAAAATAATTCCTTGAGCCATACAAGCAACTATTCTAAATAACTTACTCCCCGCTAAAAGAGCAAGCCAACCATGCGTAATAAATCCAAACAATTGCAAGGTTTCGTAACAATAAGGCGATTATTATGCCCCTACTACCTTCCCCTAACAAATCATTCAAACCTATCATGCACAGACGTGTTTCCAACACAAGAATTTCTTTATAATAATTACTTAAATAAATGAATATAAACTAAAAGGAAAACTAAATTAAATAAATAAGAAAATAATTATATTAAAGAAAATCTAATAAAAGAAAAGATACAAGAGAACTTTACCCAAACTCCGAAGAGAACTCCGGAACTCCGAGCGAAGCTCTCACTTCTACTCTAACTCCCATAGCCAAAACACTAATCCTTTTCTAAACTACACAAATGGAATGCTTCTTCCATGAGGTACATCTTGGAGTGAGGGAGGGGTCCTCTATTTATAGTGTGGAGGTGCCTTGGGAGTGTGGAGAAGGTCCCCTACATACTTGGAGCATTTCATGGAATATTCCTTTCTTGCCGACGTCTCCTGGCTTGCCCCGCGCGTCAAGTAGCTTGCCACCGACTCTGGAACCGACTGGAGAAAGATTGGGCCCATTGGAGTTTAGCCTAGGCCGGCCGGCCTAGAGTTTGGGCCGGCCGGCCATCTTTTTTCAGCGTTTCGGCAAATCTTCTGCGGGCCATAACTTCTGCTCCCAAACTCCGAATTGGGTGACCAAAAGTCCATTTTGACTATCTCGACGTGGGCTTTGACATGGAGGGATCAAATATATGATTTGAATAATTATTTGTTGATGTCCAAGTCATCCTTTGTTTCTTGCTTGAACGTTGTCGAGATGTCGGAGCAATGTCTTGTTTGTGCTTCTGGGTATTTGCTATTTCTTCATGAGTATAAGAACATTTGCACCAATATTCCTTTGTACCTTGCAAAACAAGCTTACATCCAAAACTTGTGAAACTTTATTAGTTTAATGCATAGAACATTGGTTCATGCCTTTTATTTACCGGTAAGTTGATGGTCATTTAGCGTTTTAATGACCGTCAACACCCAGCTGGAAGGGGGCGAGGCGGCGACGGGGTAGCCAGTGCAATCGGGGTGGCGGGAGCAAGTGTCGCACGCCGAGTGTACATGAGGCCCAAACGCTCGCCGTCTGGGGCAAGAGGCATGGCTGCCAAGGATGCATCGTGGGCCGTGATTGGTGCGGAGGGCGGGTGTTGGCAGTCCTAAGGCCTAACAGAAATTAATTCGCAAGCGTACGGATACCAATGTAGCTTTCACCCAGGAGTATTCCTAAGGTATCGAATCCACAGGGAACGAACATTGTACTATCTCAATTACAATCATGTCCAGAAAGCTAAGGAAAAAGGTAAATTAAGCAGTAAATGATAAAGTCCTAGGGCCAGGCAATCTGATGTTGGGTACTGACTAGTTAAGTAACTTGGTAAGGGTCTAACTCTAGTATCCGCTTCGGGGCACAAGCATGCCAAGGCAGCAACATGATAATTATGTTCCACTACCTTGGGGAGCTACTTGCTATTGAAAACCCTACTTAATCAATAACCCGGACTTGGTGGATTACAGAGACCGGTACGCCTGTCAAACGTAATTGCGGCTACCATTCAACGTGGGGTCAAGAGCAGATCAGGGATAACTCTAGGTCTAAACACCACGTTTACACATATCCTCCCTGCTAGCGAGTCAACAATAAGCTAGCCTATGCATTAAATAAATAAATACTTAATGCATACTTGAAGCCCGTAGATAGATAAAGTAGAACATCTTACTTCAATACTCAAATAGCATGTTACCCGACCCACAAGACTAAGGGAGCTACTCCCAAAGGAAGTACATACCCGAGGATTGGAAGAAGAAGAGCTCCGGCATCCCCGGAGCTTTCGCCCTTCCCTTGCCTCTCACTCACTCCCTACACTACAACTATGTGGGCAGCGTTTTGCTTCTCAACTTCTCTTCAACTTAGGTGTGTCTTAAAGTGAGGGAGGGGTCCTCTATTTATAGTGTGGAGGTGCCTTGGGAGAGTGGAGAAGGTCCCTACTTGCTTGGAAATTTTTGGGGAATATTCCTTTCTTGCCGATGTTTCCTTTACGTGCCGCGTGCGTCAAGTCACGTGCCACCGACTCCACAACCGACTGGAAGAAGATGGGCCTGTATGGAGGAAAACATAGGTTGATCGGCCATCCATTGTTGTGGATGGTCACCATCTTCCATGTGGATGCCTTGGATCGCTTCGTGGTGTCGGTTGCAAAGTTGGATACCTTCTCGGGGAGAGATTTGCTATTTTGACCGCGAGTTCGTGTGGCTTCGCTCAAATGACCGTGAGTTCGTGGGCTTCGCTAAAATGACCATGAGTTCATTGCCTCTCCTCTAAACTGACCATATTTCTTTCTTTTGGACAAAATTGCCCTTGCCTCCTTCTTCCTCCTCTCGTCGGGCCATTGGAGCCATGGCATGCAAGCAAGATCGGCGGCCGGCCTCCGATTCCCCAACCCCCCGCTATGGCCGAGCCGCCGCCGGTGCTCACGCTGCTGGTGGAGCAAGGGGCAGTCCCAGAAGCAGCCCGCTGGCGCCGTGCTCCGCGTCGCCCGCGTCTCCCGTCGCTCTTGCTTGCACCGTACATGTGGCCCTCGATTGATGTCATTTCTCCTGCAGCCAGATTTGGGCATCTAGATTTTCCTTCCTAGCAGTTTTGGATAGGACGTTACTGCACGTCGTTGTCTTGTTCCTTGTTGATTGATGCGTTGCGGTGGATTAACAGGGGCACCATGATACAGAGGTTGAGCATTCGAGTCAGTCGTGGAACTTGAATCCAGTCCAAGAGCACCGCTACATTGAGGAGTAGGTGGATTCCGTCGGTGCTGTGGACAACGGCGCTCCAACCCGCTGCGCGAGGTTGACGGCCTGAGCGGGGAGAGGAAGAGCGAGACCGGCCGCCACTCTTGCTTGCAAGCCATGGCTCCAATTCCCGGCTAGAGGAGGAACAAGGAGGCAAGGGTGATTTTCTCCAAAAAAAAAAAGAAATATGGTCATTTTAGTGGAGAGGCAATGAACTCACGGTCATTGTAGCGAATCCCACAAACTCGCGATCATTTGAGCGAAGCCACACGAACTCGCAGTCAAAATAACAAATCTCTCCTTCTCGAAACAACAGAGGTGGAGTTATCATCATGTTTAGGCCCAATAGCCCATCTTCTAGAATGTCGGTTGTTTATCCATGTAATGGGCACTTGGGCTTGATATTTGGGATGTATGTAGCCCACCGGAGGAAGATCGGGACCAACAGAGATAAAAGTAGGCTGGTCGGCCAACAATTTTCATCGTTTCCTCAAATCTTCTGCGGGCCATAACTTCTGCTCACGAACTCCGAATTGGACGAACCAAAAGTCCATCTTGACTATCTTGATGAGGGCTTTGCCATGATGATATCAAATTTGGGATTTGAATAATTGTTTCCATGTGCAAATTTGGTTCTTTCGCTGAGTGGTGTAGATATGTTGGCTCCAAGTCAGCACGGACTTCACGGAACGATTGGAACGGCTTCTGGCGGGTGATATGGGCAGCCATGAACTGGAACTTGTCATTCAGCCCGTGTAGCAAGTTAAGGATGAGGGTGCGGTCGTGGACTGGCTCGCCAAGTCGCCTAGGGCATTAGCAAAGCCCTTCATATTGTGGCAGTAGTTGGAGACGAAGAGATCAAGAAATTTGCTATTTTACCCATCACTTCGGTGGGCTTCATTACAATGCCCATCCAAAATTGGGCTTCTTTAAAATGTCCACGACTACATTGCCGCATACGCTACAATGCCCATTTGATCATTTGTCACACCCGGTTTCAACGACCAAAACCGAATGCATCTGTATGCGTGCCCAGGATCAATTTTCACGCACACAGGACAATATATGTGATAAAAGAACAATATCTTTATTAAATCGATAACATTTTTACAAGAATGACCAAGTGGTCTAAAAGAAAAGATTACATTGCAGCGGAAAATAAATCTAAACTTGGCATCCTTCAACCCCACAGGAAGTCGACCGGAAGACCGCATGCCTAGAACGCCGCTTCTCCAACTCCATTGTACTCCATGATGTTTTCATTCACTGAGCAACAAATAAAACATGGTTTTGGGTCCGCGTGAGTACATAGAGTACTCAGCAAGTGGGGGAAAGTATGACATGTTGGCTGATAACAAGAAAGGCTTACAGGGGCTTATTTGCATAAATGCGATTGAATAAAACATTTATAAAAGCAGCTCCTATTTACTAAGTGATATATATCTCCAAACGGCCAAGGTTACTCCACCTTGCCAAGATCAAGGGTTCCAACCACCCTGTCGTCTCTACAGGTTACTCCACCTGTACCCAATCACAGTTACCCCACTATGATTGCCCTTCCACCCATCAGTCCCAACTAATCGTGTGAGGGTCCATGCCGCTCTTGACCGTGAGCACGGCTGTCATGACAGTTTTCACTCTGCAGAGGTTGTACACATTTCCCCACGAGTTGTGATTCCGTCCCCTGTTGCCAGGTGGACTAAAGTCTCATTTATACCGATGCCGGCCAAGCACATGCACACTTCCTTAGGTGTGCGGCCAGGAGATCACAACAAGGCTTTTTCACAGCTTCCTCCAGCTTGTACGTGCCCACTAAGGTTCCACCGATAGGGGAAGTATACCCTTGACCCCCAGAGGCCCCCTCTTGTGCCAGATGGTTCCGAGGAGTAACTCTCCTGTCCCCACACATCTCTCTCCCGACGATTCCAGCATACCCGCCTTCCTCGCACCACCGTTTGGCACGCACAAAACTGGTCTCCACAGTGTAATACGCCAGGCCGCGCCCATTCTTGGACTCGTGGCTGTACGGTTTTCATGGGTGGTCGCTCCACGAACCGGTCCTTAGATTTAGGTGATTAACAAACCAAGGGACTGCCGGTAACCCCAGCACAGTCCCCGAGCTGCCGGTAACCCCAGCACAGCTCCCAAACCATATCACCCAAATCCCTAACTCCAATCATGTTGCTAAAAATTACCATATAACCCTCATGTGGCAGAAGTTCAATTAGTCATATTAAATCTTTCCCAACCCGACACAGAGCAAGGCTAAGCAATTCTACCCATAAACAAGTAAAGCAAACTAAGGCGACAAGGAAAATGATATGACAATTCTAGTAAACCCTACATATAGGTTCGATAGCATATTGACTCAAGCATGCAGGTTTGCAAATAAAACATTTATAAATTGGATACAAAATGATCAAGGACACTTGCCTCTTCAAATTTGTTGCTCAGTGATTATATTCTTGATCTTACAAGTTGACGTACAGATTGTCTCATTCGTTGACATCCTCGGACAGCTCCTGCTGAACTCCTTTAGTTGCTGACTCCTGCTCCTATCGTACTCGTTGTACTCTCCGTTAACTAGGTACGCGCAACCGGCAAACAAACACAAATAAATACAAATACATAGAGAAGGAGTTCAACAAAATATGAAACTGATAGGAATAGATAGAGCTTGATTTTACATGAATTTAGGAGGAAGAATCAGGTCATTTGGAGCTCGGGTGGTGGAGATATTGATTTTTGAATGCTGGCTGTTGGGTTAAATCCGAAAATGAATACATTGATATTTAGGATACGGACTTGGTGTAAGGACGAACAGCTTGCTGGTGTTTGGTCAGTGCAGAACATGTATGTCAGAGACCATGGCAAGGTAAACTCAGATGTATGGGTGTGCATGCTTGAACGAAGTCAGTCGACGTAGTGGTAAAACAGTGCTGACTGTTCCCAGGATGCTATCAAGTTTTCACAGACAGTAGATAAGAAATGTGCATGTTCCCGGAGATTGAATGCTGGTATTAGGATCAAACTTAAAGCTAAATATTTACAGTTATGTGGCACATCACAGTGACATGATGGTTAGGACTGGAAATCACCTGAGGTGGAGATCGAGGAGTTAGATCATGGCGAAGTCATGTGGCGGCAGTTCAGACGCCAAACGCGTTCCAGGGGGCGTCAGGAAGGATCTCGGCACGAAATCCTGTGATAACAGACATAACTCGATGGCACACAATGTAGTATGGCAATTGCATCATGGAAGGCTCGTAATTGAGCAGAACAAAGGAAGGAATACCGTCGTGCGCGCTGGGCGCGTCCAGAACTGGGGACAGAGTTCATTGCGAGGATGATCCCGGTAGCATCGAGACTCCATTGGCTTTGATCTCTGGATATGTTGTACAGGACGATGGGGTGCGCCTCCTGGTAAAATTTGACGACATTTCGATGCATGGTTCGCCGGGAACGGAGATGCCAACCGAGGCCGCTGTGGCTGGACGCGAACAGACATGCAGAGATGATGGCGAATCAGATTCCTGATGCATCGAAACTCCACTGGCCCTGATCTTCGGATATGACATAAAGGAAAACAGGGCGCACCTGTGGGTAAAAGTTGGGAGCATTTCGTCGTTTGAATCGCCGGGAACGAAGATGCCAACCGAGGGTCGCGGCTGGACATGAACAGACAGGGTCAGAGGGGATGGCGAATAAGATTTCTGATGCATCGGGGATCCTCTGGATTTGAAATTCACATATCATGTAGAGGACAAAGGTAAGCATCACCTGGTTAAATTTGGTGGCGTTCGGTTGGTCGAATCATCGGGAACGTCCATGCCAACAAGGAGGCGTCATGGCTGGACGAGGCTGGCAGCAGAGAAGATGGAGAGGAACTCGACCCTACAGCTTGGGACTGGATACGAGGAGGTAGAGGAGGTCGTCAGCCTGTCCAAGGGGCGTCCTGGTGTGCCTTTATAGTCCTAGAGAAGGAGAGGAAGGGTCAGAGCATGAGAAGAAACTGCCAGCCATGAAGGAGCTCGGGTAATGACCATTACCACAGCAGTTTTCTCATCTCTTTTGATGACAATTGATGGGGAGTGCAGAGGGGAACTGATTTTCAGCCATGGTCGGGGTGTGTGTGCTGTTTTATTGCACATTAGTGCCAGCTTTAGGCGTTGAGGCATGGAGATCAGGAGGGAGCAGATGTCTCGAGGTAGAAGAGATTGTTTTGGGACAGCTTGGGCTGATGGCAGAGTTGGACATGCGAATGTTGTGTCTCACGTGAGAGGGGAGGGAAAAATAGATTAAGGGCGGAGGGGATTATGGAGGCCATTTAGTAAGGGGTATTGTTTTACTTATTTTCTGGTTTATGAAATAATTAAAAGACTCAAACCATTTTAAAGAAAACAAAAGAAATTCAAGACAACCATTTTCAAAGTTTTGAAACAAAGTTAAATTTGCTTATTTAAACATTTTCATAATTAAACTATTTAAAATAAATCTTTGAACTAAAATAAAATAAATCTAAGGAAACATTTAATAAGTCAAAATAAATTCAATTTAAATAAAATTAAGAAAAACCATTGAAAATAATGAAAATTGGCATGTAAAGTTGAAAAACGGTTCACATCCCAAAATAGGAAATTTTGGGGTGTGACAAATTTTTGATTTTTGGTAAAGAATTTCATTTGATATCCGACGTGAGCAGACGAATCTACCCCTGGTGAATCGATTGCCTTCGTGGGCTGGCCGAGCGACGCTCCTCTGTTCATTTCCTTTGCCTTGCCTATTCTTCCTCCCGAGTGATGTGCGTTCTTCTCCCCTCTCCTCCCGCGCCCTCGGCTCCCAATGCCGGACGGTGACGGCGCCCCCCATGCCAGCGCAAATGGGCGCGGCACCGCGGCGCCCCCCACGCCCTACGCCCCTCCCGCCCTTCCCGCCCCCGCGCTCCTGTGCGAGAGCGCCACGCCCCGTGGTCCAGATGCGCAGCCGCGAGGGACGGCCTTCTCGTTGGACCTGACTGTGCCTGGTCCTGGGGGGCCGCAGGTTCAGGGGGCACCCGCGGAGCTCGAGTGGGACAAGCTCCTCTCCACCCCCATGGACAGGGCACTCATAGCCCATGCACCCGACGGCGCGAACCGCACTCCCGATGTGCCGCCGACCATTGAATCAACTCGATCTCCGTCAACCCGTCATGCAAGAAAATCATGCTCTATGCTTGGCGCATGTATTCGAGAAGACATGAATAAGTGTTGCTGCAGTATCTTCTTTTTTTTCTCTCTATGTCTGGGCATTTTTTTTTCTATTTTTGATGTCATCTCGTTCTGGAAGAAAAAAATGGCATCTGCAACAGAGGGATGCATCATGGGTGGAACAAGGGGCAGCTTGGTCCTTTCATGTGGCTTTTAAGTCAAAAGAGAGGAAAAAGAGAGGAAATGAAGCCGGCATGGGCATTGTAGCGTATGAGCCAACGTAGTGACGGGCATTGTAGCGAAGCCCAATGTTGGGTGGGCATTGTAACGAAGCCCACCGAAGCCATGGGCAAAATAGCAAATTTCTCGAAGAGATCCCCCTGCACATAGTTGCAGAACACGGCGTCGAGGTGGAGGGTGTGCGTCTTGCGGTTGCCAAGGAATAGTTGTTCAATGCCGAGATACACGACATGGGAGGTGGTGCTGACTCGTTCGTGGACAATCTCCAGGAGCTCGGTGGTGATGCAGTTGAAGAGCCAGGAGAGCACAACACAATCCATCCAGTGGTCCGTCAATGCGTAGCGTTTGAGCATGAGCAGGAACTAGCCATGCCACTTGTTGTAGTGGGGCGAGAAGAGATCAAGAACGATGGGGACGAGGGCCTTGATTTTCGCATGGGGGCCGCCTAACAATGAACGGTGGCGACGGTGGCAGCTTCGTTGTACATGACGTCGTCGTTGGTGTTGGGTGGGGTTGAAGACGAGCGTGGGCCGCAGTAGCACCGTGCTCGAGAATGTTGGCGTCGACCTCCCAAGCGCGTTGCTCTATGTCGGCAAGCGCGCGCTCTGCATCGGCGGCGGCCTATCGATCCCGGGTGGCGGCAGCGGCGCACTCATCAAGGGAGAGCCCATCTTCCGGGAGGACATCGTCGGCAGCGCCAGCTGCAGAAGCGATGGGTCCCAAGACGTGTTAGGTCCCGTGATACCATGATAGAGGAATTCGTCACTAATGGGGGATCAGGATTCCTAATGGGCTTAGCGAAGCCCTCCAACAGGTTGAATAGTGCAGTCCTAGCGTGGCGAAGCCCTCTGGGTGTCTTGACGTCTGTATTCGCTTTGGCGAAGCCCTTCTACTCCGTCCGCGATGCTGGACGAAGGTGAGAGTGTAACACCCTGCGTCCAAAACTGCTTACCGCCCAGCCCCCACGTGGGGCGAGCACGCGTATGCACATAGCACTCCTCTTACGCTTTCGTCCTCGCTTCATATAAAAGGGTTAACCCGGAGGTGCTATGCTTGGAACCAACAAGGGTTATATGCTGACCCTCACCCATCTAAACAACCAATGTGGGACTATTCCCACAACTTCACTTCACTTCTGGGCCTCATGGGCCGAAACCACTACTAACAGGCTACAAACGGGCTAAGGTGTTATAGTCACCCCCCCCCCCCCCCTTTAAGGGCTGACGCCCCGGCAGCACACCGCATACACGGCAATCGGATACCCAAGATCTTCTCTCGGTGCAACGGCCATGCATGCCCCCTCCACGGGCAACGACACACATGCGCGCGTGCAGCGAGAGTCGGCTCTGAATACCAAATGTAACACCCTGCATCCAAAACTGCTTACCGCCCAGCCCCCACGTGGGGCGAGCATGCGCATGCACATAGCACTCCTCTTACGCTTTCGTCCTCGCTTCGTGTAAAAGGGTTAATCCGGAGGTGCTATGCCTGGAACCAACAAGGGTTATATGCTGACCCTCACCCACCTAAACAACCAATGTGGGACTATTCCCACAACTTCACTTCACTTCTGGGCCTCATGGGCCAAAATCACTACTAACAGGCTACAAACGGGCTGGGGTGTTACAGAGAGCCCCGGCTATACCCTTGGGTCTCCCAAACCGTCTCATGTCGAAGCCCTCTTTAGCCCGTGGTACCGAGCTAAGGATGTTGAGATGATAGAGAAATATGGATGGATTAAATGATGTATTTGGCTCGTAGCCCAAAAAGCTAATCCTCATTACAGGATCCCCTCCTCCATATTTATAGAGAGGGGAAAGTTTATTATTACAACGAGGTCCTTGTTCAATCCCATTACGTCTCTGCTTAGCTATTAGAGGGAGCCCCTTCGTGACCGTCCTTGACGCCTTCGCTAGGAGCCTTCAACCTTCGGAAGGATCAAGGGGCCTTCGGCGTTATCTTTATCACTTTGCCTTTCGTATACTTGTTGCCAGGCTCCCCAACATTAGCCCTCAACTATTGAAGAGTTGCGCGCAGCGGGACCCTGAAACAGTTTAACATGGTCTGCAACAAGTTAATCGTTACGTCATTTACTCTAGCGTCGCGTCTTTTCATTTTACTGTTTGACCCAGGCGGCTCATCTCCCAGTGTGCCTTCTGTGTCTATATAAGGGTTGTTGTCTTCATCTTTTTACTGAAGGTCCGTGTTTTCACTTTTACAACAACCAATTGCCTCTTCTTTTTGAGACCCTTGCTGCAATTTTTGCCTCCCTTCGTTTTTTGCTTCAAAGCTTTGGAGATACCTCCCAGGAGAGCTGTGGATGATAGGCCCTTTAAGTACGAGTTCGGTCATTCCGAATGTACTGTGAATTCCGACCAGGGCTTCAGTTCGTTCTCCTGGTTCCAGCGTGATTCCAAGGCCTGAACCTGACGAAGCCGTAGTTTTTCTTGAATTCTTTAATTATGGGCTTCGGGCGTCGGCGCATCCTTTTGTTGCTCAAGTTCTGGAGGCCTTCCATCTTGACATTTCTCAACTTACCCCCAATGCTATCGCGAAGTTAGCTATTTATGTTTGGCTGTGTACTTGTGAAGGGCTGACCCCCAGCTTGTCGGCCTTCGCTTTTACGCATCGGCTTCATTTTCAACCTACATCAATTGAGCTTTCAGATAGCTTCGGGGTATCAATTTCGACCCGGTCTCGCAAGACTCGGATACGTCCTTCGGTCAGATGAACAAAGTCCAGTCTGGTTGGAAGTGAAAGTGGTTTTACATGAAGTTTGGCGAGGGAAGCGGGATTGTTAGTGTGATGAAACCTCCTGAATGGCTAGTTTCCGTACAGGTTACCCACGATGATCAATTCCAAGGCTGTATTGATGCCCTTCGCAGGGCAGATCCCTACTGAGTTGTCGGGACTTGGTGGAAGAGTACATCTTGGCTGGTGTAGATCCTCTTCGCCCCAACTAGACCCTTCCGTTTTCCAAGGATCGATATGGAAATGGCCTTCGTCGATATGTGTTGGAAGGCGATGGTAATATTTATTATTATTATTATTATTATTATTATTATTATTATTATTATTATTATTATTATTATTATTATTATTATTATTATTATTATTATTTTGTTAATCTTCTTCTTTCCACTTTTTTGTTTAGGTCCCTCTGTTGCTGAAGTCGAGGCTTCATCTATAAAAGTTCTAGGATCCTTCGCTGAAAAAGAGTTTAATTGTCGTCAAGAAGCTGGCATAGCCACCCGATTTAATTGATCCTTCGAAGCTCGCGGCTATGGCTATGCCGAGTATGTAGCTCCTGCTCCTCGGAAGAAGCGTTCTAGAGCTTTGACTTCTAACGAGCCTTGTCCTTTGACTTGTCGTCGTGGTAGGAGGCCTTGGGTACATGTTACTCTGCCTAGAAAACATCTTCGTGGTTCTGCCTTGGACGTTGAACCTGTTAGCATTGCGCCGCCAAATGATTCTGCGGAGGGTAAAAATTCTTCGTCTGAGTCTGAAAGTGATTCTACTGAGGACTCTTCGTCTGAGGATGTCAGCTTCGACAAACTTCCTCGCTTTCGTGCTTTGGAAGGCGAACCCCCCACGGTTCTGTGAGCCGAATCCTGATTATTCTGGGCATGATCTCCCTGCATTGGACCCTTCGGAACTTTATTTTCCCTGGCTCTGCTTTTGCGAAGGATGTGGACAATGTTATGAAGGACCTTCGCTTCCCTAAGGTTAAACAAAAACTTGCCAACGTACATGACAAGTATTTGTTTAAAGCGTTGTACGCCAATCAGATTAAGGTCTTTGCTTCTACCTTCGTATTCTTTCGGGGCTACTTCGAATAAGTTATTTATTTTGAGTTTCTTTTTCAGGCCCTCCCTGTCCTCGGTGCCTTGGAAGAACAGATTGATTCTTTCCATGATCGTCTTCGCGCAAGCAAGAAAAATGTGCTTGATATGAACCGAAAGATGAAGGATATGGCTGCCGAAGCCTCATCAATTTCCTCCCCTCTGTATCAAGCTTGTGAAAACTTGAGGGATTGCCTCTTGTATCTTGGGAGTAAAGTGTCAAGCTTCCCTTCGCCAGATTCTTCTAACCAAGAACTCACCGAGTGGCTTGCTGCGGATCCTTCTTACACTGAGGCCTTCGCTTAACTTAGCGTTTCTGATGGTGAGACCAGTTCTCTTTTGGCCGAAGGTTTTTCTCCTTCTTCAAGGCTTCTGGAACATCTTCCAAGCGATGTTCAGAGCTGCTCAGGAAGTTGGTTCTGAATGAGTTTCCTCTTTCATTACTTCCTTGTCAACTAGAGCTCAGACTGCGCAGGCTTCGTCCGAGCTAGACGAAAATGCTGATGAAGACTAGTTTTGCTCCTCTTTTAATTTAATCAAAGGTAGTTCTTTTTTATGATTACTTGTAAGAAGCTACCTTCGTTAATTTCTTATTTTGACCTTTAAACTATTGGTCTTTTGCGATGTTCGGAATACCTTTTCTTTTTGGTATTTCATTTTTGCATCTTTTTCCCTTTTGAGAGAGCTTTGTTTTCTATTTTCTTTTTTTGATCAAAGCCTTCTTCTTCTGGAAGCTTCCGCAAACGTGGATAATCGACTTTCTCTTACCTATTACCCATTTTCTGTCCTTTGAGATGATGTCTTTTTGTATCAACGAAGGGTACAAGTTTTCCTTGTTACTCCTTCGTATAATTCTTTCGAGATCATATTTTCCCGTTTTATTGGGAAAATATCGATATACTCGATTCTGTCCCTTTGGGACAAAGATTTTTCATGCCATTTTGGTGAAGCCTTGGGTTTAAGGGAAACAACTTTATTCCTTGGTTCTGCCTTGTTTAAGACCTTGCTCCCTACGAAGGGTTTCCCTATGCAAGGAAAAGAGTACATACCGGCTGATTTACACATAGTATTTTTTCAACTTTTCGACATTTCATGTATGGCTAACCTCTTCGCCTTCGGAACTCAATAACCTGAATGCTCTTTCATTGATAGTTGACTTCGCTATGAATGGTCCTTCCCACTTGCTTTGCAGTTTTCCTACAATCCCTTCGTTTGGCTTTCATCGAAGCACCAGATCTCCATCTTTTATTTCCTTTGGCTTCTTCGTATTTTTGAAGATTGAGTACCACTTCGTTTCAGATTTCCTCCAAACCTTCTTTTGATGCGATGGTAGCTTCGTGCGAGCTTTCTGCTTGGCTTCGTAATGACTTGTTTTGCATTTCTTCCGGAGTCATTGCCTCTTCTCCGAATAATAATTTGAAAGGGCTGAAGCCTGTTGATCTCGAAGGTGCTGTTCTTAATGACCATAGTACTGAATGAAGTTCTTCTGGCCATTTGCCTCTCTTGATGTTAAAGAGTCTTTTTTCTACTCCCACAAATATTCTCTTCTTTGCGTTCTCGACTGTTCCATTTGTTTGAGGGTGATATAATGATGCGAAACGTAGGTTTATTCCCAGTGATTCACAGAAATCGATGAATAGTTGGTTGTCGAACTGCTTCCCGTTATCTACTACAATTTTCTTTGGTACTCCAAATCTGCAAATTATGGCTTGCCATACGAACTTTTTCATGTTTTCCCAAGTGATCAAAGCTACTGCTCTGAATTCAATTCACTTCGAGAAATAGTTCATTGCGACGAAGGTGTATTGGAGATTCCCAGGTGCTGCTGGTAACTTCCCTACTATGTAGATGCCCCATTGGTAGAATGGCCATATGGGTTGCATCAGCTGTACTTCTGCTGCAAGGCTTCGCTGATGTCTTGCAAAAAATTGACATTCGGTGCATTTTTTGACTATCTCTTCGGCGTGTTTAGCTTCTGTTGGCCAGTACAAACCCATTCTATATGCCTTTGCGACGAGCGGTCTTGATTCAATGTGGGACCCACACATGCCTGAATGTATGTCCTGGAGAATTTTCTTGCCGTCTTCTGGGAGGATGCATTGTAGCCATGCTCGGCAAACTCCACCTTTGTACAGTTGTCCCTTGTGACATCCCAGCCCAAGGCTTAATAGGATTGATAGAATACTCATGTCAACAAGTTGCAACTTCTTTTCCAGAAGCTCATCTCGAAAGAACTCCGAGGTTAAGTGTGCTTGGCCTGGAGCAATTTCAGGATGGGTGACCGACCGGGAAGTCTTTCCCGGATGCACACGAGTGAGGACAAAGTGCGCAGAAAAGACGCGTGCTGATCTGTGAGGATAGTCTTGATTCCTAGAGAGCTGCCAGGCATACGGGCCCGGCCTCGAGGAGGCGGGACGCTACAAGTGGTATCAGAGCCGACCCTCGCGGTTTCACGGGCACGTGTGGTCGCAGTTGCGCAGGCATGGTGCGCATGGCTGGTGTGAGCCCAGAGTGGTCACAGAGCATGGCACATGCGCTGGCATTGGACGCACGGACGTGGCCAAGAGGGGACGTTCCTGGATTGGGGTTGATCGACGAGGACGTTGATCTTCTAAGGGGGTGAGTATGTGACATCCCAGCCCAAAGCTTAATAGGATTGATAGAATACTCATGTCAATAAGTTGCAACTTCTTTTCCGGAAGCTCATCTCAAAAGAACTCCGAGGTTAAGCGTGCTTGGCCTGGAGCAATTTCAGGATGGGTGACCGACCGGGAAGTCTTTCCCGGATGCACACGAGTGAGGACAAAGTGCGCAGAAAAGACGTGTGTTGATCTGTGAAGATAGTCTTGATTCCTAGAGAGCTGCCAGGCATACGGGCCTGGCCTCGAGGAGGCGGGATGCTACATCCCTCTATTAACTTGTAGTTTCTTGCATTTTGGGCTATTCTTTTTGCTCTACCTCGTCCTGGGCTTCGTACAGGTTGTTCAAATGGGCAATTATTGGTGCCCTTCAGTCTTCCTAGAGTTGAAATAGATGAGGAACTTTCCTCCTAGATTTCTCAGCTGTTGACCCATCTAGAACTTCAAAGAAGACGTCTGGAGGGAGATTTTTGCCTTTAGCCGCGTGTTGGTATTTCTTACGTCATAGACAAATCCGCAAGCGCACGGAATACCGTTGTAGCACTTCACCCGTGAGTATTCAAGGGTATCGTTATTTATATTTTCCCAAAGGAACGGTGTGTGATTATCTTCTAGTCTAATTAGTCCAAGGACACGAAGAAGAGCGGTAGATTTGGGTAGAGAGGATTCCTATGGATGAGTTTCTTAGCAAAAGATAAATCCTGTCTCTAATTGCTTACTTCGAGCATCGGCTTAGGCTTTGGTCTGCCAAGCCACTCCGGCTAATAGCTCTACTATGTACCCGAACGTGGAGGGTTCCTTTGGATGGACAGGGCTGTCACTTCCTGCCACCTACCTCTACAAACCGTGGAGCACACAGCGGACAAAGGCGACTTCCAGCCTAGACACCACGTCTATGCTATCGATCACTACTCTAGCCCCGGCCTGGTACCAATTTGGAAGACTAGAGCACTCCTTGCGGAGCGATGATCCCGTAAACAAGTAAAGAAAGAACTTAATCTAAACACTAAGTACACAATCCAATAGGAGATCAAGAATACTTACTTATGATGAAGATGAACGAACGATGAACGACGAACGAACGATGAACGAACGACGAACGATGAACGAACGACGAACGAACGATGAACGAACGACGAACAATGACTATTATAAAGAAGTATTCTCAAAGATACAAGATTGGGGCTAAGTCCTCACAAAGGGAGGACTACCCTTCTCCTCTACCCTACTCTCTCCCTACTCTACTAGTATACAAGGGGCTCTAGGCCCTTGGGAGTGGAATGAGGCTCTCCTTCTTGTGTATTTTGGAGGGGAGGGGGTACCCCTTTATTTATAGGCCATAGTAGGTCGGTTTGGGGGGGGCCTCCACCGCCTTGGTGCATTGATTGCAGGTGGAACCGACCTCAGGAAGGCGGTGGGAAGCTTCCATAACAAGATGAGCCATAAAGGCCTCAATATTGGGTCGGCCGACCTGCCTTCTCCACCTCTTGCCTTCCCTCTTCTCTGGCATATCCTCTGGAGTATCCTCTCCTTGATTCTGGTGGATTTCCGTTGATATGATTCTGATATGTACCCTTGATATGATTTGATATGATTTGGCATTGATTGAGGGTCCATATCTCTTTCCCATTATTGAGGATCTCCAGGATATGATCTTGATTCATATCTTATTGATATTTATCTTGATTTTGGGCTTTGGACAGATATCTTTATTCCGGGGAAAAATCCGCTAAATGCGAAGTCCATGGTTTGTGCCTCTTTTTCCCCGTTTTCATATGAAATGCACCTGCACTCAAAATCTCACCAAGACTTGTGGAATTCGTTAGTTTTAAGCCCTACCACTATGTTTGGTGTTTACTTTGATTCCATTTGTGTAGGTATTTGACGGTCAAAAGTGGTACTTAAGGACCGTCAACACCGCGGCGTTCGCTAGTGCATCAGCTTCTTTGTTTAGATTTCTTTTCAGACTTTTAACTGTGAAGCCTTTGAAATACTTTTGCATTTTGGTCACAGCCTTGTGATATTTTATCAGTTATGAGTCCCTTGCTTGGTAATTGTTTTCTACTTGGTTGGCTACGACTTCGGAATCTATGCTGATGAGGACTCTCCTTGCTCCAAAAGGTTTTGCTTTGCGAAGCCCTAGCAATACTCCTTCGTACTCAGCTATGTTGTTGGTAGAATGGAACTCCAATTTGATGGCATATCTCAGCTTGATCCCTGAAGGCGAGGTTATTATTGCTGATGTCCCGGCGCCTGCCGTGCCCCATGCCCCATCGGTGAATATTGTCCATAGCGACTCTGTCATTGTCATGGATGCTTCGGGTGTTGCAGGGGTCTATTCAGCTATGAAATAAGCTAAAGCTGCTGCCTCGATTGCTGTTATTGCTCTGAATTCAATGTCAAAGGGAGCCAGTTATGCGGACCATTTCCAGATTCTTCTTATCTCTTCTTTGCTTCGCAAGGTATCTCGAAGGGGGAAGGAAGTTGGTACTATTATTTTTTTTGTCGCTGAAATAATGCTTCAGCTTCCTTGAGGATATAACCACTGTGTACGACATTTTTTCTATTTCTGAATAGAGCAACTTCGCCCCTGATAGAGCTTCGGAGATGAAATATACCAGTTTCTGAGTTTTTTCTTTGCTCCTTTCATGGACAAGTGCCGCGCTTACTGCGGATGACGAAGCGGCGATGTATAAAAACAAGTCTTCGCCTGGCTTTGGGCTGGAGAGTGTGGTGAGCTCCGTAAGAGCCGTTTTGATCTTGTCGAAGGCTTCTTGTTGATCAGGTCCCCATTGGAACTTGTCTTTTGCATGAAGGGCCATGAAGATGGGACTGCTTCGTTCTGCCAGTTTCAGAATGAACCTGCTTAGGGAATTGAGTCTTCCTGCTTACCTTTGAATGTCTTTCAGGCATTTCGGGGGAGCTAAGCCCTGAATGGCTTCGACCTTTTTTTTTTGTTGGCTTCAATACCTCGTTGTGATACCATGAAACCCAACAGTTTTCCGGCTTCAACTGTGAAGACACACTTAGCTGGATTAAGCTTAAGATTGTGCTTCCTTAGATTTCTGAAGGTTTCATCTGGGTCCTTCAGGTGATCAGCTCTTTCTACTTTCTTTATAACTATGTCATCCAAGTAAGCTTCGGCATTTCTTCCCAGCTAGTCTTCAAAAATCTTTTTGACCAGTCTAGCGAATGTAGCTCTGGCATTACGAAGCCCGAAAGGCATTTTGATGAAACAGAACGTTCCGTCGTGAGTGATGAAAGCTGTTTTTTTCTCATCCTCTTTTGACATATGTATTTGATGGTAGCCCGAATAAGCGTCTAAGAAGCTTAGCAGCTGACATCCTGCTACCGAATCTGTTATTGTGTCGATGCGGTCCAGAGGGAAGTTGCCCTTCGGACAAGCCTTGTTAAGTCTTGTGAAATCGATGCACATCTCCGATCTTTTTCTTTACCATCACAGCGTTTGATAGCCAACTTGAGAAAATTGTTGGTCTTATCACCCCTGCTGTTAGCATCTTAGTTACTTCTACCGTTGCAGCAGCTTTCTTCTCATCAGACACTTTTCTGATCTTATCTACGAAGGGTCTTATTCTAGGGTTTGCTTATAATTCGTGTTGAATTGTCTCCCTCTTGATGCATGTGATGTCTTGAGGTGACCATGTGAAAACATCGGCGTTGTCTCTGAGGAACCTGATTAACTTTTCTTTTTCATTTGCTGAAAGATTCTTGCCAATTGTTACTGTTCTTTCTGGCCGCTTTGGCCATAGTGCGACTTCCTCTACTTCACTGGAAGGTTCGAGTTTTGGTTGTTCTCCCTTTGCTTTGGGATCTTTGACCTCGTTGTCTTTGGTTGTCCCCTTGCCAAGAATGCTTTTTGTTGTCTATTTGGATCGCTACAGATGTTTATGATGCCTCGTTGCGAAGGTATCTTCATCATCAAGTAATTGTGATGAATAGCTGCTCCGAAGCTTGATAGGATTTGTCTTCCGAATATGGCGTTGTATTGGCTTTCCAAATCCATGATGAGGAAACTCACATCTTGAGTTGTCCACTTGTCCTCGTCTTCAAAGGTTACTTTCATTTTGATAGTTCCAATCAAAACTGCTTCTTCTTCTCCGAAGGCTTTTAGAATCGACTGGTTGGCACTTGTATAGCCATCGATTTTCATTTTTTTTTAGAGTTTCTTTGAAAATGATGTTGACTGGGCTTTCATTGTCAACCAATATCCTATGAACTAGGTACCCTTCGATCTCTGTCTTGATTACGAAGGTTGTGCTTGGGTAGTCAATGACTTTAATGTCTTCTGTCATGAAGCGGTGGGTTGACCTCCTCCATTCTAGCTCATCGGTTCTTGCCCTTGCTGTTTTCACTGGGTTATCGTCCTGTCTTCTTTTCATCGTGGGTTCGAGCCACGGACGACGCCAAATGTTGGGAGAACAGGATCCCTAACGGGCTTAGCGAAGTCCTCCAACAGGTTGAATAGTGCGGTCCTAGCGTGGCGAAGCCCTCTGGGTGTCTTGATGTCTGTATTCCCTTTGGCGAAGCCCTCCTACTCCGTTCGCGATGTTGGACGAAGGCGAGAGCCCAGGCTGTACCCTTGGGTCTCCCGAACCGTGTCGTGTCGAAGCTCCCTTTCGCCCGCGGTGCCGGGCGAAGGATGTTGAGACGACAGAGAAATATGGATGGAGTAAATGATGTATTTGGCTCGTGGCCCGAAAAACTGATCCCAATTACAGGATCCCCTCCTCATATTTATAGGGGGGGGGGGGGGAAGTTTGTTATTACAACCAGGTCCTTGGTCAATCCCATTACGTCTCTGCTTAGCTATTAGAGGGAACCCCTTCGCGACCGTCCTTGATGCCTTCGCTAGGAGTCTTCAGCCTTCGGAAAGATAGGCCTTCGGCGATATCTTTATCACTTTGCCTTTCGTATACTTGTTGCCAGACTCCCCAACAGTCACGCAAATGATTGATGTATTGATTGGTAACAAAGGGTTACACACATATATATACCCGGCCGGGACACCGCTCATCGTTGATTTATAGAACATGATCAAGAGAAGGATCCGACGACCGTGGTTGCATGACACGCGCTGGAGGCGTGAGGGCGCACGGCCCAGCTAGGGCCGGCGCACAAGCCCAAAAAACAAATGAACATAAACATTCTCTAACAGCCTAGTTCTAAAACTGAGTTCTTCTTGAGTTATATGGTCTAAAACTGGACTAGCAAGCACATCCGAACACCCCAAGAAAAGAGTAATCTGAATTGATGCTTAAAAGCTTATGCATGGTTGTGTCATTGTTTATTGTTCGGCTGGGCTGTAGGTTTTTTTTTTTTTTTTTTGATTTAGGCTGGGCTATAGGTTAATAAAGTAGCAAGCAGTATTGAAGGCTTGATCCCAAAATCACAGGGGAGGACGTTCCTGCAGTTCTGTCCCTTTGTTGCTTCCAAAAGTTTTCTTCTTTTACTTAATTTATTTTCAGCAAATTACTGACATGAATCACCTTCTTCGTCTCCTGAGTGAGCTGTCTTGAGAGGATAACAAAAATGATAAGATTCATCAGTACCTTTTTGTGGTTCTGTTAATACAGACAATCACGGGCACCGGCAGTATTCATGTGTGCTGTGGTAAAAAGAACTAGAGTTATGTCACGTTGAATTCCTGTATTTGCTGTCGATACGAATAACGGACGGATCAATTTTCCAATACGAGCCCGGGCTGATTCCGAGACGGAGTAATATTTATTGGACTGGTCGAGTCCGTGTCGGAGTGGAAGGATGTGCGCGTTCTCAGCCTATATATATGTACGAAGGAGACAGTCCTGGATACGCCCGTGAATCAACAAGGTAACAGAGTTTCCCGTCAAGAGAGAGAGAGAGAAAAAAAAAGGGAAGGCAATAGAGCCATGGCAGGATCAGCCCAGAAGACGAAATCGCCGTTCTCAATGCGTCAGGCTATCCAGGTCCTCGACGACATCGAAGACTTCCGCGAACGGGCCTTCAGTTACGTCGCGCTCACTGACGAGCTTTGCGACGACTGGATCGCCTGCCTCGAGGACGACGACCGCTCTGACTCGGATCGAGAGGCGCTAAATGCGCGGTTCGACCAGCTGTGGCTGATGAAGGATGAGGTCTCCGCCGAGTTTCGCGCTCACCGGAAGAACTTCGAGGCCGTTCAAGCGCTCTTTGCGGACAAACGTGCCGCAGCGCACGACGAGCAGAGCCATCGATTCTCAGTTTCAGCATATCGGACTTGATCCGACAGTCTCAAGAAAACTCGCTCTGTGTTGCCCAGCTGGCTTGCTTAGCTTGCTATAGTGCTGTAATAAGAGTAGGATTACGTTTGTTCGGATCTTAAACTTACTCTTTCTATAAATTTCTAGCCAGTGATGTTACACGTACTTCATGAATGTTTCTTTACACGAAAAAAAATACGTCATTCCTGCTTGCCTTTGTGCCTGGCTCCGGCGGCATCCCTATGGCCTCTGTCACCACCCCTTCGACCTCTGCTACAAAAACCACTCGACGTGCGACGCTCTTTATAGCCGCCCTTGACCACCGCCATGCTAACCAGTTGGGAAGTGACGCCCCCACCCTTGACTCCCGCCCACCACCGTGGTCGGTGACGTCCCAATCACCATGTTGCCTTGTACGCATCACGTCATTCACCACAGATTCATGCAGATATCTCTAATTGCACTGTTGTTGCTCACCGGGCCGAGTATGCATACGTGATTTGTGCTCGCCCTTGCCCGGCTCTGGCGGTGTCTTTGTCGTATCCGCCACCACCCTCGACCTCCGCTACAAAAGTCACTTGACATGTGACGCCCCTATAGCTGCCTTTGGCCACCGCCATGCTAACCAGTTGGGAAGTGATGCCCCCACCCTTGACTCCCGCCCACCATCGTCTCAGTCACCAAGCTGACGTGTACGCATCGCGTCATTCACCACAGATCCAGCCCGCCTCCATTTTACTCTGTCGGGAGAGGAATGGAGGCTATCTCGGGGTACAAACAAGAGTAAAATTATGCTTTTGAAACATTTTGTGACAAAATGGTCATCTAACTATTTCAGGAAATACTTCTCAGGGGTCTCAAATACGAAAATGATTTTTCAAAAGGGCCACTTTATAAATTCCACAAATTGCTCGTTCTCTTCCTCTCGTGAGCAGCCATGGATTAAAATGTCAGCTTGCGAAAGACAGGAGGAGGAAGCAGAGGCTGGCCCGGTGCGGAGGGTTCGTGGTTCTCGCCGCCGGTAGCTGGTAACAGCCGCCCCTCCCGGCCGTATGGGGCGGCCCAGGCCCAGATGCTGGCCCCACCTGCCGCCGGGCACTTGCCAGCTGGCGCGTCGCGTAACCGACTCGCTGGCGCCGGCGCCGCCGCCTGCCTCAAATCCCCCTCCCTCCTTGCGCCCGAAGGCAACCGTCGCAACAAACACCTGCTCCGCTCCGCTCTGCTCTCTCCTCCCCTGCCGCCGCGCCAAGCATCCAACTCGCGCGCCGCCGCGCCATGGGGGAGAAGAAGCGCAAGCGCTTGGGGATGGAGCTCTTCCCCGACGGGCGCCGCGTGCGGCTGCGGAGCCGCGGCCGCGCCGGCATGTACCTCCGCGCCGACGAGGACGGGGCCGGCGCGCACCTGAGCCCTCCGCTCCCGGAGTCGCTGCACACGGCGTGGCAGGTCCACCGCGTCGAGCGCGGCGGCGTCCCCTTCCTCCTCCTCCAGAGCGCCGCCTACGGCCGCTACCTCGCCGCAACGGCCGACCCGGCGCCGCGCGGCCACCTCGGGGAACGCGTCGTCCAGGGCGTCTACGACCAGGAGGACACGGACGCCGTCTTCTGGAGTCCGAGCACGGTTGCGGCGGACGACGACCACGTCATCCTGCGGCACGTCTCCGACTCCAGAGGCCTCTGCCTCCGCGCCAACGGCAAGTACGCCAAGTGGCGCACCGGTGTCTCCATCGGCAGGTACGCCGATCGAGACCCCATGATGCATTGGGTCGTGGAGCCCATGCATCCGGCGCCTGAACTTCCCCCTCCTGCACCAAACGAGGTGAGCCTGCAGTTTCCTCCGTTGCGTTTGCTCTGTGATGAACCTGTGAGAATTGTGTTGCTCTTACTAGCATACATGTTAAGTTTGCTCCGTGATGAACTACACTAATTTATGCACATTGTGATATCTCTTTTTTTGAGGAATTTACAGTAGGGGAAGCCCCTACTATGATTGAGATATATCTTTGATTTAGTGTAGTTCAGCACGTTTATTTTTGGGAAGAGATCAGAGCACATGGAAGTACCAGTTATAAAATTTCGGAATAGACATCTAAGAAACCAGAAAGGGGATTTTGGAATATAGTTGCCTTAGATTCAGTGCAAATTTGAGCTGATTCCTGAATGGTATCATGCACAATAACAGTCTAGTTGCTGTTGGCACGAAATACTTAGGTGCTACAGGTTATTCCTCTCTTCTTTGTTTGTTATATTGATCTATGTATGTGAAGAGCTTATTATGTCGCCGTATCTGTATTCATTTATGTTATGCTGTTCACATTTTCAGCGTGTTTTCTTTATGATGGTCACATACTTGGTGTTAAGCAATAATTCTGATTTGCTGTATTCATGCACATTGAGACATGCGTTTAAGTTTGAAGCATTGAAGTAACAGTTATAAAATTTCGCTTAATATATGTTTTTTATGTCGCATGAGTTTAAGCATGGTCATAGCAACTAGATTGCTTACCCCAGTAAAATGCTTTTGCTTTCAGAAAAGAGCAAGGCCAATTGGCCTTGGGTCTAACTACATTGCTTACCCACTCAATGGTTTCTTTTAATTGATCCCACAATACACATTTTCATGCTTGCAGCATGTGCATCCTAATGATCATGCATGTATCTTGCGATTCAATGAACACCAAATCTTTCTGCTGTCTTTCATCTTCTCTAGTACTATGAATTGTGTAATTTTGAGAATATATATATATATATTTTAATTATGGCATTCATTTTGTGAAGATTAAAGAAACCAGAAAGGGGATTTTGAGAATATCTGTCTTTCAACTTCAACTGCATGAATAGACATCTTGGAACCAGAAAGGGGATTTTGGAATATATAGTTGGCTAAGATTCAGTGTAAACTTGAGCGAAATCCTAAAACGTTTTGAAAGAATCCTTGTGTTCTATAAACATGCCCTAATTCTTTCTTGAATGCCAAGCCTTATGATTTATTCCACATATTTGGAAGACCTTTTCATGGAATGTTATTGTACACCATAACAGTATGGTTGAGGTTGGCACGAATAACTTAGGCGCTGCAGGCCATTTCTCTCTTCTTCCTTTTTTCTGGCAATATTGATCTGTGTATGTGACCATTATCTGGTAAAAGAGCTTCTTATGTTGCTGGATATGTATTTATTTACGTTGTGCTGTTCACATTTTCAGCATGTTTTCTTTATGATGGTCACATACTTAGTGTTAAGAAATAATTCTGATTGCTGCATCTCTGTACTACAGGCCGCGCCCCTAGGAGGCTTCTGGAACAGGTTCCTCGGCCACGCCGCGCCTGTGGTGGAACGACGGATGATCCGGTTCATGCGGGCTGCAGATGACGGGAGCATTGACCCGGACGATTGGAGAGAAATTGAATTCAACGGCCGGTCTGTGTACAATCTGAGGTCAGCGGTGGCAAGAAACCTGAACTATGACAGCGTTGACAGCATCAAGTTGTGCGTGCGGGCTGGTAACTTGGGGCGGCTAATCCCTCTCGTCACCGACCTGCCTCGGAACAAAGACCTCATTGAGATCATTGTCCTTTCCGCCAGCGCACAAGGTATGGAAGTCTGCAGTTTTCATACTAAATCTGTTGTATTTACATGGAATTCATTTTACAATGCCTTGCTAGTCTCTTACGTCTTTATCATGACTTGTTGCAGACTTTGCAGTTGTCTTTGACCTGCCTCGGAATGAGGAGGACATCGACATCGTCGCCTGTTCCACTGCAACAGGTAAGAAACTCTACAGTTTTGTAAATTTTGCTCAATGCGACATGTTTAGTATATATGAAACAAAATTTGCAAACCATGTTTAGAGAACCTGGACCAGCTGACCCCTACTGTCCTCGACCTGCCTCGAAACAAGGAGCCCATCGACATCGCCGCCCTTTCCACCTCTACACCAGGTAAGAAACTTTATAGTACCAATTTTTAAGGGAAACTATGGTTGGGCTTGCCCACTTGAATGCAGTCATTAATGCTTGTTTTCAAAAACTTTTGTAACCCTGCCTGTTCTCATCTTGTAGGCAGGGATGTGCTCCCTGAGGTAGCTGAAGCAAAGCTAGTGGTCTCAGAATGTACACTACCAAGCATAGAGGCAGAGATTGGAAAAGGCAGGGATGTGCTCCCTGAGGTAGCTGAAGCAAAGCTAGTGGTCTCAGAAAGTACACTACCAAGAATAGAGGCAGAGATTGGCAAAGGCAGGGATGTGCTCCCTGAGGTAGCTGAAGCAAAGCTAGTGGTCTCAGAAAGTACACTACGAAGCATAGAGGCAGAGATTGGCAAGGCTGAAGAGAACCTACGGACGCTTCAGCGACAAATGCGCAATGGAAAAGATTTAAGCAAGGAAGACAAGAAGGAGCTGATCTCGCAAATGAAAGCCAAAAAGGCTGATATCAAAAGACAGAGGGATTTTTTGGTACTCATGAGTGGGCAAACATCTGTGTGGGATGTGTATGATGGATCGGATTAGACTGCTAAGAACTTGATAGTTTGGGAACACTTTCACTCACTTTCATGAAAGTCTGCTTGTGAATAACATGAATGTTGAAAGTCCGTAGTGTTGTCCCTCTTACAAGGGCTCATGTTTGCTTGCCTAACTGTTCTCTGGATAATGTGCCTGATGCACTAATGTCAGATGATTGGAAGATTCAGTATACTGTTCTATAAATGGATAGCCAGATCATTGCTAATATTTGATTCATGCAAGACGGAGGAACATAATTGCTGTTTCATCTGAGAAATCCAGGAGATAATTAATAGCTCTAACAGTCATGTTATGGTTCAGGTTCACCGGAAGGATAGTTGTGTATTATATGTTATGCTCCGGTTGAGCTCTCTGATAAATGAAAACTGGGGGGACGGTCTTTTCCCTGCTGGGCGAGTTTTTTTTGTTATATGCTAAGGAATTCTATGGTGGGATTTGCTCACTACATCACAAAGTATTACGATCTAGGAACAGAATATAGTTGTCTATAAACACTTCTGGTGAGGTTAGATATTGTACTGGTTACAGATTACACATTATGATGAAGTGGCATGAAAGATTACAAGCATGGGTGAAGGTTGCAAGAGGCAGACCTGGGTTTGGTCTCAAAAGCCACATGATACACTTGGAATCGAAATGGTGGTAAAGGGGAGATTAAGTTTAAAAATGTAAGGGGTAGTATACATGTGGTGGTTAAACCAGGTTTCGTACTATTTCCATTCAAATGACTGCTTTCTATGCAGGTACCTGCTGCATTTTGATCTTCATCAAGGCTTCATTCTTACCCTTTTTCCCCCAAGTTTCCTTTGTCATGGCAGCTGACAAGGCGCCCTGTAGAGTACTGCTGTTCATGTTCACACTTTGTAAGCATCAGTTACCTTACAGTTACATACCCCTAAAGCTTGATGCATTTTTGTTGGGGGATCGAAGGTCTTGATGGGACGAGTCGAAGCCCTCCAACGGTTGATAGAAGCGTTCTGGTTCTGGCGAAGCCCTCGAAGGTTGTCGATGCCTTCGAATCACCTCGCGAAGCCCTCTTCGCTTGTCGTCGTTGTCTTCTGGTTGGAGCGAAGCCCTCTTTTCTGGTCCGCGATGCCGAACGAAGAGGTTCTTGCTCAGGTTCTCTGCAGTTCAGTTGCGCGAAGCCCTCCTTCTCCCGCGATGCCGGGCGAAGGGGTCGAGTGATTTAAGAGATCAGAATGCGGTGCGAATGAATCCTCCTTTGGCTCGTGGCCCGAAAAACAGATGTCATTACAGGATCATCTCCCTCCATATTTATAAGGGGGAGAGTGATCATATTTACATGTATGCCATTGGTTGCTTTATCATAGCCTTCAGCTTGATAGCTTTGGGTTCCTTCGCTACCTGCATTACTCGTCCTTCGAGTGGTTCCGGTTGGCTTCGGTGTGGTCCCTAACGTTGCATTCCCCTTCGCGTGTGTCTTCTGGTTGGTTTGTCCCTTGACTTGGATCGCAGCTGTCTTCCCAACATTAGGCCTCAACTGTTGAAAGGAGGTGAGCGAAGCCGTTTCCTTGAAGCAGTTATCTCTTTAGCTGCGATTTTTTCCTTATTTTATTTCTTATTGTTCATATTTTAGTATATTTCCCTTTTCTTACTTAAACCCTTGGTTGTACGATTTTTCACCTCAATGTCCCCAGCTTTCGGCAGGTCTTTAAATATGTGTCGCTTTCACCTTTTCCGGTTCGTATCTTTTTACCGTCGTGGCTGCTTTGTTGGCATCTCCTCTTTCGAAGGTACTTATTTTCTTTCTTCGATGGCTAGGCAGAAGTCGCCAGCGTTTCCTAGGGGTTTCCATTCTCTTCGAGCTGGTTATTTTTTCACAAAGTCTATCTCCGCCTCCCGTTATAAGGGTATCTTTTCGCAGTGCTATTCGGAGTCTGGTCTTGTTGATATAGATTCAATTCGTCTTCCTTTGCATGGTCCGAAGCAAATCCCGGAGATCCGCCTGAGACCTCGAAGCGATGAGTTTGTTGTTTTTTCGTCATTTCTAGATGCCGGTCTATCATTTCCTCCTTCGAGCTTTGTCCTTCGTGTTCTTTATTTATACCATCTCCAACTTCATCATCTTACTCCTGTTGCCGTCGCAACCATGTCAGCCTTCGCTTGGGCTTGCATCAGTGAAGGTTTAAATCCTGAACCTCATGCTTTTTATCGAGTATATCAAGCCCGGCACACTCCTACTTATGATCATGAGCAACATCTCAGCCCTTGCTTCGGAGTTGTTGGTTTTGAGGCTAGGGAGGGGTTTTTGACGCCTCTTGGTAGCTTCGATCCTCCACCCTTTGATGAATGGGTGAAAGATTGGTTCTACTATAAATACCTTGCCATCGATTTTTATACTGGGAAAGCTGCTGGCATATGGATTACCAATGACTTAGAGCCTCCGCAGAATGGCTTAATTTCTCAATGTGTTGATGCTTTCCGAAGGGTTTGTCAGAGGATGACCCTTCGTGATATCCTGGAGGAATGCTTTGCTGCTGGTGTTCTTCCCCTCGCTCGTCGCAGTTGGAGGCCCTCTTCTTTTGGTAGAAATAAGTTTGGCTTAAGAATGCCAGTTTTTCCTTCGATATCGGGACCCTGTATGACTCTTCCTTGTGCTTCGTTGCCTTTGATAGCTTCCTCTTCTTTCCCCCCCTTTTTTTTATTCTTTCAGCTTATGCTTTGTTGCTTTTGCAGGCTTCAATCTCTGGTCACCTCAAGACCGAGTTACTTCTTTTCTTGGGAAGTTCTCTCGGAAGGAGTGGGTTGAAAGCACTCGAAGGGGCATCAGTGTTCGGATCAATCGGTTTTATCTGAGCTTCGACTTGTGCCTTCACAATCGTCCTTTTCCTGGGGACAATTCGTGTGAAAGAGATATTTTTCCATACTTCAGTATTTCAGGCTCTTCGACTGTTGAGATGGATCCTTCGCCGGCAGTTGTTACTCCCGATGTTGAGTCCATTCCCAGGAATACTGAAATTCCATCTTCCCCAGGTTCTCTTCTTGTGCCGACTTATTCTCTTATCTTTGAAGAACCGTCTCCTGACGCTCCTTCGAACTCAGCTATTCCTCCTGCTGTGCTTGATATTGCTTGCGAGAGTTCTTCGTTGATTCCTTCGGAGGGTTTGCAAGGGTCTCCAGCTGTTGCGTCGGATGTTGTCTGTACAGATGGGGTTGCAAAAAGATCTGAATTAGTCAATTCTTGTCCGCTGGTCCCTGGGTGTTCAAAAGGTACTTTTGGTCTTCCAAAAAAGTCTTCGTTTTTCGGTTTACTTGGCAAGCGGAAACTTTCAGAGATTTCGGGTCCAAGTCAGGATATTACTTCTACTTCGGGTACTGCTTTGCCTTCGATTAGCGTCGCTGTTCCGCCTTCGCAATCTTCAAATCCTGGTATTCATTTTCAAAGGATTGCTTTTCCTCCTTCTTTCTTTCTCTTCTTCTCTCTTTTTTTTTATTGTTATTATTCTCATGATCCTTCGCTTCTCTTCCTTTTTCTTTAGATGCTTCGAGCTTAGGGTCTCTTGAACTGGATGTTGAAACCATGCTATCGTCTATCAATGACGACATTCAGGCTTCGGGTGCTCTTGAATCTGCTGCCCGTAAGGTCCGGTTTCCGAAGGTTGAGCTTGGCCTGTCAAACCTTTCGGGTGACGTCCTCTTCCGTTCCTTGGTTGCTCATCAAATCAAGGTTAGTATTTCACTTGCCCCTTTTTCTTTTTTTTTTGTTATGTACTTCGTGTTTCTTCTAACAGCTTCGCTTCTTCCTTCTTGCAGTCTATTATTCTTACTCGAGCTTGCGCTTGTGATTTTCAAGATTCTTCTGGTGATTTGCTACTCGCGTCATCTCTCCAGGCCTCTCTTTCTGCGAAGGATGATTCCCTGAAAGCTTCTTCTGCTGCCACGTCTGACTTGCTAGCTGAGGTTGAGGTTCTTCGAAGCCATAAATCTAAGGTTATCTCTGATATGTCTGTCTTTGAAGTAAAGATTCGCGAAAGGAAGGCTTCACTGGAGAAGGAAAAGTTATTTAATGAGCATCTTTTGTCTCGTCTGTCGAAGGCGTCTCAGCTAAAAATCTCTTCTGTTGATAACTCCTTCGCTAAATCCCTTGCCCTTTGTGATCTTGTCAAGGAGCTATTTCAGGCGCTTGGTGCGAAATATGATGAGGTACCGGCGGATGCCTCTTTGGAGGTTTTGGGCGAGTGGCTTCGCTTGAACTTGGCTGGTCTTGCCGAAATATGCAGGAGCTTTTCTTATGATGCTGTGGTACTTATGATTCGAGATCTCCTCCACAGCTTCTCTTGCGAAGGTAGCGATGCTGTTAACTTGGTCAGTCGTTCTGATTTTTCAATGAAGCCTTCGGATCCTTCTCTTGATTTCGGAGCTGTCGAAAGCAAGTGTATGTGCCTGATCAATGACTTCTGGTGGAACAGGGTCAAGTGTCTTGTCCCTGACTTTCCCGAAGGTTCTTCCTGAACTCCTTCGAATGGTTGTAGATAGCCTTTTTGGATGTCCTTTGATATGTATTTATTTTGGATACACTTTTTTGATGTAATATTTGCTTTATCAAAACTCTGAAGCTTTATTACATCAAATATCTTACTCATGTACTTCATGTTCTGCGATGACTTCGAGCTCTGTATTGAGCCTTCGAATTTTCGTAGCCTTGTGTAAGCGCGCCTTGTGATTATTTATCCACCTTTGCTCTTCGGTAATTAACTTCACTGTCATTTTCATAGCTTCGATGTCCAGATGTGATGGGTTGCTTCGTAACTTCATCGGCCTTCGTCTGCTTTTGACGAAGGAAATCCGAATACGTTTTGTTTTCCTATTTCTGTCTTCGCTGTATGCGAAGGTATACTTTTGTTCGTCATGCTCTCCTTTTGTGGCTTACTTTGCCTTTTTGGAGGGTGATTGCTTCGTTATTTTTTGCGGGTTCCTTTTTGAATTTTTGTGATGACTCTTTTGAGTCCCTTTTTATAACGTTGGCTTCGCTTTTCTGAGCGAAGACCTTTTGGTTGGCTTTCTCATAGCCCTTAAATGGTAATTTTGCTTCTGACGAAAAATTACCGTTTCGGCTCTTATGCCTTTAAATTTTGCTTCGCAGTCTTTGCGAAGATAGGGACATTCTTTCTGCCTTTTTGGCGAATTTCTGTTTTTAAATTGAATTCCTTCCTTTCTGTCCTGTGTTACGACGAGGCTTTGTCTTCTTGAGGATTTGACCCTCCTGATTCTCTTTTCGAAGGTAGATGCGATTTTTTCTACCTTCGAAAGAGCAAATCTGAGCCGTCTATCTGTAAGGCAGGTATTTACCACCTTGTTTTGTAATTCGACGAGGGGGTTTCTCTCTTTTTTTATTAGAAGCTTTGCTTCAATGATATTCTTTCGAAGATGAACGTGTTTTTCTGCCTTTTATCGGCGAATTCGAAGCGTCTGCTTTTGGAGCAGGTATTCGTCATCATGTCTTGGAATGCGACAAGATTCCATTTCTTTTATAGAAAAAAGGAGAGATATTTTTGTAGGCGTCTGGAATGTTCTTCCTTGGTGTATATATACATGAGGTATCTTTGTCTTTTTATTCAACTTCTTCAGTCTTCTTTGTTTCATGGAGGCTTTGTGTGATTGACTTCCTCGAGGCATAGTGAAGGATCTGACACGTCATGGCTATAAGCGTGGAGATGCTCTTCCACAGGATCTTGTGGACCACTTCGACGAGCTTGATCGATTGAGTGTGAGGAATGCCATTGTCGAAGTTCCTCCACAACCGGTTCCTCTTGCTATTGTTCCTCCTGATGTTATCATCATTAGTGATGACGAAAGCTCCAAAGGTCGTCAAGTTAGGCCTTCGCCGCCGGTTGGGGTAGCCAGTCGGACTCGTAGTAAGTCGAAGAAGTAGGTGTTTGTGTCTTCATATTTTTGTAACTTCATGTTGAATAATAAAGAATGTCTTTCGCTTTGTGTGTCTTGTTATCCTTCTCTTTTGTAAGATTCCTCGTCTTTTCAAGTTGCTGTAAATCCCTTGTTTTTTGCTTCGATTTTTCTTTTTGTTTGTAACTCTTCGGTCTTATAATCTTGGAGAAGGCTTCGTCATCTTGGTGAAGGCTTTATAGTCTTGAGGGGTGCTTCTCTGTGAAAGAGTCAAAGAGGGAACGAAGATTAATATTCGGCATATATAAAATACAGCAGACATAATATATGTATGAAAGGCTTCGTCTATGAGATTTTGTTTTTGCAGAAAGCTTCGCTTCGCGTTGTGCGGTGTTGGGTTTGTCGTGGGTTCGGCCTACGGACGGCGCCAATTGTTGGGGGATCGAAGGTCTTGATGGGACGAGTCGAAGCCCTCCAACGGTTGATAGAAGCGTTCTGGTTCTGGCGAAGCCCTCGAAGGTTGTCGATGCCTTCGAATCACCTCGCGAAGCCCTCTTCGCTTGTCGTCGTTGTCTTCTGGTTGGAGCGAAGCCCTCTTTTCTGGTCCGCGATGCCGAACGAAGAGGTTCTTGCTCAGGTTCCCTGCAGTTCAGTTGCGCGAAGCCCTCCTTCTCCCGCGATGCCGGGCGAAGGGGTCGAGTGATTTAAGAGATCAGAATGCGGTGCGAATGAATCCTCCTTTGGCTCGTGGCCCGAAAAACAGATGTCATTACAGGATCATCTCCCTCCATATTTATAAGGGGGAGAGTGATCATATTTACATGTATGTCATTGGTTGCTTTATCATAGCCTTCAGCTTGATAGCTTTGGGTTCCTTCGCTACCCGCATTACTCGTCCTTCGAGTGGTTCCGGTTGGCTTCGGTGTGGTCCCCAACGTTGCATTCCCCTTCGTGTGTGTCTTCTGGTTGGTTTGTCCCTTGACTTGGATCGCAGCTGTCTTCCCAACAATTTTCTTTCTGAACAATGAAAGCATAAGGCAGTATGATAGCCGAGGATTGCGGCGCCGCCAGGTCTGTGTTCACGGCAACCATGAGCAAGAGACGATAGTTGTTGATCCAACTGATGGTATGATTCCTCAACTTCTGGTGGTCAAATCTCACTCTTTACACCTTGGAGGGGCTACCAAGCTGAAAACCAGTGAAATGCACTAAACGGCCAGGCCCCATAAAGAAATTACTCCTAATCTCTTTTTCTTTGGCAAAATTCAAGAACAGGACCGTGGCAACAGAGCTACAGAACAGTAGCTGGATTGTTTCTGTCCGAAATATCACTTCCCAGCAACAATGAGAGAATTTGTCAACCTATGGGTTCGCAACGTTTTCTTAGTTTTTCTAATGGCAAGAATATCATCAATGGTTCTCGATTAGCTTATTTACTTTTGTCAGTTCACTCCTCCATCATTTTCTCCTGCAGGTGTCTTTTGCACTGTTATGTCACTAGGATTTATCTGGAAAAAATGTGGCTATTTTTTCCTACCACTGCTGCTATTTGTGAATGGTCATGCACTGTTATATTTGAATGGAATATGAGTTTCTTTTTCTATAGCAGTTTTGAATTTGATATTCTTTTGCTGCAGCAGTTTGTTGAATTGTATGTCAGTACTGCTTGAGCACAAGGTTCATTTTGTTCGATTAATTAATGTCGATGCTGTTGTTTCGAGGTATGGGCTGAACCTACAATATTTAAGGGTCCACATGAGGATCTGGCGAGGTACCTCGAAGCTGTGGATCAGCTGAAAGGCATCGTCCGCTTCTTTTCCTTGAGCAGAAACTCTAAGAGCAGTGAAGGAGTTCTGAATCATGTCAACAACCTCTTTACTAAGGCTGCACTGATGATTGAGGATGACTTCAGGTAGCTAATAGGCACATACAGGTAGAAATTGCCCACATAAATCCACTCCTGAACCTTGGTAATGTTGATTTCCTGTAATTGGTAGAGTTTGTGTGTCCTGGGGCTTTTGATCAACCTGTTTATATAACTCTTCAAATGTAAATTGTTCTTTCAGCAAACCTATTGAGTCAGATTGTTTATTTGATTGCCTTGGAAACCCTGTTCATGCATAAAAAGTGTCCCCGAAGCAGCTGAAAAGCAACCATCCAAAAGTTCAACTACATACAAATATCCAACACTAATTCCCCCAAGAATATTACCATTTCTCCATGATATAGCTCATCAGTTGGTTCAGGATGGGAATCATCAGTCCTGCTATAGAATTTACAGGTAGGATTCTAGATGTTGATAAAAGCCTGACCATTCTAATTGTTGACAGACAGATTACAGTTTGATAGGCTCTGTGAAACACAGGCTAAATGACTCCCCCACATGGACTGACCTGCTGAAAGTCAGACATGTCTACATGTGTGGGAGAAGATTTATAGTGGGCAATGGCAAATCAATCAGGTTTTGGCAAGATAGATGGATGGGGGACACAATTTTATGTGAGGAATATCCAATCCTTTTTGCATTATGTGCTAACCCTGAGTTGACTGTTGCTGAATGTGAACAGGCAGGATGGGTGGTATCATTCAAGGTGCCACAGATATTACACTCACAATGGTATACTCTGGCCTCTCAACTAAATAATATTCAGTTAAATGATAATCCTGACACTGTGAAGTGGAGATGGACCAAATCTGGTCAATTCACCACTAAATCAGTGTATGATCATTTAACCATAAATGAGACAGGTAAAAGCTTCAAGCATATTTAGAAAGCAAAAATCCCGGAAAAAAATCAAGTTCTTCATGTGGTTACTAGAAAATAATGCCATCCTAACCAAAGATAATATGGTTAAGAGAAAATGGCAAGGTGACCCCAAGTGTTACTTCTGTGACCAGTCTGAATCAGTTGATGTTTGATTGCTGTGTGATGAAAGTGGTATGGGGTGTTATAGCATTATGTTTCAATGTGAGAACCAGACCTAATAGCCTTGCACAATTCTGGACAGACGATGTTGCAGGTGGCACTGCAAGTGATGAGCCGTCAGGGGAGATGCATCATGCTGCCACTGCCTGGAGCTGCAGAGGAGGAGAACAACGCTGACAACAAGGCGAAAAGAGGGCTCCAAGGGAGCGGGTGATGATGGTCATCAGATCGAATCGTGCATGTTGATTGTTCCGTGAACTAATGATAGCTGTAGTCTTCAGCTGCTAGTGCTAGTAGTCAGACAGACTAAGTTTCCTCTATCAAATGTAATAGGTTGTAGAAAAAGTGCACCCCTGGGTATCGATCTAGAGATCTGGTGGATATGCAGGGGTCGGGGGAGGGTGCGCTGTGTCTTCCTGTCCTTGTTTCTTTTTCTCAAACCCCAAAAATTCTGTAAACACTTGATCTCCGTTTCTTCGGGAATGGAAGTGGAGTAATCCGTTTCGAAAAAAAAAAAGATTACAGTTTGATAATGAGTTTAGGTTGTTTATGGATAGAAGGCCAACTAATATTGAGAGTTGATGGAAATGCATCAGGCAGAGGTATGTGGAAATAATGCATTCAGCGCTGCAACACAAAGACCATATATATACACTACATTCTCATGTTTTCCTGATTCGCCTTATATAACTATAGAAGTCATAAAGCATATTTGCTGACAATGTAAAGTGAATCATCTTCTTCGTCTCTTGAGTGAGATGTCTGGATGTTAACAAAAATGATACGATTCATCAGTACGTTTTTGTGGTTCTGTTAATACAGACAAACACAGGCAATATTCATATGTGCTGTGATAAAAAGAACTAGAGTTATGTCACGTTGAATTCCTATCGATACGAATAACGGACGATCAATTTTCCGATACGAGCCCGGGCTGATTCCGAGACGGAGTTGTATTTATTGGACTGGTCTAGTCCGTGTCGGAGTGGAAGGATGTGCGCGTCCTCAGCTCTATATATACGTACGAAGGAGATAGTCGTCCTGGATACGCCTGTGGAGTAACAAGGTAACAGAGTTTCCCGTCAGAAAAAAGAAAAAGAAGAAAGGCAAGAGCGCCATGGCAGGATCAGCCCAGAAGACGGAGTCGCCGTTCTCAATGCGTCAGGTTAGCCAGGTCCTCGACGACATCGACGAGTTCGAGGAACAAGCCTACAGGTACGTCGCGCTCGTTGACGAGCTTTGCGACGACTGGATCGCGTGGCTCGAGGACGACGACGGCTCCGACTCGGATCGAGAGGCGCTAAATGCACGGTTCGACAAGCTGTGGCTGATGAAGGATGAGGTCTCCGCCGAATTTCGTGCTCACCGACAGGACTTCGAGGTCGTTCAAGCGCTCTATGCGGACAAACGTGCCGCAGCGCACGACGAGCAGAGCCATCGAGTCTCACTCTCAGTTCCAGCATATCGGACTTGATCCGACAGAGTCTCAAGAAAACTCGCTCTCTGTTGCCCAGGCTTAATTATCTAGCTAGTTAGTGCTGTAATAAGATCGTAGGTTACGTTTGTTCGGATCATAAACTTATTCTTTCTATTAATTTCTAGCCAGTGATTGTTATACGTACTTCATGAATGTTACTTTACAACAACAACAAAAATACGCCATTGGTGAACAAATAATCTCTGTTTCAATGTGCTTTGTTCTAGCATGAAACAAAGATTTGCTGTCAGATTAGTAGCTCCCAAATTGTCCCACCAAAGAATAGGCGCTCTCTGCTGAAACACTTTCAGTTCTTTCAAAAGTGGCTGAATCCAAATGGTTTCAGCTGTAACATTAGCAGTGGCATTGCACTCGCGGCCTCTTTATTACTTGACCTTGGAACCGTTGGTTTTTTTGCGTGAACTCCAGGGCAATAAATTTGTGCCAAGAAACACTGCAAATCCCCTCGTCGATCTTCTCTCATCTTGGCATCCGGCCCAGCCAGTGTCAGAGAAAGCACTCAATGTAATAGTAGGTGATTTCTGAATTTTCAATCCCAAATCCATCACCCCCTTAACAAATCTATGTATTCTTTTTGCTGCTGCAAGATGTGCATCAGTTGGCGCTTCAATAAACTTGGAGACTCTATTAACTGAGAATGCTAAGTCAGAAGGAGTCATGTTCAGATATTGGAGGCCACCAACAACACTACAATGCTGAAAATGTTCAGCTTCCTTCAGTAATGTTCCTTGTTCCTTTGATAGCTTTTCACTGGAGGCCATGTGAGTTGAGATTGCTTTGCATGTTTCAATGTTTGCCTCACGCATTCTTTTCTTGTTTAACGTCATTGCCTAAGAAGAATCCAAGCAGGCCAATATCTTTGACAGCAAAGTCATCCTTGAGCTTTCGAATCAGCTTTTCAGTAGCACTAGGACTAGAGCTCCATATAATTATATCAGCAACGTATATCAACACGCATATAGTGACCTTTCCTTGACTGAATATGAATAGAGAGGCATCAGCTTTTATAGGGGTAAAACAAAGTTCCAGCAATTTCCTTCTCAGCCGATAATGCCAAGCACGTCGTGCTTTAAGATGACAAATCCAGTTTGATGATCTTGAGGCTTCTTCACATCCAGGTGGTTGTTCCGTATAAACTTCTTCAAGCAACCAAAGCAAAAATGCATTCTGAATATCAATTTGTCTCATACACCAACCATGTGCGACTGCAAGTGATAAGATAATGCGTACTGTAGCAGGTTTGACAACAGGTGACTATGTGTCAAGATTATCACTATCAAACCATTGTTTAAAACCTTTAGCTACTAATCTGGCTTCAAACCTTTCAACTGAACCATCAGCCTTTCTTTTCACTTTGTAAAACCACTTGCTGTCAATGAGGGTAATAATACCCTTCTTAGGTGGCACTAGTTCTCATGTTCCATTCTTCCGCAATCCATGATATTCACTGTCCATCCCTTCCTTCCATCCTGGACTTTGTAGTGCTTGTTGAAGACTGCTTGGTTCACGAATAGACAGACTTCGCTGCAGAAACTGCTGTTGCCGGACAAGTTTCAGACGAGCAATGAAACCACGAGCTTTCTCTGAATATTGAAGAGTCCCATAAGTGAATACTTTGGGCTACACAATATTATCAGGTACCCTTGTACCCGTTGGCCATTGGATGTTGAACACCAGCAGGTTCTTGATTGTCACCACCATCCGTCTCTGTCTCAGTGTTGCCCCCTATCTCTTCTGGTTCTGACCTTGCATTGTCAGAGTTGCTGGTTGTAGTGTACCTGTAGGTGATCACTAGCACTAGAAGGAGCCATGTTAGAATCCAGGTTAGTATGTGCATTCCTCATATGATAATCAACTATTTCTGTTTCCGATGCAATGGTGTACTCCCTCCGGTTTTAAATTGTTGACATTTGACAATTTTTGAGTTACGTTTGACCGTTCGTCTTATTCAAAATATTAGTTTAAATATGCAAAATTATAAGTTACAATCTAATTTCCTTTAGTGATGAAACTAGTTATAACAAAATTTATAATAGTTTTTAAAATATTTTGAATAAGACGAATAGTCAAACGTAACTAAAAAATGGTCAAACATCAACAATTTAAAACCGGAGGGAGTATATTGTAGTGCCAAGAACAGACGGTTCAGATACTACTACATGTGTACTCAGGTTTGAGAGGTTCAAAAAAAAAAAAAAAAGAACAGACGGTTCAGATAGACAGTGTTCCTGGCTAGGATGGGCTGAACAGAAGGATGAGTGGAAGATGGAGCGGAGTGAGGAATTGTTGCTGGTTGTGCAAAAGGAAAAAATATCCTCATCAAATACAACGTTGCATGAGAGATAGACACGGCCTGTGGATCGATCAAAACATTTGTAGTCTTTTTGTGAGGGGCTGTATCCTAGAAAGACACACTGCCATGTTCTAAAACAGTTCTTCTTGAGTTATATGGTCTGAAACTGGACCAGCAAGCACATCCGAACACCCCAAGAAAAGAGTAATCTGGATTGATGCCTAAAATCCTATGCATGGGTGTGTCATTGTTTATTGTTCGGCTGGGCTGTCTGTTAATAAAGTTGCAAGCAGTATTAAAGGCTTCATCCCAAAATCGCAGGGGACGTGCCTGCAGTTCGGTCCCTTTGTTGCTTCCAAACGTTTTCTTCTTTTATTTCATTTATTTATTTTTTTAGGGAAAGGCGTACTGCTTATATTAAGGAGCGTTTACAGCAGTACAAACTCCATCCAGTGGAGTGATTAACCACACATGTCTACCTAGATTTTCATACACCGACCCTTTAGCTAGTCTATGGGCATCTACATTAGCTTCCCTACCTTCATGAGTAAACCTGACATCAGTGAAGTCCTCTGCTCTTACCTTGATTTTGCGAATAATGTGTCCATAAGCTCCCATTGCGGTTCCTTGCAAATTCCGAACCACGTTCAGACAATCCGACGCCAACCTGAATTTCTAGAGGACCAGGTCGCTAGCCAGCGCCATCCCTTCGCGGCATGCCGTCGCCTCTGCCATCTCCGGGTCAGTTATACCTTCCATCACTAGCGCCGAGGCTCCCAGGAAATTGCCAGCCTCATCACGAGAAACAGCCGCCATCGTGACCTTGGTTGTGTTCTTCGCGAGTGCCGCATCAACGTTGATCTTTATGAACCCGGGTGGTGGTGGAATCCAGCCAGGTTCCGGGTTCCCAACCCAACGAGGCCAGGCATGGGGCTGAATTTTCATCCGCGGGTGGCACCCATGCCCGACCCGAGTGGAGTCAGGGCCGGGGCGGGTTGTTTTCACCGCCCGTGGGCGCCCTGTCACGGACTCGAATTAGCCCATTAGAGTAGACTAGGTCAATGCCCATGCATCGCTACAGGCTGAAATATTAATTTCACGCAATAACATGATTGTTTAACAAATCATTGTACTCTTGAACAAAGGTAAAACAACATTGCAACAAACAGAACAGCTTGAATTGCCTATATTTACATGCATGGTGTACGTTGAAAGGATTGTGTCAATCTCTACTACGTTTTAAAGACTTGGTCGTATGTCATCTAATATAATACATAGATCAAAACTTGGTACTCCCTCTCCCCCAGATTATAAAGGATTGGGGTGTTTTCAAATTGTCCCAAAATGTAAGGGATTGTAGAGCTATGTGGGACAAACACATTTGGATTTTTCTCTCACCGCACACCCTGCAGCCTCGATCTTATCCACTTCCGCCCCTGCTCATCCCCACCGGCCTCTCTCCTCCCCGCCGCACGCCGCCAGTCTCCTTCCCTCCGCGCGACGAAGCTGGCTACGCTGCCCTCCCGTGGTGAGACGACGACTGCGAGCGTCGTGCTGCAGGCAACGCCAATGGAGGGGCATGAAGAAGGGCGGCGGCGCATGAATAGAAGGGCCGCGGCGATATTGACGCCATCCCGGCATCCATCCCTCCCTTGCGAGATAGCCTTCCACCATGGCGCCTCCAACTAACCTCCGAACGCCATGGCCGTTCTTGAAGGGGGCGATGGATCGGACGATTCCTTGGCCATCATGGAAGGTGTCGGCGGGGAGCAAGATGCGAAGGGTGAGGACCTCCAAGTTGCGGCGGACCTGGGAGTCCATCCGTGGCCGCGACGGCCTCCCGAGTAGCGGCGGTGGTGGGCGCGGGCCGAGCTGTGGCTCATCCGTCCAAGCCCTCGCCGTCTCTCTCCATTGAGTCTCACCACCGCAGGCGAGGCAGTTGGGGCGTGGTCGTGGCAGTGCGCGTGAGGCAGCTGGGGTGCTTAGTCACGACAGAGCGGGCGGGGCGGCCAGGGTGCGAGGTCGCGGCGGTGCAGGCGGGGCAGCCAGGGCACGAGGTTGCGGCTGTGCAGGTGGGGCGGCCAGGTCGCGGCGGTGCAGGCGAGGCGGCCGGAGCGGCAGGCGCGGCGTCCGAGCCGGGGTGCAGGCAGGTCGAGGCAACGGCCAGAGAGAGCTCGTGGGGCCGCGACCGGGTTCCGGAGGAGGCGCGCGCAATGAAATCGGCTACGGCGATGAAGCAGGAAGACGATGGCCTCATGCTTTAACAGAGCAATAATGCAAGGGCATATTCATCTTTTCCCTCCTCTGCTGTGTTATTTGGAACTCCCCCGATCCCCATCTAGGAAGTTTAGTACAACTCAGAAGTCAATCAGTCCATTACCCTCCCAATAAAACTAATATAAAAAAGTCCGCCAGCCTCCTTCCCTCCGCGTGACGAAGCTGGCCACGCTTCCCTCCTGCGGTGAGATGACGACGGCGAGCGTCGTGCTGCAGGCAACGCCAATGGAGGGGCGTGAAGAAGGGCGGCGGCGCATGAAGAGAAGGGTGGAGGCGAGATTGACGCCATCCCAGCCTCCATCCCTCCCTTGCGAGATAGCCTTCCTCCATGGCGCCTCCAGCTAACCTCTAAATGCCATGGTCGTTCTTGAAGGGGGCGATGGATCGGACGACGCCTTGGCCCTCATGGAAGGTGTCGGCGGGGAGCAAGACGCGAAGGGTGAGGACGTTTGAGTTGCGGAGGAAGTTTGAGTTGCGGCGGCGCTGGGAGTCCATCCGTTGCCGCGGCGGCTGTAACATCCCACCCTAATCATGGTCTAAACCTTCTGTTAGTGCACCTTGATCATTTGTTAATGATCACATTGGAGAATTTTAATTTAAAAGCAAATCATTTGAAAATAGTCAAATATGAGCTTGAACTAGAACTTCAAAATTTTGTATACAAGTGGGCCCATTCAAAAATTTCCTTGGCATCCAGGGGAAAAAAGAGGTTTTTGGAGAATTTTGTGGATTTTTTTTACAAAAGGAAATGGGCTCAAATAAATCAAAGGTCATTTATCCAAAATCTGACTTAACTGAATTTTAACTCAAAATTTAAATCGAATTAGGAAAAGTTGTAATAAGGAAAATTGTTCATCTCGGTGAAACCTTCCAGAACTGATTTTATCATATTTTTTGGAGCACAGTAGAGTTTGGTTTCAATCAATCCAAGTCAGCACGTGCAAATTTATTTGAAAATTCGAAAATTCTACTGTAGCGACATGTGTCGTCTCCGTCGTCGCTCCTCCCTCTCTCTGCCCATCCCGGCGAACTGTGGCCGGCGTCACTCGGCACAGCGCCGGCGACCGGTTCAGCCCCCCTTCTCGACCCTTAACTCCAGCTCACGCTCCCTCTCGCCCTTTCCCGTCGCCTCGCGCACAAGGAGCAAACGCCCTAGCCGCCATTGTCGCCGGCACCAAAACTCGAGCTCCCGTCGTCGTCGAGTCACACCAGCCAAGCCCCCAACACAAAAAAGGTCCGCAAGTGACCCCTCTAGCTGAACCGCAACACCGTTTCCACCCAGCCGCAGCGAGCCGCGAGATCGAAGCCGGAATCCACCATGGCCGCCGGGTGACCCCCCTCCACGTTCATCGTCGATTACTCCTTCCTCAGTGAGTGTCGTTACCATGACCCCCGGGTACCCTCAAGACCAAAGGGCCGAGTAACCTGACAAGGGTAGTCGGACCAGCCCAGAAGAAACCGAGTAGCCCACGATACAAGATGGAAGGTTCTACTACTCGGATGGACATTGGAAAGGCTTCTTGCCTTGTACTCCAAGTATTTCCATGATGTAACCGACTAAGACTCTTTCCATGTAACCCTGTACCCCCGACTATATAAGGCGGGCAGGGATCTCCTCTCAAGGACACACAATCAATACTACGACATACAGGACGTAGGGTTTTTATCCTCCAGGAGGCCCGAACCTGTCTAAACTCCTTGTCTCGTGTTCACCATCGTATTCTTGGTCCCTTCGCCCCCATAACAAATCTATCGAGGTCCCATAACCTCGACAGTGGCGCGCCAGGTAGGGGGTGTTAGCACTAATCGTGACTTGCACATGTCGTTAGATTAGTTCAGGCTGTAGCGCGTGTGTGCGTGTGTTGGGTCAGCCAAATTTGTGATGCGTGTGTGTCGCGTCGCGTCAGTGCAGGTGATCAGCTGCACGGTGCTGGGTTGGATTCAGTTTGCGGCGACAGAAGTGGAGGTCGTTGGGCATGGCTCGCGGACAGCTCGGAGGACGGCAGTTCGTGCGTTCGAGTATGCGGCTCACGTACAAGGCAAGGCCGGGTCACGAGGAGTTCACGCGTACGTGCGCGTAAAAGCCGCGGAGTAGTTGCCTGACGTTGTGTGTCACTTGCGTCTATAAAACACCATGTAATCCATTGTTTCGGTTTGAGCCGAGTTGAAATACAGAGAAAGGCGTTCATCGCCGGCGGGGCGTTCGGCGCCCCGTGGCGGGCGTTCGTCGCCCACCAAATCGAGTGTCTCGTGTTCTTGTGATTGTCCGGCAATCCTCGGTTCCAACAATTGGTATACAGAGCTTGGTCGTCTTGGGCGCCGTCCTGCTCGCCGGAGGAGTGCCGGCGATGGTGGCGTTCACCAACTACGACACGATGAAGCTCCGGGCCGTGTGTCGGCTCGTCGAGGTGCGAGGCGCTGCAGTTGCCTTAGTGATGAGGCATAGGCGAAGGGGGAGGCTCGGCTCCGCGTCCGGGCGTGGAGCGATCAACGGCGTTGTGTCGCCGGAGATGAAGAAGATCCAGCGTATGTCGCTTGGGGAGAAGAAGGCTTCGGCGCTCGTGCGAAGATGGACGTGCAGTGGTGGTCGTGTCAGGTCGGGAGGCCGTGGTGGTGGCCGGGGCAACGACGACGGCGGATGACTGCAACATCTTTGGCAACGGCAAGCGTGCGGCCGTCCGGGAGAGGTGCTCCTCGCGACGGACGATGATGAGCCATGTTTCCTGTGTTGAATTGTATGTGCATCGTGCAAGTCAAGATTAGGGGAGGCATTGTTAGCACTAATCGTGACTTGCACATGTCGTTAGATTAGTTCAGGCTGTAGCGCGTGTGTGCGTGTGTTGGGTCAGCCAAATTTGTGATGCGTGTGTGTCGCGTCGCGTCAGTGCAGGTGATCAGCTGCACGGTGCTGGGTTGGATTCAGTTTGCGGCGACAGAAGTGGAGGTCGTTGGGCATGGCTCGCGGACAGCTCGGAGGACGGCAGTTCGTGCGTTCGAGTATGCGGCTCACGTACAAGGCAAGGCCGGGTCACGAGGAGTTCACGCGTACGTGCGCGTAAAAGCCGCGGAGTAGTTGCCTGACGTTGTGTGTCACTTGCGTCTATAAAACACCATGTAATCCATTGTTTCGGTTTGAGCCGAGTTGAAATACAGAGAAAGGCGTTCGTCGCCGGCGGGGCGTTCGGCGCCCCGTGGCGGGCGTTCGTCGCCCACCAAATCGAGTGTCTCGTGTTCTTGTGATTGTCCGGCAATCCTCGGTTCCAACAGGGGGTGCGCTGGGATCCTTCGTTGAGTACGATGGACAAAATCTACAAGTCTACTCCGCCTCCGTCGTGGCGTCGATCGGCGGCTACGCGGCGGCACATCCATCAAGCAGGTGGCTTGCGCGGCGCGACCTTCACCAAGCATGCGGTTCGCGCAGCAACATCCACCATGTCTTCTCTGACTCAATCAAGCTGGAGTTCAAGTTGGAAACGGTGGTTCAGCTTTCCATCGTTGAAACTGAATTGCTTCAAGCTCCAAGACGGGAATGGCTGGCTTCACGCTTACAGGAAGATTTGTTTTCATTTTCTACTCATAACTTGTCTTCACATATTACTTCATTAATCAATGCAGTTCATGCTTAATTGCTTACTCATCAACGTCATGGCTTTCTGTTTTGCATAACTGAGTCACGCCCGGCCATCAGCTCCAATCAGAGTTGACTGGTTGCTTGCCTCTGTCGGCGGTAGACAACTGACGTTTACTCGGCGTGCTGTGGCGGCCACACAGGGGGCTATGACGTCGACTCGGCGTCTTGTCTCGCACTGGGCCGTCCATCTCAGCGCTGGTCACTCGGCCATGGTTCTGACGCAGCGTACAACAACGGCGACATGGTGACTCGACGCAAGTCGGAGTTCATCAAGTCGGCAACAAAACTACAGTTTTTCATCAACAGGGAATGCTTTTTCCTTTTTGTTATTCTTTATTTCTTTATTCATTAATCACTCTGATTAATGATTGGTTTATCACCTCATACTTTATTACTTGCTTTGCATGTATGTACCGTCACACATGTACTCCCTTGCAAGCACGGATTGCATCTACGGGGAACATGGCAGGTAGGCGACAGGCTCTTTGGCCACTCGGCCGACATCAGCCACGACGACGAGTCACACGATTACTCGGCCACGACGTACTCCGCGTACTACATCGGCAATTACTCGGCAGAGTGGCCTGACTCGGCCTTTTGTCTACTCGGCGTACGACAACAACTACACCGCGTCTTGGCTGTACGACTGGCTCGGCCGATCTCAGCATCGCAATAACTCCGCTTATCATGCAAGCTAAGTTACTTATTTAATTCTCATAATTTAAGTGTTTTTACACTTGCCATATCATTTATCCGAGTGCTTACCACTCCTCATTTTTATGTGCTCACATAAATCAAATATCATTTTCCCCCTTTAATCATTCTTGGCTCTGTACCCAATAACATACTTATTGCCTACAGAGCCGGGGGCTACATAAACATCATGAGTTATGTTTTGAGTATCTTTTGCCGACTAAGTAAGCCTTGTCTGCTCTGATTGTGAAGCTCTTGCTCGTTCATGCCGTCGTCTCCCTAAACGTGTGCTGACCCAGTGTCCCACGTCCTACAGGGCCGGCTGAGTCCAAAGAGTGCATAAACATAAGGCGACAACCGGTCTCTGAAAACAGTCAAAGAGGCTCACTTGACAAACACTCACTCTTTTAATCTTACGACTTATGTGAATTTTGTAGACTTCTGTATACCATCACTTGGCTATCAGAGTTGAAAATAACGGCTGAGCCGATTCACATTAATTAATCATGATGACTAAAATCAACCTGGTGTTGCGGTCATATATTTAATTATTTCTTACAGATTACTACATAATCTATTATTATGTTTTATCTACAGGGATTTATCACACAAGTCTCTCAGAGTTCTTAAGTATATTTTCTAGGCTCGGGGGCTAGACGCCACTTGGGAATTACCACCCTCACGGCTTTCTACAAGTTTTCTACCAACTCTCGGCTAATATCTAGCATTCAGGAAGACTCAGAAGCAGAGAAACCTTAAGGAAGATCAGATTACTAGACTAAGTGAAGCTGCTGATACTCGTCATCCTTATGAGGCTTAATTAATCAAGTGAAGGCGCCTGAACTTTGAAGTTGTCAGCACTCTATCGGCCATTACAACAGGACTCAACTAATATAGTTGAGGCTACGGAGTACAGAGGTTCAATCAACGAAGGCATCGATGGCCGTAGAATATTCGATGAATATTTACATCCAGTCTGGTCATGTGCGTGTCGCTGTTATTACACAGTTATCACCCTTACCAGAGTACTATAAGGCTTCACGCCGGCTCCCACTCTCCATAGCGCCGTGGCTGTCTCGTCATAAGTTGGAGCTCGCTCTCCGCTGTGCCGTAGCTTGCCTCGCCATCATGTCCACAGCACACATCAACGTTGCGGGCCGAGTTCTTTTCATCACTGGAGCACGTCTGGTCAGCACGTTGGGGGTTCACCTTGCCGTGTCATCACTTCACCTCGCTTTCGCATCGGGGGCATGTCTTCACTATCACAGCTGGAGTTCACCTCACCCTACCATCACTTGCCTCGCCGCTGCATCAAGAGCGTGCGTCCTCATTACGGCCAGAATTCTCTTAGCCGGGGGAGCATTTCTGTCCATCGCGGCCAAAGGTCACGCACTTAGGTGATGTACAAGCCAAAGAGGAGATTCACTCTGGCTGACCAGATCATTGAGGCTTAATCTTCGAAGGAAAAATCACTCGGCTACATTATGTTCTTGACTGTATTCAGTCGGACACATCAACAACAGCGGCTCTACAATGCTTCTAGTCTATTTCGAGTCTGTACTTAATTATACTAATTACTTACAGACTCGGGGGCTAGTCCACGTGAACTCACTTGCGTGAGTTCCACAAATTTTATGGCTGTATCATCAGTCAGGCTTCTAGTTCTTTTTGAGTCTGCACATAATCATTCTGATTATCCACAGACTCGGGGGCTAGTCCGCGTGGACTCACTTGCGTGAGTTCCACCATTCTCTCGGCAGACTTGCCAGGCACACGGGTTGTCTTATATCCTTGACAATTTAAGTCGGATAATACCTAGAATTTATCCTCTTCTGAATCTCAATTGTTTTCGTTGAGAGACAGCTTGGAGGCTACGGGTTGTAATCATCCCTAGCTGATTAGCTGGATGGACCTAGACACCAGCTCAGAATGAGAAGTTCTTGGCTGAGACTCATTGTGACTTCCTGTTCTAATTGCCTTGTGCGCAGGAAAACATGAGTTCCTTATAAAATGGATGCTACTTTTCAACACATCAGTATGATGCACTGATCGTACATTCATTCACTCGGATCAAGATCTTATTTCTTGGTTCAGCTTACTTTGAGTTACTATACAATTCTACGAATTACACAGTAACTCGGGGGCTACATCAGTATGATGCACTGATCGTGCATTCATAATTTTCAAATTTGTAGACATGCCTTTTTCAAGGCCTAGGCCGACTCAGTCAGTTGGATACTATTCACATAGTATGCTTTCAGCCCTAACCGACAGATTCGGATGTTGAATTTATCTTCACTCGGATCAAGATCTTATTTCTTGGTTCAGCTTACTTTGAGTTACTATACAATTCTACGAATTATACAGTAACTCGGGGGCTACATCAGTATGATGCACTGATCGTCAATTCATCATTATCAACTTTGTAGGCATGCTTTTCAGCCTAGGCCGACTCATTCAGTTGGGTACTATTTACATAGTATGCTTTGAGCCCTAGCCGACAAACTCGGATGCTGACTTTATTCAAATCTCCTCTATGGACTTAATCAGCTCTGAGAGCTGAGTGCTGTTCTATACACGGCATTTACATACAAACTTGCTTCAACAAGCATTTATCCAATCTATCCAATTTTTCTGATATCATTCAGAGTTGGGTGCCAACTGACAGCATGTCTAATTTAAGGCCCTGTTGGCCTTGGTTCACCCGAGGTCAAGTACCTCAAACTTGATTCAGGTCAAGTCCTTTTTAATTTCAATATCACTTGAGATCAATTCCTACATGGAGAGAAGATTAGTCGGAAGCAATTCACTGGATCAATCAAAAAGCACTTGGGGGCTACTGTCGTTACCATGACCCCCGGGTACCCTCAAGACCAAAGGGCCGAGTAACCTGACAAGGGTAGTCGGACCAGCCCAGAAGAAACCGAGTAGCCCACGATACAAGATGGAAGGTTCTACTACTCGGATGGACATTGGAAAGGCTTCTTGCCTTGTACTCCAAGTATTTCCATGATGTAACCGACTAAGACTCTTTCCATGTAACCCTGTAGCTCCGACTATATAAGGCGGGCAGGGATCTCCTCTCAAGGACACACAATCAATACTACGACATACAGGACGTAGGGTTTTTATCCTCCGGGAGGCCCGAACCTGTCAAAACTCCTTGTCTCGTGTTCACCATCGTATTCTTGGTCCCTTCGCCCCCATAACAAATCTATCGAGGTCCTATAACCTCGACAGTGAGCCATTCTTCAATTAATCGCGCACGGTGATGCACTTCCCACTCACGCCTCCCCCGGAACTAAATTCCTCGCTTCTCATGCAGCAACCTCACCGGAGTCACCTTCTTCCCCATCGCCGTCCGCCGGACCAAGCCGCCGCCCCGACGAACTCCCCTCTCCGGCCTTCCTCCATGTGCATACGTCCCACGGTGAGATGCCCCTTGTCGCGTAGAAGCTCGTGCGCGCGTTTGTTTCCTCTTCAGACCACCCAGCTCGCCGGAACGCCGTGCGCCGCCGCTCGCCGCCGGCAACACTGCGCAGCTCGCGCACGTGCACACCACCCTGCCCTAGAACCGCCTTGACGTCCTCTACACGATGCCGCTGACGTTCACGCAAAAGTCGCCGCCGTTTAGCCGGAACGGCGACCTCGCCGTCGTCCCTGTCGCGCGCACGCCGCCATGCACCGGTACTGCTACAGTGCCGCATTTTCTTTTCTTTTTCTTTTTCTCAGAAATTTGATCAAAATTGTAAATTCAATAGAAATTCAAATACAACACAGAAAAATCCGAAACAACATTTGTTGGTTTCCTTGTGAACATACCTATCCAGTGGTACAATATAAACATCTGAGTTCGTTTTAGTTAATTTTATAAAATTCAGAGAAGAGAATCAGGAAATCATTTTTATAAAATGATCTGTAAAGGAAAAAATTCTGATTTTCGTCACACATACTCCTTGTGAGTCCACTGAACTGCTCACAAAACAGTTTCTTGAAATTCACCATATTTTAGGAGTAATTTCAGTTTCAAGTTTCTAGCAAAATCTTTTTTATCATTTTATTCCTGCACTTTTTGGCATCAAATTTTGGATATGTTACTGTACTTAGGGTTAGATTGCTAAATAAAAATACAAATTTAATTTTAGATCTTCCAGAAACCTTTTAAAGAATTTAGAAGAAGATCCCTTATTTGCACGTAAGGAAATTCATAAATTCAAAATAATTTGTGTAAATCACTTGAGACCAGAATACTAAAATCTGGTAAATGGCCCTGCAAGCATGTTGCATTGTGCATAATAAAATCATCATGTCATATTTGTTAAGGAAGTTCCATGAACCCTCTTTGACTTTGTGCATATCATTACATTCATTTAGGAACCGATGTCGGACTCGAGGACTTGGAGCTCGTGACCGAGGAGACCGGCGCTGACTTGAACCTGCTCGAGTGTGCTAACCACCAGCCCCAAGGCAAGCCCCGGTGCACACCTATGTTTTTGCAAAGTTTCCACTTTCTCACATGTATGCGGGTCGTGAAATGTGCATTACGTATAGGACTTGATTGAAAACTTAGTTGCATGTATCCCCAGATATTCCTATGGGTTTGGTTCAGTTATGTTCTACCATTCGTTAGTTTGCTATGTTTAATATCGAGTCATCGGTAGAAACATTCGAGTGGTATGGAGATCACTCGATGTAGGTGGTTCAGATTTACTTTATGTTCTCACATGATGATGATAATGAATTTGAGACCGAACGGGGAAGTTTCATGTGTAGGTTGGGGTGACAAGGCTCCCCTTGTTCGCCATAGCCCTGTTTGTGTCGGTTGAGGACCGTTCGTTGTGGCCCCGCTGAGCAAGTTTGAACAGTACCGAGTGCATGCTAGTAGAATGGGAACTAGTAAACTGAGTAGCTCGATGTTGTATGTGTTGGACGGTGCACCCCCTCTCTTTTGGTGATGAAGATGGAATGGTGGTTGCGGGTTTGTGTAGGAAGGAAGGGCACACGGGCTAACCACGGATTGCCTGGCGCGGGTATCGCGTGGAGGACGTGTGTCCGGGAGAGGTGAAATCGGCTCGACCTTATGATGTCTTGTGAAAAGTTGCCGTGCGTGACTCTATCCAGTAGCGTACGTCGTGTATTCGGGTTTCGCCTGCAGGTGTAAATCGATTCGAATCGCCGTCCCTCGCGGTTATTGAGTACCACTTGTTCACTGTGTCACATCGTAGTAAGAAGTGCACATCATGATGTTTATATGCTTTTGTACTTCAATTAATTGTATTGCAACCATGTATTGCTTAGTTAGGTTGCTAATATTTATATTAATGCAAGAACCCTTTTAATTTGGCTAAAATATGAAAATAAGGATCAATTATTAGTGCTGTTTTTGCAATTAAATTTCAGCAACCTGGTCAACCCCCTGCATACTAGAGGTCGGTCTTAGAAGACCATTGTGACGGGTAAGACTTGCTGAGTATTAGTTGATCAGAGTTTGTTGCTTAAAACATTGTTGCAGGTATTCCTAATTGTAATTTCTGCGGTTGTTGTGGCAAAGTAGTGTGGGAGGGTGAGCCGCCCAAGGACTGGTCTATTGAGTGGGTTCCCTCCTCTCCCAACCAGGAGCAAGGTGAGTGAGATCGTGTCTACGGGCCGGATATGATTTCATTGTAGATATGCATCGTCGTGTGTTTCGCTTCCGCTCGCTTTTATGTAATCGAATTTCAAACTCTTTTATGTAATTTTAACCAAACTCCGAACTTTGTATCATATGTTAATTATGGAACCAATGTAATAACTGAACTTGTTATAAAATTATTTTACTTATGCTTATGTGTGTGGTCATATACATACTTGCTTCGCCAAGTATCCCCCGATTATGATCCTGGTTAGCCAAACTCCTCATTAATTTGAGGTGGGGTGCTATAGCTGGTACTAGAGCTAAGTCGGGGTTTATACCACACTAATGAGCATTATTTTGAAAAATCACGCTTACGGTGAGGTACGGTTTAGTCGGCCCTATATAAGGATGTTAGTGGTTTAAGGTGGCAACTAGTGAGTCTTGCTTGAATAGGTTTGATTGTTTTTCTTTCTTTTCTGAAATGTCGACGAGATGAAAAGGTAAGAATGATGTGAGGCATGGGTCGTTGACCGTATGGCCGTTTTGTTGTTTTGATGGGAGGCATGGATCGTTGATCGCATGACCGTTTTGGTTGTTTTGCTGAGGCATGAGTCATTTGACTTCATGGCCGTTTCGTTGTTTGTGAATCTTCTGCAGGTACTCTAACCACGTTAGAGGTCACACCATTTGCTAGTCTAACACGGTTGAGAGACGGTTTTGTCACCGAGTCACGAATGCCGATATAATGGCACCCTTTTCTTTTGGTGAGGAACGAACAACCTAAGTTAATAAAAATGGTTGCATTGCATTTGCGTATAACATGTTCATGAACTTAAGATGCAAAGAAACCGCTGGTTGTGTTCGTTAATATCGAAATTTTGTAATGGAACGATCGATCCAAATGAAATTGAAAACATTCAAATCAAACCAGTCCAATCTGCCGCGAGTAAGAATTTCCAGTCAAATTCAACACGCCATAACTCCTCCATTTTAAATCCGATTGTCGTGTTTAAGCACTATATGGAAAGATCTCAGAATTCTCTACAAGTTTGATATGTAACTTTTTCTGTGATTCGTCCCAGAACCTGATTTGTGAGTCGGTGGTTTGTTAGTCGAGTTCAGTCTGTCCAGAACAGGATTTCAGCAGACAAGGGTCAACTTTGAATAAGCATAACTCCTTCTATACTGATCCGATTGAGGTGAATGAGTACTTGTTGGAAATATCTTGAAGTGATCTACAACTTTCGTAACTACCAAATTTTCTGTTTCTGCCCAGAAACATGCCAGTTTTCGTTTTAGTAATCACTGCCAGATTTCGACAGATTGGGTTACTTTGTGTATTGCAAGACTTTGAATTCCATGGGTTTTACTCAACAAATTGTAATCATTGGATGTATTATATGTTAATTTCTTAATATGTTTTACTGCTGGGCATTATGGTTTGACTTTTATCAAACTTGATTCCCCGCAGATGGCGTTCAACGAGATCCTGGCGGAGAACGCCGCTATGGCTGCGCGCATCGCCGAGTTGGAGGCTCAGCTTATGGAGTCTGAGCAGTAGCGTATGGCTTTGCAGTGGCAGAACGACCTACTGAAGGAGACCGTGGATGACTTTCAAGGATTAGTGAAGGACCTTGCTGATGAGAAGGCCCAGATTGCAGCAGAGCATAACGGGGAAGTTAATCACCTTCAGGCGCAGCTGCACGTCGCTCAAGCCAACCTTGCTCATGCACAAGATCAGATTCAGCACGTGTAGGCCGAAGCTGATGCAGCTCACAACGCTTTTGTTGAGCTGATTCAGATTCAAGTGGCGCACCACAACCCGCAGCCGCTTGCAATGAATGATCAGAATGTGGTGCAGGGCGCGTCGGGTGTGGACTATGAGCCACCCTCTACCCCTAAGGATGAGGATATGCTTTCCGACGCGGGCAGCAACATGCCACACGAGGAGTAGTCTTCGTAGTAGGCTCTAAAGTAGTTAGCTAGTGCGTATGACTCAGGCTAGTAGTAACTTGTAGGTTGACCGAACTCTTCGAGTCCCGCAGCTTGTTATTTTGGGAAGCGCTGCAAACGATGTTGTAATCTAATGGTGACGGTTCTGTGTACTGCAAGACCTTAGAGTTAACCTTATGGATGTCCCGTGCGGTGTATGGTAGCTGCACACCGCCCTTTTGTGATGTAACATAGTGGGGAACATCCAATGATCGTGTTATAAAGTATATGTTGCAAATGGAAGACAATGCTTGTGTTGAAATGGTTATCTACCGTTGTTGTTTACGTGTGTTCAATTCTGAAATTTATGCCATGTATGCCTTGTAATTTTATTACAGCATGTTATTGATCATTAAATATGTTATTTAATGGTGCAATGATTTATGGCAGATGGGAGACACTCGTAGCGGACAGGTTCCCCCGGAAGAAGTCGATACTTCGGCTCAACGTGATGGAACACCACCGCCTCCACCACTACCGGGCAGCATGGAACAATTGCTCTCTACTCAGAATGATCTTCTCCGCCTGCTACTGGGGAACAACGCTCGCCAAGCGAGGCGTAATGGACCACCCCCTGAAACCACCTATGCAGATTTTCTGGCTACTCACCCCCCGGTATTCACCGAAGGAAGTGAACCGCTTGAGGCCGACCACTGGCTTCGCACCATCGAGTCCAAGTTTGGGCTCATTCGCTGCACTGAGTACCAGAAGACCCTGTTTGCGGCCCAGCAACTCCGTGGGTCAGCGGGCGCATGGTGGGCTAATTATGTGGAGACTCTTCCAGCAGGTTATCAAGTCCCATGGGCAGAATTTCGTACAGCCTTTCGTGAGCACAACATTCCACAAGGTCTCATGGATAGGAAGCTTCGTGAATTACTAGATCTGAAGCAGGGCAACAGCAGTGTGCATGAATATTCCCAGAAGTTCAACCATCTCTCACAATATGCCTCCTACCACGTGGACACCGATGCAAAGAAGAGGGAATGTTTCCGCAGAGGACTGAACACCAAATTGCGTGATCGGCTGGCACTTCTCTCTAACTGCACCTACAATGAGTTAGTGAGCGCCGCGATCGTGCAAGAGGATGCCACTCGTGCTCATTAGGAAGACAAGAAGAGGAAGCGTGTCATTGGTGGTTCCTCCGGTACCGCACCCCCTAATAAGTATCGGTTGGCAATCACCTCTCCAACCGGTCAGCAGTACCGGACAGCCATACCACACGGTGGAGGGCACCGTGCCTACGCTAATCAGCGGCAGAGTGCTTCGCAAGGCTCTAACCAGAAGCGTTCTTATGCTTCTCGCCCGTCACAGCAGAATTCCCAGGTGGTAGCGTCGAACCCTCAGACTTGCTTCAATTGTGGCCGCACCGGTCACTTTTCGAATGATTGCAGATTCCCGAGGAAGTCACAGGGCAGCAACAGCAACAACAATAGCAGGCAGAGCTCTCAGGCATCTGTTAACAATCCCAGGAGTGGCCGTGTTAACCATACTACGGCCGAGGACATTCAGGACGGAGAACAAGTGCTTGCGGGTACGTTTTCCATTCACAGCCACCCCGTCCTTGTGCTATTTGATTCCGGTGCAACGCATAATTTCATAAGCATGGCATGTGTGAAAAGGTTGCATCTCCCCAGTATTACACTAACAGCACCATATGTGATTACTTCACCGGGTGGAAAAATCTTCGCGATGCAAGGCATCGCGTCAACACCATTAGAATTGGGAAAATTAATATATCCGTCACACCTTATAATACTTGAAAGGCAAGGTCTGGACCTTATCTTGGGTATGAAGTGGATGAAAGATCACCGAGCGGTGTTGCACATCGACTCTAGGGAAATATATCTGAACTCTCCCTTGCATGGCCCGTCGGTCATAAAACTACCGACACCGTCTGTTCAGCCCCCACAAGTTCACATAGTGTGTGAATATCCCGATGTATTTCCAGAAGAATTACCGGGTTTGCCGCCCGACCGGGATGTGGAATTTCGGATTGATTTGCAGCCGGGAACCGCCCCAATATCCCGACAACCGTACAAGATGGCACCAAATGAGTTGGCGGAATTAAAAAAACAACTACATGATCTTTTGGACAAGGGTTTTATTCGCCCGAGTTCTTCACCCTGGGGCTGTTCCGCACTCTTTGTAAAGAAGAAAGATGAATCACTGCGGTTATGTGTAGATTACCGACCGCTGAATGCTGTCACCATCAAGAACAAGTATCCTCTCCCGCGGATTGATATTTTGTTTGATCAATTAGTTGGTGCCAAGGTCTTTTCAAAAATTGATCTTCGCTCTGGCTATCATCAAATTAAGATAAGGGCGGAGGATATACCAAAGACAGCCTTTTCTACGAGGTATGGTTTATATGAGTACCTTGTTATGTCTTTTGGACTAACAAATGCTCCGGCCTATTTCATGTACTTGATGAACTCGGTGTTTATGCCGGAATTGGATAAGTTTGTGGTGGTATTCATTGATGACATCCTAATTTATTCCAAGTCCGAAGAAGAGCATGCTGAACATCTCTGTATTGTACTCCAGAGGCTCCGTGATCACAAGTTGTATGCAAAATTCAGCAAGTGTGAATTTTGGCTGAGAGAAGTTCCTTTCTTGGGCCACATTGTTTCCGATGAAGGTATTTCAGTGGATCCAAGTAAAGTGCAAGAGGTGCTGAATTGGAAGACTCCTACATGTATCAAGGACATCCGTAGTTTTCTCGGGCTTGCGGGATACTATCGGAGGTTCATCCCCAATTTTTCCAAAATTGCAAAGCCTATGACGGAGCTGCTGAAAAAGGGAATTAAATTTCAGTGGAGTAATGATTGTGAAAAACCTTTTCAAACCCTCAAGAAGCATTTAACCACCGCACTGGTGTTAGCTCAACCCGATGTCACTAAACCATTCGATGTTTATTGTGACGCCTCCGGCACGGGTTTGGGTTGTGTCTTAATGCAAGAAGGCCGTGTCATTGCTTATGCATCTTGGCAACTTCGGAGGCATGAACAAAATTATCCCACTCATGATCTAGAACTGGCTGCAGTTGTTCTTGCTCTGAAGATATGGAGACATTATTTGTTGGGAAATTTGGTTCACTTATACACCGATCACAAAAGTTTGAAGTATATTTTCACACAACAAGAGCTGAACATGAGGCAAAGAAGATGGCTTGAATTGATCAAAGACTACGAGTTGGAAATCCATTACCACCCCGGAAAAGCCAATGTTGTTGCCGATGCTTTGAGTCGGAAGTCACATTGCAATAATCTTGTGGTTCAAAAATTGGAACATACCATGTGTTGTGACCCTAGTTAACCAAGCCTCAGAATTCTTCCCCATGGTGCTTTGTATAATCTCGCTCTCATTCCCACCCTATGGGAGGAGATTATTGCTGCACAAAAGAGAGATAAAGGAATGAAACACATCCGGCGGAGACTGGAAAATGGTGACATCAAATGTTTCCGACAAGATGAGGATGGAGTGTTATGGTTCAATGACCGACTTGTCGTACCCAAGGACATGGGGCTGCGAAAGAAAATATTAGATGAAGCTCACTTGTCCAAATACTCCATTCATCCCGGTAGCAACAAAATGTATCAAGGGTTGAAAACCAAATTTTGGTGGACGTGCATGAAGCGAGAAGTGGCACGTTATGTGGCTGAATGTGACACTTGCCAGAGAATCAAGGCTGGTCATTTGAAGAAGGCCGGTCAGCTGCAACCATTAAGTATTCCGTCATGGAAGTGGGAGGACATTAGTATGGATTTTATTGTTGGATTACCCCTCACTGCTCGAAAGTACGATTCTATTTGGGTGATAGTGGACCGATTGACAAAGTCAGCACATTTCATTCCGGTTAAAACAAACTACTATGCCAAGATCTATGCCCAGTTATATATCTCGCGTATATTGTGTTGCAATGGAGTGCCGAAGACGATTATATCGGACAGAGGACCTCAGCTTGTTGCTCGTTTTTGGCAGCAGTTACATGCATCCTTAAAGACCAAGTTAATCCGAAGCTCCGCCTATCATCCCCAAACCAATGGACAAACTGAGAGGATAAATCAAATACTTGAGGATATGCTAAGAGCATGTGTTTTATCCGAAGGTGGCAATTGGGATGATCACTTACCATTGGCAGAATTTGCATACAACAATAGCTATCAAGAGAGTATCAAAATGTCTCCATTTGAAGCTCTTTATTGTCGTTCATGTCGAACTCCTTTGAACTGGTCGGAACCTGGAGAGAGGGTAAATTTTGGACCTGATTTGATTGCCGAGGCTGAAGAGAAAGTGCGGCTCATTCAAGCAAATTTAAAGGCCGCAAAGTCCCGTCAAGCTAGTTACGCCGATAAGAGGCGTCGTCCTTTGGAATTTCGGCAAGGTGACCACGTGTATCTTCGTGTCTCACCCACAAAGGGCATTCAGCGTTTCGGCATCAAGGGAAAGCTCGCTCCCCGTTACATTGGCCCGTTCAAGGTTATGGAGAAATGTGGACCCGTCGCCTACCGATTGGAATTACCCGACAAATTATCTGGAGTTCACAATATTTTCCATGTATCCCAACTCAAGAAATGTTTGAAGTCCCCGATTGACGTGGTGCTCGAAGATGTCGAAGGACTACAGGATGATCTCACCTATTCCGAGCATCCCGTCAAGGTGATTGATCAAAAAGACCGCGTGACGCGCAACAAAACCATCACCTTTTATAAAGTTCAATGGAGCAATCATTCTGATGAGGAAGCCACATGGGAACAAGAGGAATTTCTGAACTCCAAGTTTCCGGATTTTCTCGCTTCCCAATTGAGGTAACGCAAGCGAATCTTTTACAACCCCCTCTTTTCCGCACTTATTGCAAATCTCGGGACGAGATTTTCTTAAGGGGTCATGGTCTAAACCTTCTGTTAGTGCACCTTGATCATTTGTTAATGATCACATTGGAGAATTTTAATTTAAAAGCAAATCATTTGAAAATAGTCAAATATGAGCTTGAACTAGAACTTCAAAATTTTGTATACAAGTGGGCCCATTCATAAATTTCCTTGGCATCCAGGGGAAAAAAGAGGTTTTTGGAGAATTTTGTGGATTTTTTCTACAAAAGGAAATGGGCTCAAATAAATCAAAGGTCATTTATCCAAAATCTGATTAACTGAATTTTAACTCAAAATTTAAATCGAATTAGGAATGGTTGTAATAAGGAAAATTGTTCATCTCGGTGAAACCTTCCAGAACTGATTTTATCAGATTTTTTGGAGCACAGTAGAGTTTGGTTTCAATCAATCCAAGTCAGCACGTGCAAATTTATTTGAAAATTCGAAAATTCTACTGTAGCGACATGTGTCGTCTCCGTCGTCGCTCCTCCCTCCCTCTGCCCATCCCGGCGAACTGTGGCCGGCGTCACTCGGCACAGCGCCGGCGACCGGTTCAGCCCCCCTTCTCGACCCTTAACTCCAGCTCATGCTCCCTCTCGCTCTTTCCCGTCGCCTCGCGCACAAGGAGCAAACGCCCTAGCCGCCATTGTCGCCGGCACCAAAACTCGAGCTCCCGTCGTCGTCGAGTCACACCAGCCAAGCCCCTAACACAAAAAAGGTCCGCAAGTGACCCCTCTAGCTGAACCGCAACACCGTTTCCACCCAGCCGCAGCGAGCCGCGAGATCGAAGCCGGAATCCACCATGGCCGCCGGGTGACCCCCCTCCACGTTCATCGTCGATTACTCCTTCCTCGGTGAGCCATTCTTCAATTAATCGCGCACGGTGATGCACTTCCCACTCACGCCACCCCCGGAACTGAATTCCTCGCTTCTCATGCAGCAACCTCGCCGGAATCACCTTCTTCCCCATCGCCGTCCGCCGGACCAAGCCGCCGCCCCGACGAACTCCCCTCTCCGGCCTTCCTCCACGTGCATACGTCCCACGGTGAGATGCCCCTTGTCGCGTAGAAGCTCGTGCGCGCGTTTGTTTCCTCTTCAGACCACCGAGCTCGCCGGAACGCCGCGCGCCGCCGCTCGCCGCCGCCGTCCTCGCCGCCGGCAACACTGCGCAGCTCGCGCACGTGCACACCACCCTGCCCTAGAACCGCCTTGACGTCCTCTACACGATGCCGCTGACGTTCACGCAAAAGTCGCCGCCGTTTAGCTGGAACGGTGACCTCGCCGTCGTCCCTGTCGTGCGCACCCCGCCATGCACTGGCACTGCCACAGTGCCGCGTTTTCTTTTCTTTTTCTTTTTCTCAAAAATTTGATCAAACTTGTAAATTCGATAGAAATTCAAATACAACTCAGAAAACTCCACAACAAAATTTTTTGGTTTCCTTGTGAATAGAAATATCCAGTGGTACAACATAAACATCTGAATTCATCTTAGTTAATTTTACAAAATTCAGAGAAGAGAATCAGGAAATCATTTTTATAAAAAGATCTGTAAAGGTAAAAATTCTGATTTTCGGCACACATACTCCTTGTGAGTCAACTGAACGGCCCACCAAACAGTTTCTAAAAATTCACCATAGTTTAGGACTAATTTCAGTTTCAAGTTTCTAGCAAAATCTTTTTTATCATTTTATTCCTGCACGTTTTGGCATCACATTTTGGATATGTTACTTTACCTAGGGTTAGATTGCTAAATAAAAATACAAATTTAATTTTAGATCTTCCAGAAACCTTTTAAAGAATTTAGAAGAAGATCCCTTATTTGCACGTAAGGAAATTCATAAATTCAAAATAATTTGTGTAAATCACTTGAGACCAGAATACTAAAATCTGTAAAATGGCCCTGCAAGCATGTTGCATTGTGCATAATAAAATCATCATGTCATATTTGTCAAGGAAGTTCCATGAACCCTCTTTGACTTTGTGCATATCATTACATTCATTTAGGAACCGACGCCGGACTCGAGGACTTGGAGCTCGTGACCGAGGAGACCGGCGCTGACTTGAACGTGCTCGAGTGTGCCAACCACCAGCCCCAAGGCAAGCCCCGGTGCACACCTATGTTTTTGCAAAGTTTCCACTTTCTCACATGTATGCGGGTCGTGAAATGTGCATTACGTATAGGACTTGATTGAAAACTTAGTTGCATGTATCCCCAGATATTCCTATGGGTTTGGTTCAGTTATGTTCTACCATTCGTTAGTTTGCTATGTTTCATATCGAGTCATCGGTAGAAACATTCGAGTGGTATGGAGATCACTCGATGTAGGTGGTTCAGATTTACTTTGTGTTCTCACATGATGATGATAATGAATTTGAGACCGAACGGGGAAGTTTCATGTGTAGGTTGGGGTGACAAGGCTCGCCTTGTTCTTCATAGCCCCATTTGTGTCGGTTGAGGACCGTTCGTTGTGGCCCTGCTGAGCAAGTTTGAACAGTACCGAGTGCATGCTAGTAGAATGGGAACTAGTAAACTGAGTAGCTCGATGTTGTATGTGTTGGACGGTGCACCCCCTCTCTTTTGGTGATGAAGATGGAATGGTGGTTGCGGGTTTGTGTAGGACGGAAGGGCACACGGGCTAACCACGGATTGCCTGGCGCGGGTATCGCGTGGAGGACGTGTGTCCGGGAGAGGTGAAATCGGCTCGACTGTTGACGGTCGCTACGGACCAATTTCAACCGTCAACTAGCTCAATAAATAAGAAGGATTGGACATTTCTTACACGCATTTTATTTAGAAATAATCTATTTCCACATGTACCTCTAGATTTTAGTGTGCAGGTGGAATAAGGGAGAAATCCAGGTGAAACCATGCCCCAAGGCGACGAAACAACACTTTTACAAACTCGACGTTCGCCGCGGGAATACAACTCCAAGACAAAAGGCCAAATATCGTCAAAGTCCAACACAACCAAGGCCTAATGCACCTGGACCAGAGAAGAAGACCCAGAGGGGGAGCCACCTGCCAAAGCCCAGCCCAGGTGGGGCCAGGCACAGGTCGGCCGACCCCCCTTGGCCAGGTCGGCCGACCTGGCAGGGTGGCCCCCTGGGCCCATCTTTTTATGGCGGTTTGTAACCGACCTCTGGAGGTCGGTTCCCCCTGCATTAAATGCCACCGACCTCAGGAACTGCCTCCAGAAACCGACCTTCAAGACTATAAATAAAGGGGTACCCCCCCCCCCTCCTGGAGGAGACACCACAACACAAGGATCATTCCCTCCTCTCCTCACGCTAGAGCTAGAGACTCTTCTAGGTAGTGCTAGGCTGAGTAGTGGGCTGCCTCATTGCTCCCAAGGTCTTGTGGAGAATTGGGTATAGCTCTTGTATCCTCTCTTTGTAAGACTTGTTCTTCGTCTAATGGAATACATTCGTTCGTATAGTTGTTATGTGCTTAGTAGTTTGATCATGATCCAGCATGAATGTTCATCGTTCGTTCATGTTTGTTCATCGCTCGTTCATGTTTGTTCATCGTTCGTTCATCGTTCATCGATGATCGCTAGTAAACATACATCGAGCGTTCCTTGTTCGTTCATGCTTGATTATCGATTATTCTTGCACGTACTTAATTGATCGTCGTTCGTCGCTCGTTCTTGAGCGACGAACGCTTATGCATAACTTAGTGCTTGCTTTGATCCTTTTGTTTAATTCATGCTAGTTAGGCTAGTTGTTCTTATGTTTTGGCATCGGGCTCTCTGTCCTGCAAAGGTGCTCTAGATTTATCACCCCGTCGATCCGAAGGGTTGGGGGTGCCTCGGGGGATCTAGAGTTGTGGTTAGTGACGCCGGCATGGTGCTGGGGTTGTCTCTCCACCCTTGAGTATGTGCGTGTCCCACGGTTTGTAGAGGTAGGTGGCAGGAAGTGACAGCCCTGTCCATCCAAAGGAACCCTCCACGTTCGGACACGGCATAGGAGTATGTAAATGCGCCGGAGTCGCGGGGCAGACCCTGCGTATGCCGGACCTCCCGAAGTTGCCTAGACATAAGACGCTTGCTTGTGCTTGCATGATCTTAGATGATAGGTAGAGGCCTTGCACGCTCTATGAATGTTGTACTTTAGGAGTAGTAGCTCACTAGTCTAACTTAGCATTGCTTAGAATTGTCTCTCGCCTTTTATTAGAGAGAGTGGGATACCTTTGTGTGTGTCACACTATCCTCAACTATTGAACCTTACCCCTGTTTTGGAATGTGGTTATATCATCTATCATTTGTAACACCATGAACATAAGTACTCTTGTCAACCATGTCTTCCCTTGGGAAAATATAAATACGATACCCTTGGAATACTCTCGGGTGAAATGCTACAACGGGTTATCCGTCCGCTTGCGGATATTCAATTAACATGATAAACCTTATAATACATATCTAGTACTTGTTACTAGACGTGGATTATTTGGTTAATAGTGCAAGTGACTCAAATCATAACCCCCGGCGTCTCCCGCGGTCGCGTATTTTCTGCGTGACCGTAAGAGACGCCAACAAGCATTTCTGGCGCCGTTGCCGGGGAAGACATTGGTTAATAAGAATACGATGATTGTTCATGATTACCCTTGATATGATCTAACCATTGCCCATGCAGGCTAACCTTGATCTGTTTTCTCTTTGATGTGAAAACAGGATAGTGTATGCGTGGATTCGACTTGCCGCAAAACTTCGTTGACAATCCCGAGTCACTTGTGAGGAAGACTCGACCTCGCGTCATCGTCTCCCCGCAAGAACTCACGACAAGCGAACCCGCATCTTCCGCACCATCAACTTCAACAAACATGGCTAACAGGACCCTTCGTGAGTACTCCGCGCCCTCCGTCGCCAATGTGCCCGTTGGACCCACTGTCGACGTGGGTGACGAAGGACTCGACATCAAGTCCAGCCTTATCACTATGGTGCAGGCCATACCCTTTTGTGGGAAGGCCCACGAGGACGCCAACACTCACCTTCAACAGTTCCTAGAGATATGCAACACATCAGCCACAACCGGAGATGCCATCAAACTCCGCCTGTTTCCCCTCTCCCTCCTTGGGAAGGCGAAACAATGGTTCTACAACAACCGTGCAAGCATTGACACTTGGAACAAATGTTGTACAGAGTTCCTCGCTAAGTTTTTCCCGATGGGCAAAACCAATGCCCTTCGTGGAAGAATCTCAAGCTTCCAGCAAGCAACAAATGAATCCATACCCGAGGTGTGGGAGAGGTTCCAAGAATACATATCTGCCTGCCCACACCATGGGATGGAAGAATGGCTCGTTCTTCAACACTTCTACAACGGGTTGACATCAACAGCCCGTGGACATATGGATGCCGCTGCTGGTGGAGCTTTCTTCTCCATGACCGTGGCTCAAGCAAAAGAGCTCATAGAGAAGATGGTTTCGAATCAAGGGTGGAGTGACGATCGACTCCAAACACGCTCAAAAGGCATTCACCCTGTCAAAGAGGTGGACATGTTATCCGCCAAACTTGACCTCCTCATGAAGCGCTTGGATGAACACAACTCGAATGGCAGTGTTCGTGCATTGGACTCACGCATGACGTGTGAGGAATGCGGGGACACAGGCCATATGGGGAAGGATTGCCCCCACACCCAAGAAGATGCGTTCTAGATAAACAACAACAACGGGTACCGTCCAAATGGAGGCCAAGGATATAATCAAAACCGACCATCCTATCAAGGAGGTAACAATTTTTCTGGCTTTAACAATAATCAGCCTTCCTTGAAAGACTTAGTTTTTGGCCAAGCTAAAATTAACGAATCAATCAATAAAAAGTTTGCTGCCAATGATAAAGTTCTAGAAAATATAAATTCACAGTTAGAAGGTTTTTCCTCTGCTTTCAAAAATCAACTGAGCTTTAATAAAATGATAGAAACTCAAATTGCTCAGCTTGCTGCTCTTATTCCTGCCTCTAATTCTGGGAAGATCCCGGGGCAACCCGAGGCTTCCTTAGAAAATGTTAATGCAGTTACCACGAGGGGAGGAAAGTCCACTCGGGATCCGCCATATCCTAACCATGCAGGTAAGAAGAACAGAAATGAACAAGAAGAAGAAGGCCCTTCTAACACCCAAGAGAAGGAACATGACGAACCAAAGGCAGCCGGTGGGGAGGCAATAGAATTCCAAGACACCAACTTCATGCCGTTCCCACACCGAAACAAGAAGCCAAAGGTGGATGAACAGTTTGACCATTTTGTTGAGGTCATCAGAAAAATTCATGTCAACGTGCCTTTGATGGACATGGTACAAGTGCCCACATATGCACGTTACCTCAAAGACATCCTCAACAACAAACGACCACTACCCAACACAGAGATGGTCAAACTCACCGAGGAGTGTAGCGCAGCTATACTCAACCGGCTTCCAGAAAAGAAAAAGGATCCTGGCTGCCCCACCATATCATGCTCTATCGGGGCACATCACTTCGAGCATGCCTTATGTGATCTAGGGGCAAGCGTCAGGTTATGCCCAAGGAAGTCTTTGATCGATTGAGCTACACAGAGCTGACTCCTACACCAATGAGGTTGCAATTAGCAGATTCATCTGTTCGCTACCCCGCGGGGATAGCCGAAGACATTCCGGTAAAAATCCGGGGCAACTTCATTCCGGTGGACTTCGTGGTGCTGGAGATGGACATTGATAAGGAGACGCCCCTCATCTTGGGACGTCCCTTCCTCAGCACCGCGAAGGCTCAAATCGATGTTGGGGCCGGAGAAATCCGTTTCTACATCAATGAGAAGGAGGAAAAATTCGAGTTTCAACCCCGAAAAGAACAATGCTCAATGATCAAGATCAAGTATGGGCCAAATCCCTCAAACATCAAAGAAATCGAAGTGACTCCAAGAAAGACGGACAATCTCATTGCTTTTTGGAAGCAACTTGACAAACGTGAGAACCCGTCATGGTACCAACCCAAGAAGCCTGCAACACCACGACCAGGATTATGGGTCAAGAAATCAGCCCCTCAAAAGCCACCTACACAGCCCAAGATCAAACAAGTGTGGCAAGTAAAGAAGGTGCAGCCATCCTCATCTCCAAGGACAGGGCCGGCACCGCAAGAATGAAACCAATGGAGAAGTCCTTGCTCGCCAGACTTAAAACGGCAAAGCCCTGGCCGACAGGTTAATCGGCATTATCATTTCTTTTGATTCCTTTTGGTTTTTCCTTTTCAAACCCACCACTTGCATTTAAAAACTTCAAAATCACCTTGCATATTTTATTTCACCACAAGAAAATTTTTTATTTCAATCGTTTGAATTTTTTCGCCAGCATATTCGCTTTCATCTCGCCATGCATACAAAAAATCAATTTTCCAAAAAAAAAAATACTCGGTTCTTCAAAACTTTTCCACTCTTTTGTGCAAGGTTTTGGATTACCTCTGTACCACTACAATAAGTTTTTCCACGTATTGGAAATTTTCCAACATTTTTCTCTTCTAGTTTCAAAATTTTCCGAAAACCATTTGAATTTTGAGGCATGATTCTATTTGGAAATCTTTCTGAGCAACGTTTTCAAGGATTCACTGGACATAGCATCCAAGGTCATGAACTATATGACCGTTGGAGGCTGTGGGTCAAGAGGGGGGACAAGTTGGCCCAGCAGGGGGTCGGCCGACCCCACCAGGACAGGTCGGCCGACCTGGGGTAGCCGTTGCTGCCCCCCTGTTTTTTCCCAACGGTCACCTGCCCCCTCCAACGTTCAAAAACGGCTACATTTCGTGCTATAAATTGGAGTGACCGGCCAGGAGCTCTCTCCCCCTCACACACACTCATTTCACTCCTTATTCACTTCATTCTCTTGCTCTCAAAGCTCCCTCATTACTCTCACTTTGTGCTTGCCTCAAAGTTCTGCAAAAGGATTTTCTCTCCTTTTTGTTTTCTCAGTTTGTGTTTTGTTTTTGCTTTTCCCGAGTTGCGATTTTCTTGCTCACAAGAACAACCGACGGTTTCACCGATTGGATTTTTTCTAACATAACCCGTTCGGAGCTATTGTTCTTGTGTTCTTGCTCTCCTTGTTGTTGGTATTTCTTACGTCACAGATAAATCCGCAAGCGCACGGAATACCGTTGTAGCACTTCACCCGGGAGTATTCCAAGGTATCGTATTTGTTTTCCCCAAGGAACGGAGTTATTCTACCGCAAGGCAAGTTTTACCCAAGGACAACCAAGACAACTTAGCAGCTTAGGATTGAGAGGGTGATTATTATCTAGATATTTCTAAGGCTAGACGAATTCAGGTTCTACTCGTCTACTTCGAGCACCGGCTTAGGCTTTGGTCTGCCAAGCCACTCCGGCTAAGGCTCTACTATGTACCCGAACGTGGAGGGTTCCTTTGGATGGACAGGGCTGTCACTTCCTGCCACCTACCTCTACAAACCGTGGAGCACACAGCGGTCAAAGGCAACCTCCAGCCTAGACACCACGTCTATGCTATCGATCACTACTCTAGTCCCGGCCTAATACTGATTCAGAGAACTAGAGCACTCCTTGCAGAGCGACGATCCCGTTGAACGAGTATAACAAGAATTATGCCTAGACGAATGATAAAGCTCAATAGATAGATAATCACCACGTATAATCACTAGAAGTGTTTACACGCCAAGGTAAAAGAATAGGAACTAAACCTCCAATGAAAAGAGGAGGAGAACTCCTATCTCTTCCTTGCTCTCTCTCCTATTCTACTAAAATATAAGAGGCTCTCGGCCTGTGGATTGGAAATGAGGAGAGTCTTGTGTCTTGTGGTCTGTTGTTGTATTGAGAGAGGGGGGGTACCCCTTTATTTATAGCCTTGGAAGGTCGACAACTTTGAGGCGGTTCCCGAGGTCGGTGACAATTAATGCAGTGGGAACCGACCTCCAGAGGTCGGTTGTGAACCGCCATAAAAAGATGGGCCAGGGGGGCCTCCCTGTCAGGTCGGCCGACCTGGCCAGGGGGGGTCGGCCGACCTGGCCTGGGCCCCACTGGGCCTGGTCCTCCTCTGGCTCCTTCCCCTGGCTATGTATGTGCCCAATCCACTTGCATTCTTTGGTCTTGAAGCCTGGTTCTGTGGTTTTGGGCTTTTGGACTAAATTCTTTAGTCCGGGGAAAATCCGTCGATTGCAAAGTCCATGTTTAGTGCCTGTTTTCCCCTATTTTTATATGAATTGCACCTGCACTCATAATTTCACCAAGACTAGTGGAATTTGTTAGAAATAAGCCCTATGTCTACCCTTGGTGATGGTGTTAGGTCCAAAAGGTGCATAAAGTTGACGGTAAAAATGGGTCGTAAGGACCGTCAACAAGATCCCCCACACTTAGCTCTTTGCTCGTCCTCGAGTAAAGCTGTGAGTGGAAACTGAGAGGAACTCTTCCCTTATGTAAGTGAAATCTGCACACAAGCTATTACAAGCCACACCTTTCCACCTGTGAACATGATGGTGGCTAACATGTATTCTTGGATGATTGAAAAGTGGAACGATTCATGACTTAAGTCACCTTGCCTTCACCTACTAAGTACCTTGGGTTTTTGAAAGAGTTTTGAAAAATATAAACAAAATAGCTCTTGCTCCTCTATTGATTCTCTCGGATCGCTCAAAAAGTGTATTTTCCTTACCAAAGCATTATCTTGCCTCTTTTGTCCTACTTCTAAGGCTTGTATGTGGAGCTCAAGGTAGGGATAGAAGAGGCATACTTGTATCACAAATATTGCTGAACCAAAAGAAAGGATCCACGGAGAATTCAAGTCATACAACCTTGATCAAGAAGTGCATGTGTGGATGGATGTGTGGATGTTTATATGTGACGACTCCTTTATTGGATTTTACCTCTCTTTGTTTTGTATTTCCGAGACATGGCTATCATTTTTCTTTCTTTTCTTTTCATGCTCTGTACATGAGCATTTTTTTCTTTCTTTAACTTGCTCATCTTTTTGTGAGCCTTCTTTTTCTTTTTGCACAGCCATGTCCCTCTTTTGTTTATTTGAGAGAGAGAGGTAAAATGGGATAAAAGTGAGGAGTGTCTTTATTTGGATGGGTGGATGTGCTAACTCCCGGTGTAGGAGTTTAGCATTTTTGGTGGGTCGTGTACGTGATCTTGATCAAGAGAGCATGACAGGTTTCCCACTAGGGTCGCAAAATTTTGGAAAAGCTCATTGCAAAAACAAGTAGCATATGTATGTATGTTTGCAAGTTGTGATTAACATATGGCATTGGTAGGAATTTATGTATCAAAAGAGGAGCAGCAAGCCATGATATTTTAACTTTTTGAAATAAAACTCCCAAGGACTTCGTAGATTTAAACAAAGGATCATTTCATCGAACCATATCACACTCGCCAATTATCTAGAAAAACATGGGTCCTATGGATAGATTGTTCGCAAGCAGGTGGTGATGGAGCGAGTAATAACAAGTGTGCATGATTATGTTGAGAGCAAAAGGGAGAGTATTGGGTTTTATAAAGATGTGCTAAAAAGAAATTTTCCTAAGTTTTAATTGGTCAAGTTTTATTTTCGTATCTCAGAATGAACTTGACAGGTATGGTAGGCAAAAAGGGAGTGTGGGAAACAAACTTGAGTAGCACGGGAAAGCAGAGGCCCAGTGGGACCCACCAGGGGTCGGCCGACCTGGTCCAGGGGGGTCGGCCGACCTGGTGTGGCCTCCACTGGTGCCCAATTTTCGCTTATTTGTTGGTGTTGTCCTTCCCATGATGGTTCTGAGTGATTTGCGCGTGTTTGTTTCTGTTTTCGCGATGTATCCCCCCCCCCCCCCCCCACACACACACACTTGCCTTTTTGCCTGTTTCCTTCAAAATAGACAAAGATATTTTGGAAACACAAATTGCTCTACCGGTATGGAAGCCCGGGGAGCACTAATTTGATTGAATTTAGCAAATAAGCAGGCGCATTACAAATTTGAGGAAATTAAAATGATGAAAGCAAATGGAATTGAACTAAAATGCGCCGAGGGAAATGATAATTGCGGAGAGGTTTTAATTGTAGAATTTTTCCTCCTTCCCCGCGTCCTTGAAAAAATGCTTGATCTTCATGTTGGTGCTGCGGCGATGATTATCTTGGTCGTCTCGCATTTCGGCAAGCGCGTCTTTCATCTCCGCCACTTTGTCGCTTAAGCGTTCATGAGCGTAGCGGAGGTCGTTGTGCTTAGCGAGGAGGCGTTGATAAGGAGTCCTTTTTGGGGTCTTTTCCTCCTCGCTTTCATACATCCCTCCTGCCTTCTTGATGGGGGAGGTGGAGAGGCGCCTCCTCACTCTTTTAGGAGGAGTGGTGCTCATGGACTCGAGGGCGCCTCTCTTCTCCGCCGAAGTGAGTGGTGGGTGGAGTTGCTTTCCACCACCACGAATGCACGTGATCTTGAACCGAGTGCCCGCCTTCTTGGCGGGGCTAGTCATGTTGCGCCCTTCATATTGGTGGTGCACCACATCCCCGCTCTTTGTAGCGAGGGTGCCGACATACTTCTCCCCTGGACGGAGAGAGCTTTCGGCCTCATCGCGGCTTGGCTTCTTGGGAATGGTTTTTCCTTTGCCGTAGCGTGGTGGTGCACTAGCAGGAGGGTTCTTGGAGGGGTCTTTTGCTGCTGGTGGAGGTGATGTGAGGGCGAGAGGGGCTTCTTGGACGAACATGGCTTGCTCATGGATTGGGGTGACGGGATCAAGGATGTTTTCAAGGCCAAATTCGCGGCAAAGCTCACTAGTGGAGGCTGGGACATAAAAGCTTGGGATGCTGCTGTCCATGGTGATGGGCAAAGGTTTTTGGGCGAAATAGGAGTGGTGGAAGAGATGTGCAAGGGAAAATGAACGGAAATCGCCTCCATTTATAGAGAAAAACTATGGAAAGAATTTATTTGATTTTCTCGAATCGGAGAAGGAGCTAAATCAGTAGTATTTGGGAATGTGAACGTTGGAGCAAAATGTGAAAGAAGAATGGGACCGTTGGGGATCCAACAGAGGTCGCCCGACCTGCAAAAGAGGGGTCGGCCGACCTGCTGTGGGCCCCTCTGGCTCCCTTCTTTTTCTGGTTGATTTCTTGCTATATTTATTTTAAGGAAAGGGCTACTACGGGTGATAAAACAAATCAGAGGATATCATGATAAAGATTTTAACTCAATTAAGTGCATGACATCAAATTCTTTGTTTGTATCGGGCTCAAGATAAATTTTTAGACGCTGGCCATTTACCTTGAATATCTTACCTTCGTCGTCTTGGAGTGTGATTGCTCCGTGCGGTGAAGTGTCAATAACTGTATATGGCCCGTCCCATTTGCTTCGTAATTTTCCGTGCCCGGAGAGCTTCACCCGTGAGTTGAATAGCAAGACTTTGTCTCCAACTTTGAATTCTTTTCTTCTTATCCTTTGATCGTGCCACCGTTTAGTCCTCTCTTTGTATATAGCTGAGTTGTGATATGCTTTGTCTCTCCATTCTTCCAACTCAACTATCTCCATTTTTCTTTTTCGTCCAGCATCCCTTAGGTCCATTTTCCATGTTCGGATGGCCCAATATGCTCGGTGCTCCAACTCGATGGGTAAATGACATGTTTTTCCATATACGAGTTGGTATGGTGACATGCCTATGGGCGTCTTGTATGCTGTTCGGTATGCCCATAGTGCATCGGGTAGCTTGCTTCTCCATGAATTCCCCATCTCTAGTACGGTCTTTTGCAGGATCCGTTTGATTTGTTTGTTTGATGTCTCGGCCTGCCCACTTGTTTGGGGATGGTATGGAGTGGCAATATTGCGTCGTGCTCCAAGCTCTCTAAGGAAGCTACGGAAGGTCTTATCGATGAAATGAGACCCTCTGTCGCTTATCACTAGCCTCGGTGTTCCAAACCTTGGGAAGATAATCTCGTGGAACATCCGGCGAGCATGCTTGGAGTCAGCGGCTCTGCAAGGCATTGCTTCTACCCATTTGGATACGTAGTCAACTGCCACCAAGATGTATTCATAGCCTTGGGATTTGGGGAATGGCCCCATGAAGTCGATGCCCCATACGTCGAAGATTTCGACTTGTAGATTGAAGTTGAGGGGCATAGCATCCCTTGATGTGATGCCTCCAAATCTTTGGCATTGTGGGCATCGTCTGACGAATTCTTTTGTGTCTTCGTACATTGTTGGCCAAAAGAATCCACTTTGCCATATCTTAGCCTGAGTACGAAACACTCCATAGTGTCCCCCGTATGGAGCTGCATGGCATTTGGTGATGATTTGTGTGCTCTCAGGTTTTGGCACACATCGTCTGAGCAGTCCATCGGCGCAGACACGGTACAGGTAGGGATCATTCCATAAGTGACGGCGACTCTCGTAGATGAGTCGTTTCTTGTTTTCTCCGGGCGGTACGTACCCCGTCACGATGAAGTTCACGATGTTGGCGTACCATGGGTGCGCGTCCCTCACTTGGAGCAGCATGTCGTCGCGCAAGAAGTCATTGATGGGTAGTTCCTGCGGGTTAGTGAATTGCATGCGCGACAAATGATCCGCTACAGAATTTTCTACTCCTTTCTTATCACGAATTTCTAAATCAAACTCTTGGAGCAGAAGAATCCATCTTATCAAACGAGGTTTAGCATCTTTCTTAGAGAGCAAAAATTTTAAAGCGGCATGATCAGTGTAAACAATAACTTTTGCTCCGGCTAAGTAAGATCTAAACTTGTCAAAGGCAAACACAACAGCAAGGAGCTCTTTTTCAGTGGTAGTGTAATTTAATTGAGCTCCTGTCAGTGTTTTGCTTGCATAAGAAATCGCATGATGCTTTTTATCTCTAGTTTGACCAAGAACAGCCCCCACAGCATAGTCACTAGCATCACACATAATTTCAAAAGGCAGCGTCCAATCAGTGGCAAGAACGCACCGACACCCAGCTCACCAACCTCACCAACATGACGGAGCGGGGACAAGCCGATCTTTCGGCTTACTTTCGCCACATGGGGTTCAATCCACCAAACCCATGAGCAAGAACAAGCTTGGGGGAGGCGCCATACTCCCCACTAAGGTATCATGTATCGCAACTTGTATCCTTTTATTTTTTCTCTCTTTGTTTTTGCTTGTTCTTGCTCCTCATATGAAAAACAAAATAAAAATGACAAAACTAAAAAGAACAAAAATAAGTGGTGTAGTCTCTTTGTGCGCTGTAAAAATGTTCCTAGTCCTTCTATGTTGAGATGATGAATAGTTGCTCTGCTTTATCTCTCTCTTGTGCCTAGTTCATAACTTAGTACTCTCCTAGTTTTGAGTTTGTTGGCTAAATAAAACTCGCTTAGAACCTGAAACTTGTGGGTTGCATACGTTTGCGCTGAACCTAAGTTGTTGTGAGAGATGATATGGTAAAAAGAGCTACTCAACCTTGTTCCAAGTTAAGCTTGAAAACTCCGGAGCTTTTGTTTTTCGAAAATCATAAAAATTTATAAGTTCCTCAGTGATGTTAATTTCCTACCAAAGCCATATGTAGTACTTCATGTAAAACCTTACACATATGCTGCTTGCCATTTCGTTGAGCTTTATCAAAATTGTGCGACCCTAGTGAGCTGCTCTCCATACTCTCATGATCAAGATCACGTACACATTCCACCTCATATGCTATACTTCTACTCCGGAAGTTAGCAACCATGTCATGCCATCCACCAAAATAAATACGCTTCTCATCATATATCACCTCTCTTGAAATATCAAAAGTAGGCATGGCTATGCAAAAGAAAGTAAGAAAATAAAAGATGAGCATGATGAAAAGAAAGAGACAAAATCTGCTCTCATTTTGAGCATGGAAAAAGAAAGAAGAAAAGATAGCCATGCCCAAAATACAAAATAAAGAGAGGTGAACAAAAAGAGGAGTAGTCACATACACCACCATCCACATTTACACACTTGCACATCTTGATCTACGATTGTATGGCTTGCTATCTCCGTGGATCCACTCTTTTGGTTTTGCAAAATATGAATGCAAGTATGCCTCTTTACATATCCTACCTTGAGCTCCACAAAGGCTTATCAGATGTAGGATGAGGCAACACACATGCCTTGGTAAGGGATAAAAACACCACTTGAGCGACTCGAGAGTATCACTAGAGGAACTTGATTTTATTCTTGAAAATCTTTTTGAAAACCTCCGGAGAATAAAAGCAAGACAAGGGATGAGAAAATAAATGATCCATACACCATTCTCTCTCTCAACCGCCCAAGGTAAAGTATAAAGCAAAAGCCCCATAAGGATTAAGGGAAAAGGGTGAGTTACCATGGCCAACTTATTCAACTCAAGGATGAGTATCTCTGTTATAAACTTGGTACCTTTGAGAAGTAGGCATTGTAGCAACTCCTGATCAACAACCTAAAGTCATACTTCTTGCTCGGGACGAGCAAGGGGTAAGCTTGGGGGAGTTGTTGACGGTCGCTACGGACCAATTTCAACCGTCAACTAGCTCAATAAATAAGAAGGATTGGACATTTCTTACACGGATTTTATTTAGAAATAATCTATTTCCACATGTACCTCTAGATTTTAGTGTGCAGGTGGAATAAGGGAGAAATCCAGGTGAAACCATGCCCCAAGGCGACGAAACAACACTTTTACAAACTCGACGTTCGCCGCGGGAATACAACTCCAAGACAAAAGGCCAAATATCGTCAAAGTCCAACACAACCAAGGCCTAATGCACCTGGACCAGAGAAGAAGACCCAGAGGGGGAGCCACCTGCCAAAGCCCAGCCCAGGTGGGGCCACGCACAGGTCGGCCGACCCCCCTTGGCCAGGTCGGCCGACCTGGCAGGGTGGCCCCCTGGGCCCATCTTTTTATGGCGGTTTGTAACCGACCTCTGGAGGTCGGTTCCCCCTGCATTAAATGCCACCGACCTCAGGAACCGCCTCCAGAAACCGACCTTCAAGACTATAAATAAAGGGGTACCCCCCCCCCTCCTGGAGGAGACACCACAACACAAGGATCATTCCCTCCTCTCCTCACGCTAGAGCTAGAGACTCTTCTAGGTAGTGCTAGGCTGAGTAGTGGGCTGCCTCATTGCTCCCAAGGTCTTGTGGAGAATTGGGTATAGCTCTTGTATCCTCTCTTTGTAAGACTTGTTCTTCGTCTAATGGAATACATTCGTTCGTATAGTTGTTATGTGCTTAGTAGTTTGATCATGATCCTGCATGAATGTTCATCGTTCGTTCATGTTTGTTCATCGCTCGTTCATGTTTGTTCATCGTTCGTTCATCGTTCATCGATGATCGCTAGTAAACATACATCGAGCGTTCCTTGTTCGTTCATGCTTGATTATCGATTATTCTTGCACGTACTTAATTGATCGTCGTTCGTCGCTCGTTCTTGAGCGACGAACGCTTATGCATAACTTAGTGCTTGCTTTGATCCTTTTGTTTAATTCATGCTAGTTAGGCTAGTTGTTCTTATGTTTTGGCATCGGGCTCTCTGTCCTGCAAAGGTGCTCTAGATTTATCACCCCGTCGATCCGAAGGGTTGGGGGTGCCTCGAGGGATCTAGAGTTGTGGTTAGTGACGCCGGCATGGTGCTGGGGTTGTCTCTCCACCCTTGAGTATGTGCGTGTCCCACGGTTTGTAGAGGTAGGTGGCAGGAAGTGACAGCCCTGTCCATCCAAAGGAACCCTCCACGTTCGGGCACGGCATAGGAGTATGTAAATGCGCCGGAGTCGCGGGGCAGACCCTGCGTATGCCGGACCTCCCGAAGTTGCCTAGACATAAGACGCTTGCTTGTGCTTGCATGATCTTAGATGATAGGTAGAGGCCTTGCACGCTCTATGAATGTTTTACTTTAGGAGTAGTAGCTCACTAGTCTAACTTAGCATTGCTTAGAATTGTCTCTCGCCTTTTATTAGAGAGAGTGGGATACCTTTGTGTGTGTCACACTATCCTCAACTATTGAACCTTACCCCTGTTTTGGAATGTGGTTATATCATCTATCATTTGTAACACCATGAACATAAGTACTCTTGTCAACCATGTCTTCCCTTGGGAAAATATAAATACGATGCCCTTGGAATACTCTCGGGTGAAATGCTACAACGGGTTATCCGTCCGCTTGCGGATATTCAATTAACATGATAAACCTTATAATACATATCTAGTACTTGTTACTAGACGTGGATTATTTGGTTAATAGTGCAAGTGACTCAAATCATAACCCCCGGCGTCTCCCGCGGTCGCGTATTTTCTGCGTGGCCGTAAGAGACGCCAACATCGACCTTATGATGTCTTGTGAAAAGTTGCCGTGCGTGACTCTTTCGAGTAGCGTATATCGTGTATTCGGGTTTCGCCTGTAGGTGTAAATCGATTCGAATCGCCGTCCCTCGCGGTTATTGAGTACCACTTATTCACTGTGTCACATCATAGTAGGAAGTGCACATGATGATGTTTATATGCTTTTGTACTTCAATTAATTGTATTGCAACCATGTATTACTTAGTTAGGTTGCTAATATTTATATTAATGCAAGAACCCTTTTAATTTGGCTAAAATATGAAAATAAGGATCAGTTATTAGTGCTGTTTTTGCAATTAAATTTCAGCAACCTGGTCAACCCCCTGCATACTAGAGGTCGGTCTTAGAAGACCATTGTGATGGGTAAGACTTGCTGAGTATTAGTTGATCAGGGTTTGTTGCTTAAAACTTTGTTGCAGGTATTCCTAATTGTAATTTCTGCGGTTGTTGTGGCAAAGTAGTGTGGGAGGGTGAGCCGCCCAAGGACTGGTCTATTGAGTGGGTTCCCTCCTCTCCCAACCAGGAGCAAGGTGAGTGAGATCGTGTCTACGGGCCGGACATGATTTCATTGTAGATATGCATCGTCGTGTGTTTCGCTTCCGCTCGCTTTTATGTAATCGAATTTCAAACTCTTTTATGTAATTTTAACCAAACTTCGAACTTTGTATCCTATGTTAATTATGGAACCAATGTAATAACTGAACTTGTTATAAAATTATTTTACTTATGCTTATGTGTGTGGTCATATGCATACTTGCTTCGCCAAGTATCCCCCGATTATGATCCTGGTTAGCCAAACCCCTCATTAATTTGAGGTGGGGTGCTACAGCTGGTACCAGAGCTAAGTCGGGGTTTATACCACACAAATGAGCATTATTTTGAAAAATCACGCTTACGGTGAGGTACGGTTTAGTCGGCCCTATATAAGTATGTTAGTGGTTTAAGGTGGCAACTAGTGAGTCTTGCTTGAATAGGTTTGATTGTTTTTCTTTCTTTTCTGAAATGTCGGCGAGATGGAAAGGTAAGAATGATGTGAGGCATGGGTCGTTGACCGTATGGCCGTTTTGTTGTTTTGATGGGAGGCATGGATCGTTGATCGCATGACCGTTTTGGTTGTTTTGCTGAGACATGAGTCATTTGACTTCATGGCCGTTTCGTTGTTTGTGGATCAATGGAACAATAATGATGGCCGGTGTTGGCTGGATCTGCCCTTTTGGCAGATAAAGGCGGTAGTGGCCGAATTGGATGCCAGACCGTCGGAGAAGACCACCATTCTTATGTTTTGATCCGTCTTGTCCCCCGATGGACACAAACGATTGCTTGACAGAGATTATTAGTGAGCAGTCATCTGGGCAATGATTTGCGAAGGTGACGGGAGAACTAAATCGACACTAGATGCAGGCGACCTTTAGTACAGATATTCATGTACTAATTTTATACCTTTCTCTCTTTTTTTTTTGGTTTATGTAATAAACCAGGCTACATGTGTGTCCACTGTTGCGGACACACAGAGGCTGGAATGTAATTCTATTTTCTAAAAATCAGCTTTTGCAGGGGTAAAACCAAGTTCTAGCAATTTACTTGTCAGCTGATAATACCAAGCACGTGGTGCTTCGTCGAGCGCGTCGGCGTTGTCCCCTTCCTCCTCCTTCAGAGCGTCGCCTACGGCCGCTACCTCGCCGCCACGGCCGACCCGGCGCCGCGCGGCCACTTCGGCGAACGCGTCGTCCAGGGCGTCTACGACCAGCAGAACACGGACGCCCCCTCCTGGAGTCCGAGCACGGTTGCCGGGACGACGACCACATCGTCGTGCGGCACGTCTCCGACTCCGACTTATGCCAAGTGGCGCACCAGTGTCTCCATCGGCAGGTACGCCGATTGAGACACCATGTTCCATTGGGTCGTGGAGCCCATGCTTCCAACGCCTATTTTCCAGCTCCTGCTCCAAACGAGGTGAGCTTCCTGCCTCTTTTCTTGCGTTTGCTCTAGTCTATGATGAATTTGTGAAAATTTATTGCCCTGCTAGCATGATTAAGAGCGTCCCCAAAGGTAAAAATAGCTAAGAACTAGTTGTTAGCTTTTAGAAGTGAATAATGTGTTGTGAGCTCTACATTTCATTCTCTATACTTTGCTAAGAGCTAGCTCTTCAGAAAGAGCTAGCTGTCTTCTCTCTCTTCTTTTTCTCTAATAAATAATTCTAAGAGCTAGCTTAAAGATAGCTTTTGGGGAAGTTCTTAGCCATGAGTGCTGAAACAAGTGACCTTTTTGACAGTTGACCAATGTTCCTCAGTAACCGCTGCTTTTTGTTTGGGATTGTTAACTTCTCATGTCAGTGATGTCACTTCAGTTGTTTGGCTACATGTAGCCTAACATTTGAAGTACCAGTTATAAAATTTCGCTTAATTTATGTCGCGTGAGTTTACACATGGTCTCAGCAACTACATTGCTTACCCCATTTAAATGCTTTTGCTTTCAATAAAGAGCAAGGCCAATTGGCCTTGGGTCTAACTACATTGCTTATCCACTCAGTAGTTTCTTTTAATTGGTCCGACAATACAAATTTTCGTGCTTACAGTGTGTGCATCCTAATGGTCATGCACATATGTTGCGATTCAATGAACATCAATTTTTTTCTGCTGTCTTTCAGCTTCTCTCGTACTATGAATTGTGTCTTTCAGCTTCTGTCGTGCACCATAATAGTATGGTTGAGGTTGGCACGAATAACTAGGCCATTCCTCTCTTCGTCCTTTTTTTTTGTTTATTTTGATCTGTGTATGTGACAACTGTCTGGTAAAAGAGCTTATTATGTTGTTGTATCTGTATTCAGAGTGTTCGGCAACTCAATTGCTGCAGCTGCAGCTGCAAGCCTCAACAGTTCCAAGAGCACCAACAGTTCCAACAGGAAGAATAGGAATCACTTGGAACAGCCAGATTTGAAAACTGGGGCCAACAAAGCAGGAACACATCAATTCAAATTCAAATGGCTGCTCTCACAACCAACACAGCAGCATGCACAGATTGAAATGTGCCCTGAAAACAGCAGCAACAAATCCATTTAAATTCAAATGCCTGCCAACACAAACAGCACAGCAGCAACTACAGTTTAAATTTTCCCGTCAACACAACAGATGCATTACATTCAACGAAACTCCATTGCAATTCAAATAGCTGCTGTTACAACCAGTCAAATTTGCCACTGAACATACATATACATCACGTATATTTGCCACGTGCGCATAATTAGCATTATATTACACTACACACATAGTGGACAACAAGCCGAAGAAACCTAATAGTAGTACATACAACATGGTACCCTCCAAATGGAACCAAAATAGACTGAGCATACACATAGGGAGGCAGCAAGTCCTCTAAACCTCCTCCATTGATGCATCATTCATGATCCTCCTCCATCTGCCATATTCTTCAAAATTGATCACACAAACATCAACGATTGGTCAAAAGTGACAAAAAGAAATGTTTACAACGGCCACGATGTTCTCATACCTCAATTTTCTGTGACATGGAACACTCCGGTACCGATCCACACGCGCATTCCCTCCATAAAATCACCAGCAATGAAATCCAACCATTCTTGGTTCACTGGTGGGCCTAGGATATGCGGTTTCTTTGCTGCTTTCATGTCATGAATAAAGTTATGGAGTGCAAAGCAAGCAATGACGAGCATCGCCTGCATGTCCTGGGCGTAAAAAGGTATTCCATCCAAAATATGCCACATGCTCTTTAGCACTCCGAAAACCACATTGCGAATACTTGCATGGTGATGGTTAAACTTCTCCTCGAAAGTCTCAGGGGATACCTCCACAAACTGTTTGAGATGGTACCTATTATTTTTGTATGGCGTCAAGTAACCTTCTTTCAATTGATAACCAGAATCCACAACATAGTACATTCCTACAAAAAATTGGTCACATTGAAATTATTCATCCATGGAGATAAAACAGAATGCGCTGCGGCAAACATAAATGTGGTGCAAGCATGAATTACAAGGCTGACCTCTCGGTAGATGTGGGAAATTTTTGCCCTTTTCACTTTCCTTTAGCACGGACATGTCATGGCATGCCCCTGACATCCCGGCACCAACAAATACGAAGCGCCCTTCATGGTCAACTATTGCTAACACATTAGTGCTTGTCCAACCTTTCCTATTTAGCATGTCCTCTCGTGACTCTTTTTTTGCCCTAATCTTAATGTGAGTTCCATCTAAAGCACCAATGCAGCCATCAAACCACGGTGACCACTTTTGCAGCCTAGGACTAACTCTTGAGTATGTTGGGTCTTTGGGACAAATGACTCTTTGGGAAAATCTTAGCATGACATTTCCATTATGAGCCATCTTCCTATGTATAGTGTCCAACGAACGATGAAACGTGTCCATAATTCCTCTAGTTGACTGCCGGGTTGCACAAGCCCACACAAACATAGCTAATGCCTCAATGGACTCAACCTTTTGTGAAGATTCCAGACCACACTCTTCAACTAAAATTGAATGGAGGTGATAGAAGGTCTCAGGATACATACAAAAATTCCTTTTGCTGGCCTTATGGTCCCTCAAGATGAGTTCAACCCATTGACGGCCGGTGAGGAACTAAAAGGGGAGTGGCGGTTCCTCCTCATGAGACTCCTCCTGTGCCTCCTCATCAGACTCCTCTTCGTCACAATTTACCGCTGCTACACACGCAGCAGTAATGGCTGCCAAGTCGCATAACGGCACTTGCTCAAAGCTTGACATCCTACAAAGCATTAATTTCAATCTCAGTCAACAGTGTGACACAAATGTAGCAATGGACAAGTACGTAAATTTGAAGACAGATCATTAATACCTGTCCCTTAACGAACTAGGTGCCTGCTACCTTCATCCACCCTCCTCCATGGTTGTCACCTGATACACAGAAACATAATACAATCAGTTCCACACTACTTGAAGCAGTTGCAAGACATAACTCAGGAAGTAATACAATAATAGAGTTCATAATAAGCAATCACACATTACACAAAAAGTCCATCACACATTATTACAAAAAGTTCATAACATCGACGCCTTGGGGACTGAAGCCCACACAAAAACCTCAAATTAGACAGAGTTCACTACATAGCACAAGGATACAACTTTTAAACATTCAAAAAGGTCATGTTGTCCTCATCATCAGCAGCTTCCAGTTGAAATTGATCCAACCAACGCGGTTCTCGTGGCTAGTCAGCCCCATGAACTGCACACGATTCAAGTGATCCTTGCAAAGGTGCAGAGCTTGCCAGTAGAGTTATGTTCCCTCCAAGATTCCATCATCCACCAATGCCTTAGCCACTTCTTTCATCTCCTGTTCCTCAGTTTTCTTGACCTTCATGGTGTTGCTTTCTTTAAATGTGTCTGCAATGACCAGCACAGCATTTTCCATTGAGCTACGACTCCTCTTCTTTGGGCTGTTAACGCTCGCTATACCAGATGTCCTCTATGACGCTGGTCTTTCTGCGGAGCCTGGCAAAATGTCATGTTGCAAGCCGCTAGGACTGGCTGGAGGGGCAGGAGTAGATGGTGACCCCTGAGCAACACCCCCAGCGCAGACCAAATTGCCCCTGTCTTGGGGTGTCTTCCCAAATAGAAATTCCAGGTCCTCCAGGAAGGGTGGAGGCTTCCCACGATCTTGTGGAGGGGTGGCCTGAACCTGCAGTGTATAGAGGATTAATGAAAGCACGGGGACATAATTTGTGAAAAGCTTTGGTCTGGGTGAAGCAAATACCCCATCTTGTTCGTTTGGCACTTCCTCCTGCCAGAAGGAGTCATCAGCTGAAACGCCGCCGCTGTTGCAGTCGCGGTCGAGACACTTTGAGCTTGAAGCCCCAGCCCCAGTCCTTTGTGGATATTTGTCCAGCCTAGGTGAGGAGGTCCAACGGCGTTGAAGTTGCAACGTTCCTTCTCATGCTCGCAAAGTTCCAATAACTTTGTGGTTTCCTCATAGTTCCATGTTGCGCGCCCTGTCCATCTGTACCCACGCCGCAATATAGCATTCCATAGAATAACTCGATCCACAGTTTTTAGAGACCAATAATAAAACAAGAGGTAAAGAAGCACGAGAACTTGCCTTCCTTCATTGCCGGGGGCGTTGAGAACGCAAGGAAGACTTCTGCCTGCCTTCAAGTGGCGAGCACGATCCGGTTAGGCAATGGGAGAAGAAAACACTTTTACTTATTCACCCCGGATGCTGCATCATAAGATGATTCAAGGTTAGGGTTTGCAAGATATACCACGAATGTAAAGAAATAAAATTCACGGTGCACATTTGAGTCAAGCATCAGCTTGTTTGAGACAAGAATGGTGGATGGAAAAGAAAAAATAAAAGAGACCTAGATAGAGAAATCAGGAATAAAATGCATGGGAAAAGAGAGCTATTTAGAGACATCATGAACAAAATCATATTTATGCACATTCGAAATGAAGGTGGAGGCGGCCGGATATGCTCACCACGCAGCATTAGCAGTCGCCGACGATGCAGAAGATCAACGGCTGGCGACGGCGAGATGCCGAATCGACGAGGTTGTCCCGGCGACGGTGACTTGGGATGGCGGCGGCGGCGGGGACAGGTCACACCGAATAGCCCTCCGGATTGACGGATCCAGGCGACGGCGGCAGGAGCCGGAGCACTCGAATCCGGATCTAGGGTTTAGGTCACGGGCGAAGCGGATGGCGGTGTCGGCGGCCGATGTGGAGAGGACAACGGGGGGCGAGGGCCGGGCGACGCGGAGCGGAGGAGCGGGGAGCGGTGGGGCCAGGCGACGGGGAGAGGACGAGCGAGGAGCGGCAGCTGCAGGCGATGCGGAGAGGGGCGACGGCGGCCGAGGCAGGGAGGAGGGGCGGATACTGGAGACCCCGCGGCACGCGACAACCCTAGCGAGTGGATAAGCCTCGCGCGGGGATGAGGCCGCGGGAACGACTGGCGTGCCCGTCGCAGCCCGCGGGCTTCTTTCAGCATGCCGAACGGCTGTGCTGTTTTCGCTGTGCGTGTGGTACAGCAGCAGCTGCAGCGGGCTGCATTCCTGGCTGCCGAATAGGCTGATTGATTTATGTTGTGCTGTTCACATTTTCAGCATGTTTTCTTTATGGTGGTCGCATACTTAGTGTTAAGTATATAATTCTGCTTGCTGTATTTATGCACATTAAGATATGTCTTTGATTTAGTGTAGTTCAGCACATTTGTTTTTGGCAAGAGATCAGCACATTTATCAAACTGTTATACTGTTATAGAAGAAATAGGGCTATCCGGATGGACCTATGACCAGGGCCTTTGACAAGTTCTGGTATTAAATGGACTTTCATCTCAAAATGAAATCATAAACCCAAGATCCAACAAAATTATGTACTTGATGAACAGTTACACACGGAATATGATTCAGCAGCATAATATAGGTTGTGTGATTAAAAATACAGAAGACAAGACATAATGCCAAAGTTTTTAGTTTTGCCGATTGTCTGTTGAGCACATCGTTATATGTTACTCTTTGGATGACAAACCATGTTCTATACTGTCTAGTCCTTGACCCAGAGGTGGTCTACAGCTACTGCATCAATGGAAGGGCAGAGGAGTTCCTGAGATATCTGGACTCGATACCAGAGTCCATTCGGGACCATGAGTGCTGCAGGCAGGAAGTACGCTGTGACTATCTGCGAGATGGGATTGGTTGTTGTGTACGTTTCTATATCTGTGTGCGTGGGCTTCTTTTTGTTGTAAATTCATATCAATATCTTACCTGGTTCTTTCCCTCTTGCTGTAAATTTTCTCTAGGGATTAGCCTACATGTGCCACATAGAGGCAATACAATCTGGCGCAGGCTGCACTCAGTGATGCGCGGCGGAGTAGGTTAAGCCGTCACTTGCACAATCGTTGTCAGTTAGCTTCAGGTAATAAATCGGTTTTACAGTACATCTTTTTGAAGGAAATCATCATTTTTCTATAGTCTTGAATTTCTGGTAGAGAATACTAAAACAATTGGCGGACCTAGCTCATACTTCTAGGTAGCACGGATCTATTTAGTACAAAATTCACATTAATAATTTGTTCTAATAAACATGATATTTTTTCCAAGTACGTAAGTTATCATAAACATGATATCTAGTGAAAAGAGAACACATGACACATAAGTATTGTAGCTATTCTATGAATCAATATTCAAACACGCCTTGTTTTACTAGGGAAGGATTTATCTTAACCAGAAGGAAAGTTCTTTAGCCATTTTTTTTTCTTGTTATATTTTTTAGGGGTCTGAAGATTTTAGTCATATCTTTAGCGCTTGGCCAAGATGCAAAGCCCCGTAGGCTATTATTGGTCGGGCGAGTGGAATACTTTGAATGAGCAAGGAAGCGAGCGAGTGCTTTATTTCGTGCCCTACCCGTATGCCTTTCTTTACCTATTTACTCAAAATCCTCAGTTGTCAATTGTGTTATTGTTATCTATATAGACAAAATCCTTAACATAAATACCTAGAGTCATCCATAAGTATGTTATTTTAAAATAATAATATCTTACTCTAATTTATAGAATAATATCTTAGCCTAAGTTATAACAATCTAGAATATATAATTGAACGTAAAGGAGATGATAATTGAAATGCATTAGATAATTTTTAAAAACACCCTTAGGTACACACCCAGGGCTGTTTTGATAAAGTTTCGAACAGATATAATAATAATATGGTTGTATGAGTAACATTAATAAGTATATTAAAACAATATAGATGTTTTTTGTCTAGCTCGTGGCAACGCAGGTACACTTGGCTAATATCTTATAAAAATTTTGCTTTGGGAAAACAAATAACATGATGTAATGCTTTCTTAAGTTTACCCATTAATTGGAGTGTAATATTATACCGACGTTTTACTTTCACATTCTAATGATGCCATGTCGACAAACATGGATTTTAGAATTATTGAGTGTGGCGGCCGAGATACTCAAAGTAACCCTAATTAACATATTAAATTCGATGTTGCATGTGAGTTGGACGTAAAATTTTATTTTGATACACAGATTTGCCCTATTTGGATCCACCTCCTAAGCGTTAACTCCCTAATCGGACTCACTTGCATATCGGGCGATCCCACCTCATAGAAATAACTCTTAGCTTTTGTCCTCGCTTTGCATAAAAAGGTTGGCCAGGTTATTAATGCATTTTTAGTTTGGATTTTTTACGTTGGTCATACTCTACCTATACTTTTCATATGGGATAAACCCATACACACTAGCACCAAGTGCACTCTGCTGCCTTTTTCGACCGGGGCTTCACAACAACCCCTCCCCCCACCCCCACCCCCACACCCCTAGGACTCAAAGTCCTTGTCGAGCAGTGCAAAACCCCGAGGTGACAGGTGTACATGATCGTCTCTCTTACGTCAAGTACTGGCATATGTCCCTCACGTTTAGTTAGCAGCCGTACGTACCACGTTGTGCCACGCACGCGCTATGCGTACGCACCCACACCCTTGTGGCAGGGAGGAAGACGGGGCAAATTGGGAAGAGAAAATACTGTTTTGGCATTTTGGAGTGAGTGCATCTTTCATGAGTGCTATTTTGGAGTTTCTCTGTTTACTAAGGGCGTTTTGGAGCTCTCGCTTATGGGTGCTATTTTGGCAATTTACACATGATTCGATAGACACTCGTCTCATCTGTCAGCTCACGGACACCTGCAAATCGATTAGACTGACTCCAACGGTAGAGCATACCCAAAACCCAAATTGAGTGTTAAAGGGCTTCAACATACGAGACTAAAAAACATCAATCTCCAACGGAAGATCCAAAAGAAGACCAAAAACATACAACCTCCTCCTTCCTCGGCTCCTTCAATTCCTCCTCTCGCGAAGCACGACGACGACGCGGTTGTGGAGGCCCGCTTCACCATCTCCCCCTTGCCTCCGTCTGCCGCCGCGCCGCCGCCACCTCCACGCTCCACCGCTGCTGTACATAGCTCCGCGCCGCCGCCGCCATCGCCGCTGCTGCGCTCCACCACAGCCGCGCAAGGCGATGCGCCTCCGCCGTCCCGGGGCTCGAGAAGTCCACCTGCGCGCAGAGGAAGGGGAGGGGCCACGCGCAAGGCCGATCTCACGGTGGAGGGGGGAGTTGCATCCGTCGTGGTGGTGGGGGTGGATGTTGCCCTGACGATGTCCTGCGGGAGTGGGGCGGCAGCGAACGGGAAGGTCGGCAGGAGCCCCTGGTCGAATCGGACGGCGGGGGTGGTGCCGACGGCTACGGCGGAGGCGAAGCGTGCGGCCGAGCTTGGCGATGAGCTGCTCGTGGGGAGGGGCGCGCAAGGGCACGATGCGGCCGTCGAGGAAGAACCTGGTTCTTGTGCTGCCGACGGATTGGGTTGCTGCGTGGGCTGCTTCATTTCTAGGTCTGATGCCTCCACTAGTCCCAAAATGGATATGTGTTTGGGTCATGGGTTGGAGAGCTGTTTTTACAGTTTACAACCCTATTTTGAGTTTGAGTGGCTCTTTAGGTCATGGGTTAGAGTCAGTCTTACTGTACAGATACAGAAGAAAAAAGCAAAACGAGAAATCATTCAACCTCCATGTTAATCCGTTTGGATTACACTGCTTTGATGTAACGGTTGGCACAGCACAAACAGGTGCCGCACGATCTTCATTTTCTTTTCTCTGTCTGGGCGTTCGTTCTTTTTTCTTTTGGGGGCATTTGTGTCCTATTTTAAAAGACAATTGCATGTTTGATCTTGTTTTTTAAGCTTTGTGTGTTTGACTTTCTTTTTTTGAAATGAGACCTCCGTCTGATCTTCTTTTCTAACCCCGTCACTTTGAGGATTTTAAAAAATAAAAGAAAGATGTGAATAATAAAAGGGAATGGAAAATGATCAAAGTACCCCTACTCTCTCTTACCGATTCCCCTTTGCCTCTTCTCCCTGTTTCATTCCACTCGTTCTCTCCCGTCTCTCTCTCTCTCTCTTTCTCTTTCTCTCTCTCTCTCTCTCTCTCTCTCTCTCTCTCTCTCTCTCTCTCTCTGTGTTTGGTAAGACCTGTGGTGTCATGCCGGCCATGGCTCAACCCATGGCCCTCCTCCTCCACCATGGGCTCAAAGCCGTGGCAGCCCTCCTCCACCGCAGCCGTAGTGGCCCTCCTCCTCCACCGTAGGCGAGGGCGCGGCTCGATCCGTCGCCCGGCCGAGCTGAATCGTCGCCACCACTGGACAGGTCGAGGTCGGCGCGGTTGCGGGCCATGAGCTCGGGGTCCATGGCCACCGTGTCGAGTGTATCCGGCACATCTCCATCTCGTCGGCGACGGACGCGAGGTGCAGCAGGTTGTGCTGCTGCCGGGACGCCGGGACGGGACGGAGTGCGGCGGTGGTGGCCTGTATTGAGGTCGGGCCGGAGCGGACGGTGGTGCCCTCGAAGTCGTAGAGCAGGAGGAGGATGCGCACGAGCTCGGTGGCGGCGCAGAGCACGCAGCGGAGGCGTGCGGCCTTGGTTAGCATCGATGGCGGGGCGCAGGAGCCGCAGCGGCGTTGGAGACGGCGGCATCGAAGGCGGCCATGGCAGCAGTGGCGTCCCGCGGTGGTCTGGCAAGGGCGGAGAAAGGGTCTCCCATTGGAGATTAAAGTTTTTTGGTTTCCATTTTTCCTTCTGTGCAAGTCTTATTTTGGTTTTGGGTGCCTCCAACCGTTGGAGATAGTCTAATGACAGGTTTCGGTGTGCCCACCACCACTACATTAAAATGGCCTTCTCAATCAAGACCCTTTTTTAGTATTGCGTGTTTCCTCCTGCCGTTTGAACATTTGCGTGTTCCTCTCCTTCAAGAGCTGCCACACGATGATCATGAGCGTGCAGAGGCCTTTGCTTCCTAGGCGCGTGCAATGGCCTTCCCCCCTCTGTTTCATCCAATCCACGTTTTTCTTCTTTTTCTTATTTCACTAGTAAAATACCCGTGTGTTGCAACGGGTTCCAAATAAATGTAACAATGATTTGTATTTTTAATGACATTTTAAAGGTATCCCGGATCATTGTGAACCATCCATTCTAAGTTAATCCGGTAGCTGATAACCTTCTAGGTGGTAATAGAGCACATAATTCCTATATAACAGTTAAGAAAATAAATTATACTCTGACAATTGCTATTACTTTATAATTTTTTCCTTTTTTAAAATAAATTTCATTATAAAATTAACTTCAAACATTTAATAAAGATATGAAATTCATGGCTGCAAATCGTTTAGTTTGGTTTGAATTTCGAAATTAAATAAACGGTGAACAATTTATGATCCTTATATTCAAGTTAGTATGGAATAAATGAATGATTTATAGTTTTTTAAAAATTGTAGTTTTGATAGATATTCATTAAATGATCCTAAATCCTTCAAAGTCTAAGACAAAACCTCCCTGAAAACCTACCCATTTCAGTTTTTTTTTTTAAAGGTAAAATCTTCCCATTTCAGCCCATCCCATCTTCGACACGGCCCAGCTGAACTCGAGCCGGCCCATGCCCATGCGGCCCATTACCACACCAGCCACCGCTTTTTTTTTTAGAGAGGTAAAACATTCCTATTTCAGCCCATCCCATCCGATTCTCAAAAAAAAAAAGCCCATCCCATCCTCGACGCAGCCCAGCTCAACACCAGCCACCGCGGAAAAAAAAAAAGCAAAACAAGGATGTGTTGGATGAGATTCGAACCGGGGTTGCTTGGTTGAGAAGGGAGAGCACTTGCCACTGGACCACAACGTGCTTTGTTGACAGAGCAGATTCAATATTCTACCATACAAATAAATCGTACACGAATTTGATTTAAACTCGGATGGTAGAGGTCTGAAATTTGAGCCTGACGACCTCTTTTAGACTTATTAATCTTACTAGCAACTTGCCCGTGCGTTGCTACGGGAGTCAAACAAATTTCACAAAATAATACACTCGATAAAGCTAACACAAAATTGGATACCAAATTCAGATTGGACTTAATTTCAGAAAATGTTATAACGACATTGGAGCCTATACTGTTCTAACATTTTGCATTGTGCCATGAAACCGAGAAAGTTAAAAAAGAAAAACAAAATATAAGGAGAATAATATATATTCCCCTGGGTGCAACTTTTATCTCTTTTTTTTCCCCTCACATAAATGAGCAAGAGCATATATCGTTTGAAGCAACCGTTCTCCAAAAAATTTTCAGCTGCAACCATAATCACTTTCTCTCACCCATGTCACTGGAAACCTCCACTAAGGCAAGAAGGTGGGCTTGCCCTGTGATCGATTGGTAGCAAGCAGGATTTGCGTCTGCACATCATTCTCTTGAGAATGAACAACTGTATTCAATTGACGTACCTAGCACACCAAGCGATGCATGTAGACAGACAAGGACGGAGATCGTCGGACTGTGCAGGTCTTTGTTCGATCATGTTCGGGAGTGATGCGTGGCGCGTGAGATACCACATCCTTGGCGGTCGAATTGGCAACAAGTTTGACGTGCAGGTTGGATTTTTCTCTCAGAAGGCAGGAGATCGTAGGCGACGTGCGCCTGCGATGATCGTGAGCCTAGACATGCTCAAAGATGTCATTCATTTATCTGCTCACAGCTCACCCGTTTGCCACTGCTATCCCGGCCCTGTGGCCAGTACCTGGATTTGGACGTCCGCAGGAGCAGTCCATGCGAAAGCTGCGAAACTTGCCAGGGCTGTGGGAGCTGGACTATGGTGAACAAAAGGAGCAAATTATTGAATAAAACCAACAAATATGCAGCCCTCAGTAGATAAAATCATTATCCCTCTAGCCTAAGAAACAGAGCAAAAAATTTCAGGAATACAATGCAAAAGCCAAAGTGAAATTAGTCGTAAAATTTCAGGAATACAATGCAAAAGCCAAAGTGAAATTAGTCGTCGTGTCGTTGAATTCTCATTGTGCAACTTCCGCGTGACCTGCTACTGCAATTGAACGAAGGAAGGAAGAATTCCACGTTCCTACTCTGTTTTCAGCCTTCCTGCTCTTTGTGATCGATTCGGTGCAGGAGGATTGGAGCTGGTGCACCCCCACCACCAGCAGCAACAAATGAAGCCCAATCCAGGGGACATTGAGCCCGGAGCCAGCGGCGCGGATGAGGGAGCTCTGAGGGGTACACTACCACGATCGACGCGCTGGTCCGCAAGCTCTTCGGCTTCGCACGTCTCCTGCCTCCTACTACTGCTCTCGGGCAGCCCCGTCTCGGCCGCCATAGACGACTGCTGCAGCTTGGCGGGAAGAACGCGACACCACGAGGAGTTCCAGGTTCAGGCGCTGCATGCGCGGATGCCGGACGTCGCGGACGGCACCATGTGCCTTCTTTTCTGATGAGGACATCACTACTACCGTTACACCCACACCTCCACCAACACCGACAACACCATCGCCGGCTGGTCCACTTACTCGCGCTCGTGCTCGCCAACTTAATTATCAAGTGAGTTCATTCCTAAGCTCATGTCCATCTTATTTAGACCATGGAGACACGTGCACTCTTGTTTTGCTTAGGAATAATGGAGAGGATAAGAAGGGGAGGGGATTCGCGCGTGCTGGATTCGGACTGCAGGACAGGGTCAACTTGTGATGGACGCCACGGCTTCATCCGAACTCCGATTGGGGCGTTCTGGTACTTCATGGAAATCTTATCAAGTCTACTTTCAAACGGATCCGGAATCACATCCATATCTATTAGGAGTCATCATAAATCGTCAATTTACTGGAGATACCTTTTCTGTCCACGGTGCTGCGACGCCCTGTTTTGGCCCAATGGGCTATGTATCAAGTTGAGTCCATTAAGGATGCGTCTTAGGGTTGGAGCACGACCCCAGCACCCCTGTGGTCGTCCTCCCACGTTCTTATACCCCTTGGCCGCCGCCAAGAACAGTTTGAGGGTTTTGTTTAGTTGAAAGTTAGCCATTGCTACTTCCTTGTAAGCGTGCGAGTTGGCGAAACCGCCCGTCTTCTTGTATTCAGAACCCCACCATAGTTGATTTCAGTTGTTTAAGGCTTCAATCCCATCTCGCATTCAGTGCTTGTTTACTTGTTCTTGCTAGTTCTTCGATTGCTTGCAGGACGAGTGCCCTCATGGCCGGAGGTCTTGCTTCCACAAGATCGCGGCAACCATTGGAGGTGGTGTATCGGTTGCTAAGGCGCAGCGTCCTTGGACGATTGTAGTCGAGCCGTGAACGTCGTCTCCATCCTCAAATCGAGTTACCCTTCTCTCATCGAAAGATCGACACCCAAACCCTAGCGGATTCATATCAGTTGGTATCAGAGCAAGGTTGATCGGTGAGAGACTTTCTATTTTTTTTTCTTTCCGCTGTTTTCAGTTTTCCTAGAGTCCAGAAAAGCCAAAAAAAAAATTAGTTGTTGAGTCTTCCGCAATCCCATAGACCCTTTGAGCCTTTCACTAGTACTGCTTAGTTAGGGCTTGTTGAGTCTTCGCTTGCATCGGTTGTGGCGAGTTGCTGGTTCTAGTTCTTGGTCCTTAGAGTTTCGAGTTCTGGTCACGTTTCAGTCACAACCGCGCATCTTATACTATCCTTGTTGGCCGAGGCTGAGTACCACTTTGTTTCAGTTCTATTCTGAATTGTACTCGAAACCAAGTAGAATACAAGTTGTTGCTTGAGTCCGAATCATTTATTTCATAGCTACACTCAAATTCATATTTGTGCGCTCGGCAAGCACTAGTTACTTCATATCTCTACTCGACTCATATCTGTACTCGACATACTACACTTTGTGCCTTCCACCAATTGATCGACTTGCCTCTGTTACAGATTTGAGTTCGGCCATACTCTTTTTATTACCTTTGTACCCCTGCTCTCTCCGGAAAAAGTGTGTGTGGTGAATTGCTCATTTGGTTTCTTTTGTTCATATATTCAGTTTTTCTAGTGCCTAAGAAAGATGGATCATGGCGTATGTGTGTGGATTGTAGAGCTATAAATAATATCACCATTCGATATCGTCACCCTATTCCACGTTTAGATGATATGCTCGATGAATTGAGTGGTGCTGTTGTGTTTTCAAAAGTTGATTTGCGTAGTGGATATCACCAAATTCGCATGAAACTTAGAGATGAATGGAAAACCGCTTTTAAAACTAAGTTCGGTTTATATGAGTGGTTAGTCATGCCGTTTGGGTTAACTAATGCACCTAGCACTTTCATGAGATTAATGAACGAGGTTTTGCATGCTTTCATTGGGAAATTTGTGGTTGTCTACTTTGATGATATATTGATTTACAGCAAAACTATGGACGAACATCTTGATCATTTACGTGCTGTTTTTAATGCTTTACGTGATGCACGTTTATTTGGTAACCTTGACAAGTGCACCTTTTGCACGGATCGAGTCTCTTTTCTTGGCTATGTTATCACTCCACAGGGAATTGAAGTTGACCAAGCCAAGGTGGAGGCTATTGATGGATGGCCTGTACCAGAGACCATCACACAGGTGCGAAGTTTTTTAGGACTTGCTGGGTTCTATCGCCGCTTTGTGAAGGATTACAGAACCATTGCTGCACCTTTGAATGATCTTACGAAGAAGGGAGTGTCCTTTTGTTGGGGCACCAAAGAGGAAAACGCTTTCAACATGTTAAAAGATAAGTTGACACATGCACCTCTTCTCCAACTTCCAGATTTTAATAAGGCTTTTGAGTTGGAATGTGATGCTAGTGGGATTGGATTGGGTGGTGTTTTGTTACAAGATGGAAAACCTGTTGCATATTTTAGTGAGAAATTGAGTGGGCCTGTTCTGAATTATTCTACTTATGATAAGGAATTATATGCTCTTGTGCATTCTTTAGAAACTTGGCAGCATTATTTGTGGCCCAAAGAATTTGTCATACATTCTGATCATGAATCTTTGAAGCATATTCGTAGCCAAGGAAAATTGAATCGTAGACATGCTAAGTGGGTTGAATTCATTGAATCTTTTCCTTATGTTATCAAACACAAGAAAGGGAAGGAAAATGTTATTGCTGATGCTTTGTCTAGGAGATATACCTTGTTGACACAACTTGATCATAAGATCTTTGGTTTGGAAGCAATTAAAGAACAATATGTACATGATGCTGATTTTAAAGATGTCTTGCTGAATTGTAAAGATGGAAAAGCATGGAACAAATTCATCGTTAGTGATGGGTTTGTGTTTAGAGCTAACAAGCTATGCATTCCAGCTAGCTCTGTTCGCTTGTTGTTACACAAAGTGCATGGAGGTGGCTTGATGGGGCATTTTGGAGCAAAGAAGACTGGAGGACATACTTGCTGGTCATTTCTTTTGGCCAAAGATGAGGAGAGACGTGGAGAGATTTGTTGCTCGCTGCACTACATGTCAAAAGGCTAAGTCACGGTTGAATCCACATGGTTTGTATATGCCTTTACCCGTTCCTAGCGTTCCTTGGGAAGATATTTCTATGGATTTTGTATTGGGCTTGCCTAGGACTAGGAGGGGGCGTGATAGTGTTTTTGTGGTTGTGGATAGATTTTCTAAAATGGCACATTTCATACCTTGTCATAAAACTGATGATGCTACTCATATTGCTGATTTGTTCTTTCGGGAAATTGTTCGTTTGCATGGTGTGCCAAATACAATTGTTTCTGATCGTGATGCTAAGTTTCTTAGTCATTTTTGGAGAACTTTGTGGGGTAAATTGGGAACTAAGCTCTTGTTTTCTACCACTTGTCACCCCCAAACTGACGGTCAAACTGAAGTTGTGAATAGAACCTTGTCTACAATGTTAAGGGCTGTTTTAAAGAAGAATATTAAGATGTGGGAAGAGTGTTTGCCTCATATTGAATTTGCTTATAATCGTTCGATGCATTCTACCACAAAGATGTGCCCTTTTGAGGTTGTTTATGGGCTGTTGCCTCGTGCTCCTATTGATTTGATGCCTTTACCTACTTCTGAAAAACTGAATTTTGATGCTAAGCAACGTGCTGAATTTATGTTGAAGTTACATGAAACAACAAAAGAAAATATTGAGCGCATGAATGCTAAGTATAAGCTTGCTGGTGATAAAGGTAGAAAGCAATTGATTTTTGAGCCTGGAGATTTGGTTTGGTTGCATTTGAGAAAGGATAGGTTTCCTGAATTGAGAAAATCAAAATTGATGCCTAGAGCTGATGGACCATTTAAAGTGCTGCAACAAGTTAATGAGAATGCATATAAGCTTGATCTTCCTGCAGAGTTTGGGGTTAGTCCCACATTTAACATTGCAGATTTGAAGCAATATTTGGGAGAAGAAGATGAGCTGGAGTCGAGGACGACTCAAATGCAAGAAGGGGAGGATGATGAGGACATCACTACTACCGTTACACCCACACCTCCACCAACACCGACAACACCATCGCCGGCTGGTCCACTTACTCGCGCTCGTGCTCGCCAACTTAATTATCAAGTGAGTTCATTCCTAAGCTCATGTCCATCTTATTTAGACCATGGAGACACGTGCACTCTTGTTTTGCTTAGGAATGATGGAGAGGATAAGAAGGGGAGGGGATTCGCGTGTGCTGGATTCGGACTGCAGGACAGGGTCAACTTGTGATGGACGCCACGGCTTCATCCGAACTCCGATTGGGGCGTTCTGGTACTTCATGGAAATCTTATCAAGTCTACTTTCAAACGGATCCGGAATCACATCCATATCTATTAGGAGTCATCAAAAATCGTCAATTTACTGGAGATACATTTTCTGTCAACGGTGCTGCGACACCCTGTTTTGGCCCAATGGGCTATGTATCAAGTTGAGTCCATTAAGGATGCGTCTTAGGGTTGGAGCACGACCCCAGCACCCCTGTGGTCATCCTCCCACGTTCTTATACCCCTTGGCCGCCGCCAAGAACAGTTTGGGGGTTTTGTTTAGTTGAAAGTTAGCCATTGCTACTTCCTTGTAAGCGCGCGAGTTGGCGAAACCGCCCGTCTTCTTGTATTCAGAACCCCACCATAGTTGATTTCAGTTGTTTAAGGCTTCAATCCCATCTCGCATTCAGTGCTTGTTTACTTGTTCTTGCTAGTTCTTCGATTGCTTGCAGGACGAGTGCCCTCGTGGCCGGAGGTCGCGCTTCCACAAGATCGCGGCAACCATTGGAGGTGGTGTATCGGTTGCTAAGGCGCAGCGTCCTTGGACGATTGTAGTCGAGCCGTGAACGTCGTCTCCATCCTCAAATCGAGTTACCCTTCTCTCATCGAAAGATCGACACCCAAACCCTAGCGGGTTCATATCATTTTCTGCGACCGCACAGACGTCTGCGTTATGCGCGGTGACGTCCGCACCCAGGCTGCCACCAACTCATTCTTGGTGCCCCTGCGGCCCAACGCGTCCGTCGCCGCCACCCAAAGGAGGAAAGAATTACGTAGTATTTTTGGTCCTGGAATCATGGAGAACAATCGATCGCATCTGGTGGGAAAGAAGAAAGAAAGGGCATCGTGGACTCGTGGTAGGGAGGCAGAGGAACCGCCTTGAAAAAAAAAAAGAAGAAAAATGGTGCGTTGAGTAGGATTCGAACTCGGATGAGCAGAGAGCAAGCGAAGCGTTCTACCGCTAGACCACATACATATACGTGAGTAAGGGGGATTCAGTATGTATAAGATCAAATAAAACGAACTCCGATTTCAATTCAAATTGAACCAACATGAATTCGACACGAATTCAAACGGCAGAGGTCTGAAATCTTGGGCTGACGACCCACTTTAGACTTATTAAGTAGTAGAGATTACTTATACTAGCAAATTACCCGTGCGTTGCAACGGGTATGAATTTTTTTATGACAAAGAGGTAAAACAAAACAAACTTAAAACTAATAGATAAAGCAAATAAATTCAGCTAAAAATGATCAGAAGAGGATCTGAAGTTCAAAGTACAAGTCTTGAACCCAATGAGCACAACTCTTTTCATGACTCACGCGTTCTCATTAATTATCAAGTAAAATAAGTTAGTTTGGTTCCCATGTTTACAAACGGGAAACAGGAAAATAAAGAAGTTGAAACAATGCCTCAATGTTAGCATGAGTTGGCGAGCTGGGTAACTCAAATGCATTAGTTCAATCTCATTCACTTTGTAAGCTTACAAAAAAAAACAAAAAAAAACAAAAAAAAAAAAACAAAACAAATCATAACTCACTTTCACTCCAAGCTGCCATCCATTACGAATGAGAGACGCTTCGTCATATATATGCTCCCTAGGACTGGACGAATGTGAAACCTTCGACCAAAATACAACTGAAAATTTAGGTAATAGAAACTCAAATAGATCGTCAACTTTCATAGCAAAGACGTCAACTAAAAATACAGGCAAAACTCCATGCGGGTCAGAAGCGCATGGCATATGGGTTATAACTAATATGGGCCATAAAAAATTAAAGCCCATGGAGTCTCTGCCCGTTCTGGCCCATCCTCTTCAGCAGGTCTTTCTTCTTCCTCTGGCTATCAAGGAACACAGCTTCAGCTGTTACATCCATGGCGCATAAAATTAAAACAAATCTCAGTGATCTGCAGCGCCATTGGAGGATGGGGCGGGGGAGAAAACCAAAAGGCGACACGAGGAGACCTAGACTCATGTGTTTTGCAAACGGATTCTAGAAATTGTGGCAGGCGGGAGCGACTGCGTTTTGGAAACAAACTCCAACGATCCTAAGTGGAAATGGAAACGATTCGACTTTGAAATCGTGGTGCTGGCAGGACGAAAACGAAAAATCTGAGTTGACGATTCATCTCAGCCTTTTTAGATAGTAGAGAGTAGCAAATTGTCCGTGCGTTGCTACGGAGCGAAAAAAAAAATTCAATATAAAACAGTAAAGCTAATATATTGATTTTGAAGAGTCCAAATCATCCTCGCTCCATCCTGACTTCCTGAGAAATATCCATTTCTCTTGAAATGATGAATACTCCGAAGAATTGTATAATTATTTCTTCTTTGTGTAAGAACTCTTAGGATCAAATATTGTAGTTCCTGGCTGCATTAACAAACTTTTCTCGCAATAATACCAAACTACTAACTAATTGAGACAACGATAATAACACTTGAAAAATGTCAACACGTATACATCAGCGAGGAACCTGAAGGTTAAAAACAGTCAACCAAAGACAAGCAATTCTTTAATGTACCCTCCGCCCAAGTATACCTGAGAAAATTAGTGTGGTTTACCTTTTCGGTTCTTGCACCTTACTTCAAGATCAAAAAAATATTGAATACAGGCATGCATGTAGGGGAATAATTAAGTAATTGAATCAAAAGAGAAACAAACTGAAATTCCAGTTTTGCTCACAGGAGCATTCACCAGGAACTGGGTTAGTACACTAAACAATTGATTTCTTATGGCTTAAGAAACTTTGCTGATCTTATTTTATATTAGTTCATGCCGCACTCGTGCTCTCCGTTTGCAGAGTTGGATGTAGCCTCCGTACTTGACCTCCTTGCAAACATCCGCCCCTTCATTTTTATTCTACTATTCTGCAACATTTTTATGAATAAACCGTGCATTGCTACGGAAGCTGAAAATTATCTAATACTCAATGTCGTATGGAAACAGAAAGAAAATAAAATAAAACTAAATTTTTTTTGAGCCAAAATAAAACTAAAGACATGATCACTGCTGCAGTGGCGCCAAGCCATTGAGCTCAATTGGCCCAGCTCCTCTTTTCTCTCTCTCAATCGGCCCAAATCTCCTACTGAATTGAACCAGCCAGCTTTGTGACAGCCAAGGCCCATGTGTGGCCCAATCTGCGACATAACCACAGCCCAGTTAGCCCAAAATTGTTGCTGCCCCTTTCTTCTACCTCCAGATCGCGTTCTACTCCGCGAGACGCCATTAAAGGCCATTGAAGCTCGCGGATTGACGAGATTAAAGAAGAAAAATGCCAATTGATATGCAAAACGGATTCCAAAAATGCTTCCCTTCGTTTCCAGTCAAGAACTCCCTACAAACTCAAGAAAATCGGGAAAATCCGAACTCGGGTTTCATATAGCAATAGGAAAGGCAATTTTAGGGTGTGTTTAGTTGTGCCGTGTCTGTGAGAAAACTGCTGTGGGCTGTGAACTGTGGAAAAAGCTGCTGTAGGCTGTCAATTGTGAAAAAAGTTGAAAGTCATTTGGTTAAAGTAGCTGTGGCTGTGAAAAAGTTGTTGAAATGTCTGTAATGCTTTTAAAGATCTTAGAGACAATTTATATACAAATTTATTGTTAAACAATGTGATGTTCACTTATTTACATGTAAAACATCATTTTAAAAAATACAAATTTAAAATTTTCATCCATGTTAACAAATAATTTAAAATTTCGGAAGCTTTTGTACAAAAGCATCAAGAGACAAAAATACAAAGATTAATTACAAGTTCAGGTGAGGGCCTGTTTGCAAAAGCTTCTTTTAATGTCGTTCTTCTCTTTCCAGCCACCATTGACGATATGTGGAGCTCAAATCAGCACCGAAACAAGAAGGAATAGCTCATCAAAAGTGAGGGAATCAAATCCTCGGGCTATGACGCACCCGTTTGATGTGGAATTTTGGGTATGAGCTGTGCAGATGCGGATTATTTTGAGGAGGATGACGACAACGCCATTGCTGCATAACTCGAGATTGAAAGCTCCATCTCAAATTGATGCCGTCGATTGGAGATGATTCTAGGTTGGAGATGGTTTGAGATTGGAGCGGCGGCCGTCGATTGGAGTAGATGATTCGATTCGCGCGGAATGGATCTCGTCCAGTGGGAAGGGGAATGGGACGGTCAAGCTGGGAGTTTATCGTTTATGCGCGGGCGGGCGGGAAGCGGCGGCTGGGGCCGGTGAGCGGGCGCGGCAGGCAGGGGCTAGGGGCGGCGGCCACTGGCGGCGCGGAACACTTCGTCGCCTGTCGCAAGGAAGCTGCCGAGTGGGGAGGGGAATAGGAGAGAAAGAACGAACCGTTACGCCAACATAACTAGTGGCAGTGGGTAATTTTCACGAACTCTTCGCTCCCACAGCCGTTAAAAGCACGTCTTGCCCTGCTATGAACTTTGGCCTACAAGAAAGCTGCTTTTCTGAAAGAATAAGAGAGACAACCGAGCCCTTTTGTTGACTGTGGGCTTTTTAGAAAGTAAAAGCAGGTTACAAAAGCACAACCAAACAGGGGCTTCGAATTCAAAGGCAGAGGTCTGAAAATCAAGGCTGACGACACTATTTAGATTTATTAAGTAGTAGAGATTTCATTATTTCGCTTCAACTAACGTTATTACAAATCTGTGATAATTGGCAGGTTGGAGTAAGAAAAGTTGCGGTCAAAACACAAGATTTGGATTTTTTTTTTTTTTTGGGTCTACTAGTATTTCACAATTAGCCTCCAAAACCGGGGTCAAAAAGCAATTTGGTCCTTCTGCCCACGGGGACCGAAGTTTGTATCCGGAAGTTGCCTGATCGGCCCCGCCCATCACAAACTGAAATTACAAAGCCCACGATTTGCTTTGATAACCTCTCCCACGATCACCTTGCAAACCGTCCTCTCACGCACTAGTTTGGCCGGAAGTTGTAACGCCGCGAGATCAGCCAAGCAATGGAAGGGATGGAGGTCGACACCACCCCGCCGCCGCAGGTCGCCTGCACCGACGAGCAGAGGCTCCGGCTCGACGCAACCCGGCGCGGCTTCGCGCGTATCGAGGCGCAGATGGCGGGGATCGGCGGCGCCTTCGACGAGCTCATCGGGGTGATCAACGCGTTGGCCTGCCACGTCGGCAACCTCCGGCGCCTGCGTGCAGCCGAGAGGGACGGCGCGCCGCCATGCGCGGACCTCGCCACGCAGATGCAGCAGGTGGAGCTGATCTTCGGCAAGGTCTCGACCCAGGTGCGGGGGATGGAGGCGATACGGAGCAGCATGGAGGGCATGGCCCGCAGCGGATTTGGGCTCAGCGGCGGCGACGACGCGGTCGATGCGCTGGCTGCTGGTCTGGAGCGCGTCCGTCTTAATCTCTGCCCGTGAATCTGCGGTTTAGGAGTATTTTGCGTTTAGGTCTTGTTCAGTCATATGTAATCGACTCATTTGTCAATGTACATTGCAAGTAGGAACTTCTCATGACAGGAGTAGAATTAATCTTACCCATCCTTAGTGAAAAAGTTATCCAGATTGAGTTTGCTTCAGCAGATTTCAGATTGTAATTAGTGAACATAACTAAATCTCAGATAGCGCGTATGGAAGAACTCACTTTCCATTTTAAACTCGGCAAATTATTTGAATCATGCAATCAGAAGCAGAGCTTAGGGCAAGCCAAAGTGGGCCGCCACTGCGTGCAGTGAGATGATACATCAGATATATGGAAACTCATAGCCTTATTTCCAAACACTACAAAGTAATTACACTGACTACCCTATTAATCAGTCGTGACTCCTGGCAAAAAACTAAAATTGTCGTATACATGTAAGGAATCTTGCCATGATGTCTTCCTAGTGGATGCGAATAAATTTTCAGTGCCCTATATTATCACAATGGTCATAACTTGCCAGTCGCCACATTGCTTATAAGAAATCAAAAATATCATCAGCTTCACCACCATCGTTGTCATAGCCATCATACTTTTGATCGGCATAGTCGTAGCCATAATCAAATGTTTCAGCATCACCGTTGTCATCCTGTGCATATCCCCCCTCAAAGTCCATCTCTTCTTTCTTATTTCCACTGCCATCTTCATCTTTAGTCTGCTTGCAGAAAAAATAAGTGTCATGGAAAATACAATAACACAATGAAAAAGTCAAATACAGCTCGGTTTTTTATCAAAGACATTAGCACACAATAGTTTGATGTAAATAAGCATGCAAAATAGCATATATAATAATAGTAAAGTGGAAACAAGAAATTTAAAAAATCCTTGTTCGAATAGCTCATACTCCTATTATAAAAGAAGATACATACATTGTACAACCCACCAACGGCTTCTACATTAATCTTTGACCCAAGCCCCTGCGAGAAGAGATTTTGTAGGTGTAATTTCAGTATGTCGATACAACTAATGGAAAAATATGTAGTTTGTCCGAACAGAAGTTCAGTACCTTTCGTTTCAACATGTTGCAAGTTGCTTCAGCTGGCGTTTCAGCCGATAATGGCGTTTTAGCATCCTCATTACGCTTTCGTTTCTACATTTGAAAGATCCACAGTTAGCCAGGAACTGAATATAAAAATGGTAAACAAATTTGTACTATGAACAGCAAGCTTAATTGCACAGAAACATTTCATACCTTTTTCTTTCCATCTTCCATTGCCACGCCTCTAGCTGCCAATTCAGCTGCCAATGCTTCCTTAGCTGCTTGTTCCTGCAAAAGCAATCGGCGAAAAGTTGCATCAGGAAAAAAAACAGAATTACATTGATAGAATTGTCATCTCGATGGAGTTACCATCAGTTTATAATTACCTCAAGGTATTCTTTGTTCATTTCCTCCCAGATAATCTTTTTATATTGCGTTTCTTCCTCATTGTGAAGGTACCAATCAACCTACAAAAAATTAATAGACAGCATGCGTAGGATTATCTGGCCGGCTATCAAGCCTCAACAACTGCCATATAAAGCCTCAAAATGACAACTATGATGAGAAATTGTTTGTAGATAAAGTACCTCTACATCATCGATATCAGAAAGACTTTCTGGATCATCATCACCTTTACCCTTTTCATCTAGAGATGCAAGATGGTGAAAATATCAACTTAACAAGGATCTGAATGAAGAAAATTGAACAGAAATTACTCTCGAGTATGGTGGTGCAGGGAGTAACAAACCTCCACATTCGAGATCTTTGGATGGTACAGAGTCATTTGTGATTTCCGGAGACGTGCTTGTCAGAATTTTCTCCCCACTTGTATCCTGGTTAAAGGAGGGAGTGAGGTCCTAGAGAAGCCCAAAAAAAAACCAATAGTAAAAGAAAAGGCTCCTAAAGAAATGACATATATGGTATCACCAACCTACAACCACCCGAAATTCAGGAACAAAAATATATTTTGCAGGAAAATGTCCTATTCGATAGCTACTGCATTACAGCGGCTAGGCGCTCTGATACATTTATACATGAGAATTTTGTACAGGGCCTAATGATCCAAATACACCCAATCTATGATCCTATCAAAGAATAGAATGTAACTTCAGCAACCACAATGAATCTACTCAATATCTATTTTTCTGGGTGTCACTTTCATGAGACCATTTGGCAAATCATTCGGTTCACCCAAAGGTTTAAAACAACCTGGGAATATTTGCTCACGTGAAAATTGGACAATTGGATGGCTTAGTACGAGTGCAACATATGAAAAGGGCTCTAGTGGGGGGTGACTGATCTCTTTTCGCAATGATATAGCCTTTGACAAGAAATATATAACATCATTTTTAAAGGCACTTTTGAGGGATCATACTGGTTAAGGTTCTGGACAAACAGAAAGAGATGACATTATGAAGGCATGCCGGGCTGGAAGTAGTGGCCATGGAGGTGTTGACCAACAATGGGTGGTGGCTTAATAAAAGACTAAGTATTTGACGTTGTCACGTTCCACGTAACCTTTAATTTTATTTTCCAAACACACCTGCAAGCTCTGATGACGTATTGTGATTCCTTCGGAGGGAATTAACAGCAGACCCTCAGCCCTCTACCTCTTAGCACTAGGAGTATAACAAAAGGATTCTTCAAAAATAATACCTTTTCAGGAGGACTGATGGAGTTTTCGACATCAGAATTCTGAGTAGCACAAGTTTTTTCACCAAGTGCTATCTCCTTAACTCCAGCAACTTCTTCAGAATTTTTTTCAGCTTCTAGCCTTTGTTTTTCAGCTCGCTGGAAAGCTGGAGGGTCAGCACCACCTTCTAGTCCACCCGATAGTTCAGTAAACTGGATGACCAGACAATGTGTCAACAGTGACTCAAATATGAAAGTAATTGTTTTAAGAGAATAGTAATCATGATATTTACTTTGTTGAAGCATTTCTCACAAAGTCCATGAGCAAAATGCTCAGCACCTCTGTCCTTGTGCTTGCAAAGGATCTCTCCAGACTTGGGTGAAAGTTTGGGGACGGGTTCTTCACTAATTTCATCAGCCTTTGCCAAAAATTCTTCAATCTAGGGGTGCAGCAAAAAGATTAAATGAGCTGACTTTTTATGAGAACTGCCTAGAACAAAATATGTTGTTGGTAACATAAATTAAGCATGATTCAGGAATATATTGATATCAATGATATAACTCAGGCCAATTGACTGTCAACCATTCACATGTACAGTATACCAGCATAAATTGAATACAGTTTTATAATGTCCACGAAATTTGGGAACCTCATGGAAAAAGGATGCATACCGTTAAGCTACCAGAATCTGTATTTTCAAACTCTATCAACCGCTTAGTTAGAGTTGCCTCACAGACATGAACTACAGAAACCTGAAAACAATAAACAGAACAGAAGCCATCACATGCTGTGCTGTTGAATCATTATATGTCCACATTGAACACAGAAAAATTTTCATGTTCAGGTTGCAGGTGTGCACAAAAAATTTAGGTTGATACAGGAGAACATTCATGATACAAATTTCAAATAAGTTGACGATCTCTTCTGAGCATCATGGCTTACAATATCCGCCTTGGTGTAATTGAACCCATGAGAAAGTGCCGCGATATATAATGCTGCACCACATAAGCCACTAGGCTTCCTCCCAGTCTGCAACAGAGGCCAAGCTTATTGCAACCTCATGAAAGGAACTAAGAGGGAAATAAGACGAAGGAACAATTTCTTGCCTGCATCCAGTCTCGCTTCATGCTTGCTAAAATGCGTAAAGCTGTCTGTGAAACATCATTATTCCTACTTCCCAGCAAACCTAAAATGGGAAAATTAGAGATCAGCCCTATGTACAAAACTAGTCATGTTTGATCCAAGAAGCAAGGACCAAAAGTAATTCATTGGTAGTTACAAGCAGAATATCTCGAGGACAATGAAGCTCTGATGTTTGTGCATGTAAGTTGCAATATTTGTAAACAAAATCATGCTAAAAATTGTCAGATAATACTATTATGCTTCACTCGAGTACACATGTGCACAATGCCATAAGGTAAGATTAAAGTAATAACTTTTTCAAACATGAATAAACTCAACCCAAGGGGAGAGACATCTCGAGGGCATTGCAATAAATATCAAGGAAAGGCCCGAAGGCTGGCTGCCCCGGAACATGTTGAAAGCAAAGGGTGCCCTGGTTCCTCTCTACTAGGTCACCACACAACAAGCATGTTCTCACACTGAAGAAAACCTGCAGAAAACCTCTTCAGAATCAAATCTGCCGGTCTGCAGAGCAACCCAACAGCCCCCTTTTTTACTCAACTATGAACGCAAAAAGCAGTGTGATCACACTATTTAGATAGGACATTAGATAAGACACAGCTGGGAGTATCAATGGCTAATTTGCACCAAATCATCAAATATAGTCTAGACAATGTCGTTTCAGAAAGTAGTAACATCAGGTATATATACTCAAATATTATAGAAAAAATGCAGCATTTTGCAGGTATTGAACCTGAAAAACATGCCTAGTCGCAACTTTCAAGTAGGCTTTGAAGAATGAAACAAGCTTTTGTGTGTATGTTTGGGGGGTGTGTGTGGGGGTGGGGGGGTGCAATGACGGACCAGGAAAAATGAGGTTGGCTATGCGTGCGCATGTGTGCGATGTTGTATGCCCTAATGTCCTACTCTTAATGAAATGACACAACTCTCATGCGCGTTTGATAAAAATAATGAGACTGGCCTCAACTATGGACATGCCAGGACAACTTTCTATCTGAAAAAAATATAATCCAATTGCACATACTGCATATGTAAAAGCCAATGAAGAAGATATACAATGAAATAGAATTTGTTGTCAACTTACGTTCTGTAAAACGATGGATGAAAAGGCTGGGATCTATGAGCTTTTGAACAATTGGATGATCTGAGAGTAGTAAAACTTGGCAAAGCTGGAGAAAAACAGCACCTAAAACATAGCTGAAACAAAACGCAGATGAGTCCCTTCACTTAAGAATACGAGATAAAGGGCCAAGAGTACTCACACACTTATTCGCAGATAGTCAGAGAAATCAATTAGAAGATAAGCTTTTTTACTTTGCCTGGCAAGGAAGGTAGGTAACATTAAACTTAGTATTAACACTATAGCTTGGTAAAAGAAAAGTAGAAGTCATGGCAACTTTTGCAAGAGGTAACACACAAGCATGCAAATGAAAAGCAACATTTGAGGATGAAGAATATACAAATCAAATCGAACATTCTAGAAGCACAGCAATAATTAATGAAACATATGAGCTTTTGGAAGAAAGTGATGATATAGTTGTCAGGTTTTCTTTTATGGAGCCTATATTAGGTAAGGTTTTTTTTCCTTTGTTAAAATAGGAACAATCTAATATAACCTGGCACAACACAAATATTCATTAGCAGCCTTGTGGGACCTTCTGTATAAATTATAATTGGGGAACATGTAGAATTTATATTTTCAGAGGAATATAGCAAGTCTCAAGTGCAACGAAGCCCATGAACTTCCATGCATATATGTAGCCTCAAAAAGCTTAATTGTGTTACAGTTTAGGCACTCCACACTCTGAATGTCTTAATGTTCTCACTTGCTATTTTACACTCCCCTGAGAGAGTGGGAAGAACCTTCTCAGGGTCAGGTGTCAAAGTGAACAACAATATGACATCTATGCAGTTCGACATTGCAGCATTCAAAAGGAAACCATTTTCAAGTTTCCACAGGGAAATAATTGAAGTAGAAAATGCAGCAGGTCTTCCTTCAAAAGGACAATACTACCACCGTCTTAAAATATAAGCATTTTTCTGGCTGTGCGCATGGACAAGCACCTGTCCAGATACATAGTCAAAAATGCTTATATTTTGGGACAGAGGTAGTAGAACACTAGACAGTACAAGCCCCATAAGAGGTGACCAGGATGGAAGCAAGTCAAGTGAGAGACAGATATGTTGGAACAGAAATAATTATACTGGAACAGAATACTTATGAATAAATGAGAACATGAGAGAATAATTATGTGGTCAATACCGGCAGGCAATGTAAAGACAAGCAGCTGCAACATGGGTTGTTCGACGGCCCCTTGTAAAATTTTGTTCAACAGCTAGCTACACTTCAAAAGAAGAATTTACAATACCATAGTGTAGCATTTCGCTAAAATTACATGACTAATGAACATTGATTGGCAAAAAGGAATACCTTATAGAATCTATGAGCCTTTTCAATGATAGTGTCTCCACCACCTACATGTAAGTTACTAACAATCTGACTAATCTCGTCCTTTCCTGATAATATAGAAGAAAAATTAGAACATAAAGCGGCATATAAACTAAAGAAGTGCACCACAAACCATACCTTTCTCTAAGGTTCTTTCATGGGATAAAGAATATCCGCTCTCTATGCTATTCAGAATATTTCCAGCCAAGCGGCTCTGTTATTTCAAAACGTATATGTATATAAGAAATCAGTAAACCACTAAACAACCCCCCAAAACATTACAAAGCATAGTAGGAAAGCACAACCTGTCCTGAGCTATCCTTAATAAAAGTAGGCTCATCGGTGTAAATCTCCTGATCAAGAACCTTACCACATCTACCACAACATCTGAACACCAAACATGATAAACAATGTATCAACACACATGAACAAGCACTAGATAGAAATCTGTTGGGCGACAATTTTAGAAAGAGATCATAAAGCCATTATCACGATAATCAAACTGGCTATTGCATTAACTCAAACAATGAACAAAGATGTCGTACATGTATCCTTTGTCAGGGTCCTTTATGGTAGGGCAGTAATCAGCACAGTGATCACAGTAAAGCATTGCTGAAGAAGAAGCACCGCAGCGTATTATCAGCTCAGATCAACCTGTGAAATTTCGAATGCACTTTCCCGTTCAGTGCCATGTAAATTATGTTTCATTGAGATTCACTTCTAAAATATATGCAGAAAGAAAAGAAAAATATTTCTTTGGATCTATGTTCCCCATTTTCATATCTTCATTTTCCCAAATCAAAATATAATTTGAATCCCCCACAGTTTCACGTCAAAAATATATTTCAAATCAAATACAAATTTGCAAAATGGAGAAAATTGTTGCAACCCTTGTGAAGGAGTATGGGATTCGAATCGGGTGTGACTATTCAACAAGCGCATGTGAACTCATGTCTTTTAGTCGATGCATCTCAGTCATCCGGATCTGCATGGTGTGGCTATCTTCTTGTCGTCTTCCTCCAAACGCAGTGCATTCTCTCTATCTCTACCTCTTCTCCAGCGAGCTGCCCATGACACCCCGTCTCTGTCTGGCGCCGTCCATCCATAGGAGTCACAGAATCCATTTCACTCGGACGGCCAGAGGACACTCAAACGTGCATCGGCTTACAGCCATGAACAGCCCCGATAAAACTAATTCAACAGCACGTATGCAGAATTTAACAGGGGAAATGCTAAAGCTAATCATCGCTCCGCGTGAGAAATCGGTAGACTATGAACTAGCTAAAGCTAATCGTTGTGAAACAATTGTTGATGCACATCGAGTGGTGAGAAGTAAGTGCGGAAAATCCTTCCAAAGAACAGGTTCCAGTTTCACCGGACAGGGTACAAGACGAGGACAGCGGGGGGCGAGCGCGGCTCACCTTCGGCGGCACGGATCCGGCCAGCTGGCTTTTCCTTGGGCACCAAGCCGCCCCTCCCTTCTCCTCGGCTTCCTGGCGCGCGAGTTCGTGCTGCCTGTCGCTGGTGGTGCTCGTCCGCCGGCGGGGCGGGCTGCGCCCTACACTCCAGCCCCCAAATCCAGCGGAGGTGGAGGCGGAAGCGGGTGCGCTCCGGTGGGAGCGCGGGACGTCGGCCGCCTACGAAGCAAGCGGCGGCAACGTGCAGGCTTCGGTGGGGGCGCGGGAGGGCGGCGCGATGGCAGAGCGGCGAGTTCCTTGGCGGCGGGCTGTGTCGCAGGGTCGGGAGCGGGGAGATTTTAGGTGGGGCCTACGGATGGGATGAGAATTTGGGAGTGGAGAACCCAGACGTGGGAGAGGAAAGGAATGATATAGCGGGAAAATAATTAAAAGTTTTGAAAACATCTGAAATGATTCATATGTGTTACATCAAAACAGTGATGAGTATGTATATAAAATTTTAACCGTAACTCATCATCGATCTTAGTTTTGAGAGATACAAAAGTGACAAGACGTTGAAAATGGGAGGAGGAAAAGGAACAAATAGTTTGTATTGTATTTTTGTCGTTTTTCTCGATCATTTTTGTTATTTTCTTATCTTACAATAGAAATAGAGATTGAGGTGTTTGTCGCTATCTCATGTCTATTTTATGAAACTTCTAAAATATAAACACGTGTTCTCGAAGGAGTTACTAAAATAGGATCGGTTATCCAATATGGTTTTGCACAACACGACATGTGGACAAGCGCATCCACCAATAGCGTGGCATGCATCCTAAAAGTATCTCGATCAGCAAGAATGCAAGTGCATGAGCTAAGTGGGTCAGCTTTGTCGACTAGGGAAAAAGGTGAAGCATCTTTTCCATTTTGTGTGGAGTAAATATGGTTTTCATGGAATAGTTGCGACTCCGTGGGAAGGTTAGACATATTTTACTTGGCACTGATTTTGTATGTTATGTCTCGCTTAACTTTCATTGGTGCGTTTGAATATGACACTTGTCATCAGGTAAGGGAACACTGGTTGATTTTCTTTCCATAAAAAAATATTTTCTTCTCTTTTTGAATAAAATAAAGAGATTTGTTGTAGTAAGGATTCACTATTCCACACTTCAAGTATTTTGCTACAACACAGTTTGTGGCTCTTTGCCAGAAGAAAACGAATCAATAAGGTTTGAATATACTAACCCCCTTTTTTGCAAGGAAGAATATGCTGACTTTTGACATTCAAAAAGATGAGTTATGTTTGTTCCACTCAAAATCGTTGATTTGGCTTTATAAATTTACTAATTAAATTAAACGTTAAAGAATGTTATGGCGAGTATATATTTTGAAAAATTCAATGCATATAATGGCACCAATTATAAACGGTGTGAGCAAAGCGCAAAAGGAACATCGGTAGAATTGAGGTCTGCCATGCTGGCCGCTGGTCGAATAAACTGGCCAAACAATGACCGGTGGGATTGCGGATTTATTAGCAGGTGAGCAGTAGTGGGTTCGGTGGGCTCACACAGGCACCATCATGGCAGGAAAGAAGCAGAGATGCATGACAGTCGATTACGTACGTTCGTGCAAGCTCTGAAATTCGAGTATTTAATTTCTTTCTCTCCCGTTCACACAATAATTTGCTGCAGATTTGTTAGCCGCGCTCAACGGCTTAACATGCATCGTTAGTCAACGTTGAGCTGACCACCCGGCGAGGGCCACGTGCGCGCGTTCCCCACTCGACTTCGTATCCTTCAACTATTCGGACTCCAACTCCACCCCGTATTCCAGTACTTCCCCGCCTCCAAATACATTACTCCTGTGGACACGTCTATAAATACAAACTGCAAGATTGACTTTCCAAGTTGATGAGCCCAAGTTCACCCGGCCGTCTCCGACACTACAAGCGCAAGGACACTAACCGTACGCGATTCGACTGACGCCCGGCAGTCATGGCCGCCGGCGACGACAAGGTGAAGCTGATCGTGAGCTACGGCGGCGAGATCCGGCGCTGCCCGGTCAGCGGCACGGCGCGGTACGTCGGCGGCGAGAACCGGCTCGTCAAGGTGGGCATGTCGGAGCGCCTGCCCGACCTCCGCGCGCGGCTGGCGGCGCTCGCCGGCTACGGCGACGTTCGCATCCGGTACGCGATCGTCGAGGACGGCCTGGACGCGCCGCTCCACGACGTGGACAGCGACGGCGACCTGTGGCGGCTCGTCTCGATCCTCTACTTCCGCTCCGCCGGCGTGGCCGCCGGCGACCGGTGCCGCGTGCGCGCGTTCCTGTTCCCCGTCGACGATCACTCGGGCTCGTCGTCGCCGGCGGCGTGCCTGCGGCAGAGCGCGTCGTCGCCGGCGTTGGCGTCGTCAGCTGGGTGTTTCCGTCCTCCTCCTGCTGCCAACAACATGCGACGTCGCGGTGTGACACCTCTGGAACGAGCTGATAGCGGATTTCAAGCTCTGGCCGCGATCGCAGAGGAGCAGAGCAGACCCCCTTCTTCATCTACTCCGACGTCCTCGTCGGGTCGTTGCGCCGCTGCAGGCCAGGCAGATGGCGGAACAGAGAAGGCGGTGGCAGCAAGACAGAAGCAGCTTCCCTCTGAGCGTCGGACTGCTCCTGCCAACAACATGGGACGCGGTGTCGCAGCACCGTCGTTACTGAGGACACAGAGCACGGGAACTGATCTGTACGTGCCCGGTTCGTCGTCGGCGGCGATGAAGACGGCGTCAGGTGAAGCTACTACGACACGTCTGGAACGAGCTGACAGCGGATTCGAAGCCCTGGCTGCGATCGCGGAAGATCAGACCAGGCCCTCTTCTTCAACTGCGACGATGACGTTGGCGTCGGGTGGTTGTGCCGGTGGCGCAGGCCAAGCTGCAGGTAGCTGCGGATTAGAGACGACGGTGGGGGCGCCACAACAGAAGCCATGCCCTGCTCCGGTAGTGTTGGTGCCTGTTATAGCGCCGGTGGTGGCCGTGTTCTACCCCGTGATCCCGGTGTACCAGCAGTGTGTGGTCCTTGATGGCGTTGCATTGCACGGGCGTTACGAGGGTTTCAAAGAAGGATTGCCAGTCAAGATGTAAATTTATCACGGTCAAAAAAGATGTATAAATTTATGAAATCAACTGCTTATAACTAGTCTAGGCTCTAGTTTTATTTTCCTTCTTAATATAATGATATCTGTCAGTTCTTGTTGCAGCACAATTCATAGCATCCTTGGGTGTACTACTTCCCTATGTAGGTGAAGCTAGTTAGAATGATTAGTTAGTGGACATGAGTAAAGTGCATTGCTGGATGTAGGAAAACAGGACGTGTGACGGAAGATTCTGTTTCAGGATGCGATGTAAATCCAACATACCCTGATACTTTTTTGACACAAAATGCAACTGTAATAAAAAAAATTAAAGTTGAGTATATTTTAGAGCCATATGCTACCTCGTATGGCCAATTTAGTAATTCCGTAGATGAAAGAACACTGAACAAATTTAGAGATGCAGTCTTACTCAGAGTTTTGGCTCTTGCCAACATTCATCAATCATATCTCGCGACTTGGTAATAGTAATTACATTCGTGCCTGTTAATCACAAAGAACGACGAAAACTATATGCACGATAGCTATGAGCAGCAGAGGCAGTCAAGGTCGACACTAAAGCAAATATTTCAGTGGCATATGTCCAAATTTCCCATACAATAGTAACTGAAGTATGTAACCAGTGATAACTCCCTTCCAATAGTACACCCAATTGTCAATAAAACATGAAGGTTTACCGACTGTGAAAACTGAACAAATTTACTATCTAGAAAAATGAGTCAAAATGTACATTACTACTTTTCTTCCTACCTTTATCCTCTTTCTGAAGTCCAATAGGATAGATAAGGATTAATGGCCCCATGTTACATGTATCACTAGGCAAGTGATTGTTGTTTCTTCAAATCTATAGCTACTTGTTAGTGAAAGGATCCGTCCTTTCATGGAAGATACCAACATCCGCACGGACAGCCTTCCTTAGGATGTGTGCTAGATATATCGAGAGAACATGGAAACATGGATGCTACTGCTCAATCAGAATTCCTAATGCATGCAATGACTCCATAACATGGCTGTTCCTAGTTAGTAGTAGTACCTATCATGAATTACTCTTTCCTATTATTCTCTTCTCCCAATTCTTTCATTATTTGCTGCGCTTCACCAAGCAAATCCTGCAACCTCGTTGTTTGTGATATGACATAGTTTTTCTCAACAGTCCATGTGAGCGACCTCAGGCATGTTAGGTACTCCCGCTTAAGGATCTTCGACACTAAGCTCCGTGTATGAGGCTGCAATAATAAAATAATGCTATTAAACTGTGTGAAAGCTGATCAAAATAAACATGTTCAGCGTACTGCCTTCTTTTTTAAACTTTGATCAGCATGCTGCCATACAATGGATACATTTTCTACAAGTAGGATGAAAATTGAGTCTTATACACACCTCTTTGTAAAGTGAAATACACTTATTCAGGGCTTGTTCAATAGGTCTATGATCTTGCTCCTGAAATTGAAGGACAACATTAGTCAACTTATAAGCTACATTAGCAAATCCTCGATGTACATGATTTTTTACGTTCAATTCTACCGCTTCCATGAGCCATAAAAGTAACCTTAAGACACAAATATTTTATCGTGTAAACTTTAACAGCAATACTTAAATGAAGCAAACACATATAGAAATCTAGTAACTATGTACATCTGCTTCAGCTGTGTTCCAGACCTTTTCAAAATTATTTTTAAAATGGATTCGGAGTGTGGTATGTCTGACATCTATGAGATTAATGCCGGGCCATATAAATAGTCGGCATGGGTCCGATACGGATACGGCATCAATTTTGAAGGATCCGTGCTTCATACGTTCCAGAGGAAGCCTTATCAAGAATACCAACTACTAAAAAGAACATTACATATTAGAAACATACCATTAAAATAGAGTAACAGATATCATTCAATTGTTGTTATCTTACCCCTGGGGTTAGCATACGCTTCATTCCAATTTCAAGATATCCAGCGACATCAAGTGCTTGCAACTACATGCAGAATACATATATTTTCATAAGAAAAGCATATAATAAAAAACAATGCATAAAACTAATTAAAAGATAATAGTGAACTTCTTATAGATCGAGCTCTAATGGTTCTGATAAGAGTGAAGATCACCTATCATTACAGATGAATAAATATTGGGTACCTTAGTTTTAATGTGTTATGTCTTAGTGAAACATGGGTTACAACATAGGGGCTGGTCGGAACTACTTGCGGCTGGCTGTGTCTGCAGCCTATTCGTTCCTTGAGCACACAGCAGGAAGCAACAGCAGCCAGCGGTTCTGATTGGGGCCTTAAATTCATGGCAGGTGCCACCAGAGATTAACAAGAAAAGAAGATGAACACCCCACCCCTAATTTGGAGAGGCGGTTCTCTTCGATACAAATCTACAGTGTGGAGAGGCAAGAAAACAAACAGCTCACATAAAAAGTTTACTTTGTAAAGTATTACTCCAGCATATAAACTTTTTATACTTTGTAAAGTTTTTTTTTTTTTGAGGAATTTACAGTAAGGGAAGCCCCTACTGTGCTATTATATTATTAATATATAAACTGCAAAATAACAGGTAATGGCCCAGAGGTCCAAGAAACCTAAGGCTGTACAAAGAAACAGAAAAGAGAAAAGAACACTATCTGTACAGATTAGTTGTTTGTACAAAAGCATCCTTTTTTGTTTGCTTCATTCTGTAGGACTGGAGGAGTGACTCATCTATGAAATTCTTTTTCCATGCTTGAAAGGGCGGCCTGCTCCGTTTGAAGATATGAAGAATTCCATGAAGAAAGAGTGCTGACATTTGGAGCTGGCATCTTCTATCATACGGTGGAAGGGCAGGTTGAAATCCCACTGAACATTTAGGTGTTGCCAGACTCTCTGACTGAATGGGCATGCAAAGAAGAGGTGGAAGGCAGTTTCTTCTCTTCTCTGGGCACAGAGGACACAGCTGTAGTCATTTTTCTCATTTTTTTGTTTTTTCCTTCTGAGGATGTTTCTTGTGTTTATAAGGGGACAAAATGATGGCCTCTTCCACTCCCCATCCCAACTCTTCTCCCACCTTCCCCAGCACACCGGCTTCCACTCAAGCCGGCTGGCTACCTGATACAATGCATCTCCCTGAAGGCAGGGCAACCCAAATACAAATCCTCACAAAGCTTTTTAGCCTATTTCTTTCGCAGACACCAATGTTGCACAATGGCAAGAGGCATCCAATATATGGCTATACACAAAAGTCTCGTTCATGCTGACAAGTACAATGAATAGAGGAGAAGCATGACCAGAACAGTATATGAGTTGACAACAGATAGCAAATGAAATGGAATAAATAAGAGATAGATCTTGCAGAATCCTTATGGTGGTCAGATACATACCAGAACATATGTTGCTTCGATCTTATTTATATCTGGAGCAGATGAGCTTGAGGAATTTAATATTTGATCTGTGATCCTACAACAACAAATGTTCCAAGGTTTATCAATTATTTGAAATCCTTTTGAGCATAGTACATGCCATTTTGGCTTCATTGGCAATCCTAAATAGAAGGAAACTTAAGAAAACTGAACCTATGTAGTTTAGTATGACAAAACTACACTTGTGGAAACATTTTAAAGTCTACAGGTGCTTCGCGTATACACACCGCCATAGGTGCCATTTTTGAAAAAAAATGTGCAAGTACGTGTACTCCGCAGAAAGTGCAAATGTTTAGTTTTGCGATAGCAAACTACATAGTTGTAATTCCCTACTGCTCAAAAATGATGATACATCATCATAGAAGAAATAGCCACAAAAGTACAACAATACTACAGCTCTCTGTCAGTGAACTACACCTCATGACTAGTGTTCAAACTTCTGACAATAACCATAAATTCCAGTTGAAAGATGGGAAATAAATAACAAACAAAATATTAAATATGTGCATACAACTTTCAAATTGCATTGTCATTGAAATACAGCATCATCAGCCCTTATATATGTGTGTATCACAAACAATTGGCTCACTATGTGTACCATAACTAGAATACAGGAACTTGAATTTGTGCCTAAAGCTTATCAGGTACATTTCTTGTAGAATCTCATCAGAACTACTGTACTTGCTTTTAAGCTGACTAGGGCAGCCATTGGACTTAATACAACCACATAACACTGGAAATACAGCTGCATTGATCTGTTCAACGGAAATTTAAAGAAACCATAGTTCAAAGCATAATAAAAGGGGGAAAATGTAGCAGAATGAAAAACCTGATTGAATCATCGATGAGTTGTTTTGCCTTATCAAGGTATTGTGTGGCAACGTCATCATTTATATTCATGATGTCACGAGCAAATTTGTGCAATGTTAACCTTGCCAACTGCACCAATGTACCGGCTACCTGTAATGAGGGAACAATAAGAAATCAGCAACTGATACAATGTAAAAACAAATCATTTCAAATGTTAAGTAAGATTTCTAATACTTTGATCAGGATTTCACCTCTTCTGACAGGTGAACACATGGTTCAAGTTTCTGGATAAATTTTATTAGATGAAACACTTAGTTAAGAAAACACCTTGTCCATGAATTCTCACTTTTCAGGTCTACACATTGACCACTAAATTTATAAGAGCATTGTGGCTGCATCATCACTGTTGAACAAAGAATTGACCATGAAATTAATTCATTCTGGAGATTACATGTTAGATGGTGCCAGAATGGCAAGGAGTCATGTAACTGAAATTTTAGCTGACCTTTTCGTTGCAACAAAGAAAGCATGACTGTGCTGCGAAGGCAATTTAAGCATTTGCATTTTGTGTGGTGACTAAGAGTCTATGAATGCTTGTTTATGTCAGGGAGCAGTTGATGTGAAAGCACTAACGAATTTAAATGAACAAGACCTGATGCAATTGGTCCAGAGTTACTAAAAGAGGGGGTTGGTGTAACCCATATGACCATATGCTGAAACAGTATGGCAATTGGTGTAGGTGCATGCTACATCAACCCTTCACTGAAACTAGGCCGAAATCCATTACGTACGATCATCATCTGCACTGACTGCTGCAAATGCAGATGCCCTAGGTGGAAAACTCAAATACAACAGATTTACGTACATTGTAAAGCTAGAGAATAACCATGTAAGAGAGCATGTAAATGTACTCTCATTTGTAATTCGAAGGCATCAAGCAAAATTATTTGCAATCAATAAAAGCTCACAAACTATGAAGCAAAGAACGAACCTGAGAGTGAACTTCAGGCAGGTTCTTTTTTTTGACTTCAAGGCATCTAGAAATAGGCAGAAACAATATAACCATTGAAAAGCTCAAGTATGAAACATAAAATGGCCGAAAGGAACATCCAGGCAGCTGTTGTGATCGCATTTCACCTTTCCAAGAGTTCCTCGGATTCCTTCAATTTATCCATGGCTTCCAGAGTTAAACTTAAGCGTCCAGCCGCACTTGCAGTATCCAATGATTGCCATCCCTATCAAATAATATTACAGATGAATTTCAGTAGGCTTTCATTTAGACAATTTTGTCAACTAAATTAATGGTTCCTTCTACTCATCAATGCCTTTCAAAGACCATACAAAACCTAGAACCAGTAGGCTGGAACACTCTCAGATCATATATGCATCCAAAAAAATACATGGTATTAAGATATTTAGTTTTTCTAAGAATATCTTAATTTAATTAAAGCCTGCTTATGCCGTCCTAGTGGCGGTTTGTACCAGTCATCTTGGACCTTCTCTTCTTCTTAATATAATAATGCACAGTTCTCCTGCGTGTTCGAGAAAAAATATCTTAAACTATGAAGCAGGGAGCTACAAAATGGTAGCTTCACCGGCTCCCTCCCTCTACCTCGCCCTCCCCTTTCCATATTTTCTCCTTAAAACAAGGATAAGCTGCAGGATAAGCCGTTCTACCAAACGTTTTCAGGCACAGCCACAGCGACGGCCAGTACAGCTGTTTTTCCAAAGAAGCCGGACCACGGCCCTACCAAAGGGGCCTTTAGATGGTTAACAATGTGTTGGAAGCGGATATGCATCACCGCAGTTACTGATGAGAAGAAAAGACACTTGACTCAAGAGCTTAAAGCCACGTAAAATGTACTTCACAGATGCCGTTTATTGGTAAATACTGTAATTAGAATCCTTATGGAACAATGCAGATCTGGCACTTAAATGCTGGACATTTTAGAACTTATACAGAACTATATTAATATTACATCAAAACCACTGGTTCAACCAGTGAGCATGAACTTAAACCATCGAGTTCGTAAGCAATTTACATGCCCCCTTTGGTTTTGAAAATTGTATGGCCATTATCCTGGCTATGCAAATAGAGGGATAAGTGCTGAAGCAAAACTTTGCCAATGCACTAACAGTAATAACAGCTGTCAAATGGTCTCATAATGAATCAAGTTGGATTTTGGCTCATGGACACAGCATAACCCAAATTCAACTTTAGGAGAAAATGTCCACAAAATCAAATAATGACAACATTACGAAAATTACTAACATGGTTTAATCTATATTGTTCAATAACATAAAATTAGAGAAAGCTGACATGGCTCATGGGTCGGACGGCAAACTGATCTTGGCAAAAAACAAAAAACAAAAAAAAAAAAAACAAAAAAAAGCAAACAAATATCACATTATTGCATTTCGAGTTTGTGTGTTTTCATATTTATCGAGCTTATAACAAGCTAATTATAGAGTTTGAGAGAGGCAGATGAGCTCATTAACGGGCTAGAAGAAAGCTCTGTTCAAGTTGTTTAAAATCTAGATGAAAAATCCGAACCAGGATCACGAGCCTCAAGCCTTTTTTTTTGCGTCCCTATATAGAGCAATGTGCTAGCATGCACCTTGAGCGAATTGACACCAAAACAAACTTGAAATCTCATGTTTAAAGCAAGGATAGTGCAACTGTCATGAATATTAGTGGAACCAGTTAATAACATTTATGAACTCAAGCACCAACTGAAAGCACACCATGTTTCATATCAACTTTACACTTTATTTTGATGCGACATGGAGTATCAAACAAACAGTACATAAAAGCAGGGGAAAACATGCCTTTGAAAGCTCCAGAGCATGTAATATCTTCCTTTGCCAATTTTCAGCTTCTGGAAATCGCTTTGATTTTAGCAACTCCTGCAATGAAGTATCAAGCCAGCAACATTGTTTCTTATATATTGGCAGTCCAAAAACTTGTCTCACTGGATCACATAGGTCCAAAAATTCCTTAGTTTGAAATATCACTGCAATGTAGTTAATATCTTAACCATAACTGCGGCGATAATGCCATGCATTTGAACAAAAAAGACATGGCTATCATTTGAGTTTGAATAAGATCAATATAATATAAGCCCCCCCCCCCCCCCCCCCCCCCCCCAACCAAAAAAAAATTGTTTTAGAATGTCCAAACAGTAATAATTGTAGCCAATGAAAATCTTACAAAAGATGATCTTACCATAGAAAGGTAAAACATTCTTTGTATACATGTAGGTGTCTCGCCAAGCCCAGCTTCCTAAGTCATGCCACGATCTTCATAAGACACTTGCAGGCAGACCAAGAAGACTCAGATCTATGAATTGGAATGGCAAACATACCTCCAGTATCCTAATAGACTCTATAGTAAGGGATTCTGCATCTTTTCTTTTTCCTTGTAGATTTAGCACCTAAGAGCATAAAAGAAGATAAGTTTATGTGACCAATTTAGAGTTTGAAGCATCAAATTCATTCCACGGTAAAATACATAACATTTGCACAATTATTATATGAAATCATCTCTTCTGCAATAACAAGGATTAAAATTGCTCAGGATGGCAGTCCACTGATTTGCTTGTGTACTAAGGGCCTTTTTGTGTGGCCTCGAGCTTTTGGCTGCTTTTCTGGAATTTGGTTGTTAGGTTTTGCTACTGGCTTTTGTAATAAATGTTTTGCTTCTCAGCACAACAAAAGCCAGAAAAGCAGCCCTCAGCCAGGTTTTCAGCTTTCAGTTCAATTCCTCAGAAGCCAGCATTCCAGAACTCTGTTTGTTTCAGCTTCTGGCTTTTCAGCTAGAAAAGCCAGCAAAAGCTGAAACAAACAGGCCCCATATTTCAGGGGTAACAACGTCATGGGCCACATACTACAAATTTTCACTTATGCATGATGACCGAAACTACTTTGTGCGGCTGTGGATAAGGTGTCATGTCACATGTGAAGGACGGCACTGAAATAAATAATGAGAAGATGTGACAGTAAAGTTACAAACAAAAGAGCAGTGTACCTTGGCTAGAAGGTACATTGTGCTTGCATATTCCGGGTGGCCAAGCCCCATAACACGTCCTTCTATCTACAGATGGCATCACAAATGAAAAATTATACTTCAAAAAGAAAATGATTAGCATATTGAACTTGTTTTCGCTTTCATGTATTGTGTTAAACAGGTTTCTGCTGGTGAACAGGGTGGTGGTACACTGTTACAGTGCGGTCATCAGTGATAGATATGAATGTTTGACCTACTTCTGATAGATTATACTAAACCTACTTGGATGCCATAACTCAACAACAAACAGGTAAAAGTGCTGTCAAGTAAAATAGTGCAAGCTTAACTCAACAATTGTTAATGTCAGCTTGTATACCGGTACCATTGATACAAATACAGAGTACAAAATTAAGAGAATATATATGTGACGCAAGGAAACGCATGTGCAGGAGAGTCAATGTAGTGTACCTTCAGAGCGCGCTGCAAAAAGGGAAACAGAGAAGGTATAAGAAGTAAATTTAGATTGGAAAATGAAGCGCAGAAAACATACAAGTTCACACAAAAAATTACTGAGTATTACAATGATCGGTAGTTCATTTACCTTCATAACTTTGCTTCTTAAATTTCATTCTGAATGGACTATATAAGTACTGTGTGGCAAAGCACAACTTAAATTACTAAATTGCAGACTAAAGCAAACACGCTAACAGCATGTTGGTGAGTCCACCAATTGGAGGCTACTGACCAGGTTTCAAATCCTGGTTTCCACAAAGAAAAAAAAAAAGGTCACTCGCTGGTTCCCTGAAAATACATGGTTAAGAGACGACCTATGGAGGCTGGGCCTTCCTGTATGGGGCAAGGGCCTCAAGGCACAGGTTTGGGCCCGATCCATAGGGAGGGGTGGCTAGTCATGTAGGGGGCACCGGCTTTCTTGACCTTTTATCAGCCCAGTGATGGACCGTCTCTCTCATAGAATAATCCGGGGGAGGTCTTTCCCCACATGGGCTGCAGTGTTTTCGTAGGTGCTAAATCGGCAGTCAACCTTCAGTTAGCCAATATTCGGGGCTACACGCGGAGTAAACAGCCAATTTTGCGCTGCACGGCAGTTTAGGCCAACACGGGTGGGCTGAGTTTTTAAATTGCAGACTAAAGGTCCGATCAACATTTTGCTAATTCTTCCCGCAAGCATAAACATAGTGTTACCATGACAATATCGTGATTGTTTAATAATATATTAATTAATATGCCTGGTTTCCACTAGATATATCAGCATTCCTACTAATTATTGCCAGCAACCTGTTACATAATAATTTTTGAGCGTACTGTTACATAATAATTGAAAGGAAAAAAAAAAACTTGATACAGTTTGGCTGTTATGAAAGTTCAACAGGGGTAAATTAGCACAGAAAAAGTAGTCAACCAAAAAAAATCGAACAACATGGAAAGACTCATGAGGCCGCAAGCAGGTACCTCGTAACATGCCTGGGCTTGAGAAAATTTGTGTTGAAGATGATAGCATATTCCAAGACTATGCAAAGCTGTTGCAACCCTATATTTGACAGAATGATAGGAAAAAGCTAAGATAATGATCCAGAACAAAAATATATATGAGATATATCATGAATTGAATGTTCCAACAGATGTGACCAAGCACAGAAACAAAGAAGGAGAAATTTGATTTACAAACTTTCAGCAAGTTTCTGCCTGTAGCTAACACCATAAAGTTAATGCTTTATCTCTAAGAAAGGACTATGTTTAGATCCTTTGCATTAGGAATATCATCGGTGGCATGCTAATAGTTTATCAGCCTACAACTGCTAACTGCTGTGGCATAAGTGTGTAACAAGCCTACGAGTGCTGTATCTATCAGGCACCCACCTTTTCAGGTAGAATGGCCCTGACAGATTAATTTATAACAGCCCAAAAATAAGTCATGCCCAAATCATGCCTGACTAGATAATATTCCTGCTTGTAATAATGTGGACCGGTGGTCTATATTAGTACGGTAAACCCTGGCTCCAGTGATGTAATTAGGATAGCTTCAACAAATTAAATATAAATACAGGAAATTTCACATAGAACTAGGTACTTTCGCTGTTCTAAAAGAATTGATAGTTTGTAAGATAATGAAGAGAGAAATAAAATGAAATTCTACCGTATATCATCACATCCAAATGATTCTTCCAGAATTTCAATTGCTTCCAGATATAATAATTCAGCTTTCTCATATTCTTTCCTTAACCTATAAAATTCTGCCTGTAAGAATTTATAGGAAAACAAAAGGTATAAGGAACGTCACTTCTTCAAAAGACTAGTGTTACAATGAACTGAGTAAAACAAAGGCTTGTGGAATAAAACAATAGTCTGAGAACTTGATTGAACAAAGAACAGTAGACAATAGATACTAATGATATCTATATGACAAACTTAAGAACACAAACATGACGTGGATGAAAACACGTGCAAATTATCAAAAGAGCTAAATCACAGTATCTAATAAGCAAAATTCAATATGAAAGGTCAACAAACAAGAATATGAAAACTCATGGGTAACATGTAAAGTGAGGATTCAACTTAAATACTGCAGATTTTTGAATTATAAATAAAGATAAATAACAGATGATTTCACTTCAGCTATCAATACTCAATACAAAATCAGTCTAACATTTACCAGATTATTAAGGGCTGATGCGACATGTGGATCTCTCAGACCAAATCCTTCTTTGGCCTCATGCAGTGCTGCCTGGAACAACTTCTCAGCCTCATTCAGTTGACGCTATAAAGGGGATAAGAGAACATCAAATCAGAAGTACAAGACAATCAAGATTCACACATCCCTTCCTCACTGCAAGCAAAACTGAGGTGTTGCAATGATGATATTTTCAACTTTAAATTTAAATGCATGTTATATAAACCAGGACATGGTTTGTATAAAAAGTTCATTCAATGGAATATGAAGTTCAATCAATGGAATATGCAGAAATTTAGACGTCACCACGACCAAATGAGATTAGTAGCTGGATAGCAAGGCAATTTAAGGACTTCACTTGGAATATTCCGGATCTAATCATAATAGTTTTATGTTCAAAGTTTGTTAAGATAAGTGGGAACTTCATATCCAGCATCATGGCTTCCTAAATGCATCAAGATCCGAAATAAGCACGCCCTCCGGTTTTCTCATACATGACACTGGTTAGTTCAATTTTGAAGTAATCAACGTCATATATAAAAAAGGGAGGGAGTATTTATCAGAAGACCCACAAGGTAATATGCAAGATGACATGATTTCTCCCTAGTATGATGTGAAAACAGCAGCTGCCAGATGCTGAAACTGACTTCTGCATTGTCCTTGGGTAAAATATTTTAATATTAGGAAAAAATGTGGAACCAAAACGTAATACACCCACAAGTTAATCTCAAGCGAACTAGGGATAACATGCAATACTTTCTGAAAATAATCCCGCGCTTTATCAGTGAAGATTCTCCATTTAACTGTGTGTTCATTTGAGATCACTGAGCCATCTTCGATCCGCTGTAAACCAGTAGCATTTCCGCCAGCTTGCTCACTGGTAGTTGCTAGACTAGTTGAGTCTTCCTGAGCTAGTGCAGAGCCACCACCCAGACCAATAATAAAGGCTGTAACTGGATTGAAATTTAGTAGCACAAATATGAAATTAACTTCATAATATCTTTAGACTAAAATCCTATTGTGTTTCAAAACATGGGCACATAAAGATAAATACATGCACATAAATCAACTTATGGAAGAATAAGGTTGTAACATGTATGTACTTAGGTTCAAGCAGTGCTAAAGTGTGTTAAAGGCAAAGGAAAGGCAACAAAAGGGACAAAAGGGGGAGAAGATATTAAGTTTATTATAGTGAATGTACACACAGTGCAGAGCACACATACATCAGCAATATAGATATTCATGAAGGACATTGTATGATTTTTCTTATTAGTTTTAACAAATAAACAAGCAAAGGTTTGGTATCCTAGAAGGCAAGAAAAAGGAAAAGAACTTGCATAGTAATTTTGTTGCCTAAACTGAATGCAAAGGCACCTTTAATTCCTAGCACTCAAAACAGCTATGCAATAAAATAAAGAAATACAAGTCAAATATGAGCTCATCAGCAAGCGCTTGTACTCAAAACTTTTAGAATTGTGCTACCGGCAAGAAGCATGCAAGGGAAAATAAAGGGTGCAAGGACCTGGAGAATTAATACATGAAATTATCTAGCCAGAAGTGGTACAGTAACAGACCTGCTTGTCCAATAAGAACAGCACCAACTGTTGAACCTATCTTATAATGCCAGCTATGATTGAAGTTATTGTCACTTATAAATCCTGAGCCAAACAAGCACACTTTGTAAGCGAGATTCACAACACAGAAATTCAAGCAGCAGTAGAATATTAAAACGTAAGCAGCAATACAAATCCATCCACTTTCGAAGTTCATTCCCTTATCACTCTCGTTCTTAGTTTGTGTATAGACAATAGTCATCAACCCATTTAAAGTTTCTTGATCACAAGCACAGGGAACCTGTAACCTATCATGTACATGTGCCCAACAATGTTTTTAGATTGATTACCAAGTAGAACAAACTCCTTCCCCTTGTTCCTTTACATCAAGATAGGAATAGAGACATTGAATAGAATAGCATGAACATGGTTCAAAAGTTGGATTGGAAAGTTTTATCCGTAACAATTTCAGTTGCTCATTTGCAAAGGACAAAAACTAAGTTTGATTTGAAAATACTGTTGATGGATGCCGAATGCTACCAACAATATCACATTGCATTCATGATGAGTGGAAAGCAAAACATGAATGTGAAAAAAGTAGTTGTCTTCTTCAAGCAGGTAAAGAACCTGATATCAGTTCATGAGCGTTAGCGGCAGCCAGCATGTCACTCTTAAGTAAGGATACAATCAGGTTACCTTCTACCTAAAACTACAAATTTCTAATTTCTATTTCTAATTTGTATAGACAGCAATGACACTAACGGCATATGGCTAACCGTGATCCAGCCAATTGCTGATACTAATCAGATTCCGTGTGCTCCAGAGTAGAGTCGGCACTCACCGGGTCGGAAGACGCCGAGCTTCCGCTCGACGCGCTCAGTGGCGGGGGAGCAGCCAAAGGGGCGCGACGGCGCTGACAGCGCGGCAGCGGCGGTTGCGGAGTGGTGGTGCGTAGCTGCGGCAGGGTGGAACTGCCGGGGGAAGTGGCGGAGCTGGAAGAGACGGCGGTAGGCGGCGGCCATGGCGGGAAGTTGGACTGTGTTGCGGCGGAGGCCGCGGGAGGGACTGGGGCGGCGGCGATGTCCCTGGGAAATTTTATTTCTTCAGGTTTCGCCCCTCGATCTGGGGAACGGGACGACTGCCGTACGACAGCGCAGTCGTCGATTCCCAATCCAACGGCAATTTGTTTCGTGGATCGAATCGTTCGTATTCTCTTCCCAGCGCAGCGAGGTCTCCGTGTCGCCGCCGATAGCGTTTCTGCCTGTTTGTTTTTTTTTTTTCAAAAAAAAAGACAGCTTTTCTTCCCATCAGCCCCCGCCCCTCTTCGCCATGAGTCTCCACGGTGAGGCAGGGTTTACAAAACCGCGGCAAACCGAACAGGTTATCGCAAAAACTAGAAAAACCAGTCCGATCCCGTTTATCTGATTCCCCGGTTTTCGAATTCAAAATTCAAAATGTTAGAGAAATAGCTGCGACTACGAACAGTGAAAGACCAGACGACATGAGAAAGGTAAAGCCTAACAGCAGACGAAGCAAGAGCCCGACGCGAAGATGACAAGAACAGTGCCGAAGGCTCCATGATACGAGTGAAGGGCATGTGATACCACGCAAAGGTCACCAAGGAAGCAGCGAAGGTTGATAGACAGAGGTAAAGCTGAGCCCATTATGTAAGAGTGTAACAGAATTGCCTAATGGCATAGTTGTAATTATGGTCTTCTCTCCCCCAATAAATATGGAGGGAAGACTCCCTGTAATGACATCTGTTTTTTGGGGCCTCGAGCCAAAGACACATCATTTACTCTGTCCACTTTTCTTTATCGTCCCTCAACTCCTTCGCCCAGCACCGCGGACGATCGAGGGCTTCGGAACAACGCATAACATAAGACCCGAGGAACAGCCTGGGTAGTTGAACCAAGTTCAGCATCGCGGACATTCCAAGAGGGCTTCGCCAAGGAGCTCAAGGTCTTCGAGGAGCCATCCAAACGCTAAAGACGCCAGGAGAGCTTCGCAAGTACGCAATCATCAAACACTCTACGTTGGAGGGCTTCGCAAAGACACCGTCACGCGGGGCGAACCCACGACCACGTTTACAACCTAAGATGGCCAAAGACAGATCATCGGAGAAAATAGATGCCGAAGTACAACGCGCTGAAGATAGAAGAAAAAAGATCGGCTGACAAGACACGAGAAGACTAGTATCGCGAAGGAACAAGAACAAGAGCAAAGGGAAACAAAAGATTGCAAGAGCAAGAGTAAAGCTAAAAGCACAGGAGCAAACATCACCAATCTCCTAAAAGAAGAACACCTTCAAAGACCAAAACAGGCAGCGAAGGAAGTTTGATATGAACAAGTAAACACCTAGGGCAACCAATCAGCGAAGGCAGGACAACAATAGAAGACAAAGAATACGAGGACACCAAAACATCGCCAGGAGCTGAGTTACTCAGGAAATTAGATTTACAAGCAACCAGCCAAATAACGAAGGCCGAAAGAAGTCATACAATTAATCATACAAATTAAAGAAGGACACCAGGCTACAAGCTACTTCTTAGTCTTACTACGAGTAAGACTAGCAACTCCAGAACATTGCGAAGGCTTAGCCGGTGGTTCGTCAGGACCTTCGTCATCACTGATGATAATTACACATGGAGGAACAACAGCACCTCAACAAGAGCATTCCTCCCTGTTAGTCGATCAAGCTCCTCGAAGTGATCCGCATGTTCTTGAGGAAGAGCATCTCCACGCTTGAAGCCGCCTCGTGTAAGCTCTTTCACAATGCCATGAGGAAGTCAATCCCACAAAGACTCCATAATCAAGAAAAGCGGTGAAAAACAAGCCAGGCAGTCAGGAACATCTATGTATATATATAGCAAGGAGGAATATTTTGGAAGAAAATAAAAAATGATATTTTGTATATCTCAAAAGAAATGAAGCTTTGTCGTATCCAAAGGCAAGATGACAAAATTCGTCTGAAAAGGCAGAGAAAGGCGTAGCCTTCGATAAGAAGGGCCGAAGGCTTCACCCGAAGAAACACTAACAAAGACTTCACTCAATCAAGGCTGCAAAGCCACATTCCAAAAGGAAAAATAGTAATATTCCAAAAAGATTACGAAGGTACTATGATTGGCAAAAGACAAAATCTCGAACAAAAAAGAAGACAGACCTTCGCCAAGTATATGCGAAGCTCCTTCTTGAAATTCGAAGGATAGCATTGTCAATAACCAATCGACAGGAGAACAAGAACCTTGACAGAGTCAAGATGATAAAAGTTCGCCTCTAACAGGCAGAAATAAGGCTTCGCCAAAAAGTCAGGTGAAGCAAAAAGAAAACAGCGATAAAACTTCCGCGAAAAGATCACGAAGATATCAACCGTTGAAGGCACCAAAGCCAATAAAAATATATAGTATCCTTCGTTCAAGAATACGGAGTAACTATAAAAGCCCTCGCTAAGAAACGCGAAGCTACATATCTTCAAACAAAAAAAAAATGCACACAGCCTCCTTCGCTAAAGAAATGGGAAGCAGCTGACATAGGCCCTTGATAAAGAAATCAAGGTTAAATACATCATAAATAATGCAGATAGTATTCTCTCGTAAAAATTACGAGGGAAACTATCTACAATATATACGTCATCGCCCTTCGCAAGAGAAGGGGCAGAAAAATAAAAGTTCTTCGATTGAGATCCGTAGAGGCGCCTTCAAAAAGCCCAGGTTCTAATAACCTAGAGCAAGTCAAAAGCTTCGACTCTGGAGAGCCCGAAGTGATAACCTGAAGAAGATGACAACCCTAGTAGAATGGTTCACGAAGTACCTGTTCTAAACAAGGGTATAGGAAACAATCTGAGATTACAGCCTGCTGAGGCTAAATCCAAAATAGCACTCATCGCGAACGTGAAAGATGTCAAAGAAAATAAAAGCCTTCGCATGAATCAGCGAAGCTAGTTTCTCATGAACAGACATAAAAAAATCATGTCGATGATACAACCACGACATTAATGCTTCACACACGAAAAAGCATACAGATAGATGACAAAAAGAGTGCATAAGACGCCCTTCGGAATATAAGCGCAAAGGCACATCATGCAAGGTTACGATAATTCAAAAAGCTCAATACAAAGCTCGAAGTCATCGTAAAATAAGACATAAAAATGATATTTGATACGAAATAGATCGCGAAGGTGATTTACAAAGCATCTATTTCGCAAACAAAAAAAAGTATCTGCTCAGATACAAGCTGAACAACCAAAAGCAATATCTACACGCCAGCATGGTGAAGATAATCAGAAAGGCCCTTCGGGGAGGTCAGAAACAACCGTTTTGACTCTTTTCCACCGGAACTCATCAATCAGACTAAGGCACCTAGCTTCAACTGCGCCGTAACCGCTGTCAAGATCAGAGACCTTCGCTGAGAAGCTTGGCTGGGCAACGACCTCGATAGCGTCACTACCATTGCAAAGGAAGCTGTGAAGAAGGTCCCGGATCATAAGTATCATGGCATCATAAGAGTGATCACAACAAACTCCTATAAGCCCCTTCAGGTTGACGCGAAGCCACTCTCTAACATCCTCTGGCGATGCATCCTCCGAAAGGTTATCATAACCCGCTCCAACAGCGTCAAGTAATTCTTTAAGAAGACCGCATAAGCTAAGAGATGCAACATAGATAACATCTGAGAATTTCACCTTCGACTCAGCGAGGTCAGATAGGCGTGAGGAAAGAAACTTACGAAAAAGTTCCTCTTTCTCAAGCAACAACTTCTTACGACGGATGGTCTTCTCCATAAGAGATATATATCCCTCATGTCTCGATTCAGCGCTGCGAAGGGATGCAGTCTCATGCTCCAATCTTGAAACAGCAGAAGATGAAACCCTTAATGCTTTGCCTTAGCAAGAGAAGCCTCAAGAGAAGACATTTTGGAAATCTCGTCTTCCGAAGGCAAATTTTGACGGGCACAAGCCTGAGTAAGGGTGATAGACTGCAGAAATAAAGGAAAAGCATAAGAGCAAAAGAAATACCCGAAGCATCGCATAAAAAAAAACACAGAAGACTCTTAGTCTAACCTTGACTTGATGAGCAATCAAAGAGCGAAGGAGAACTCTGGAGTCAAGATTTGAAAGGCCAAGTTCCACTTTTAGAAGCCGAAGCTTCTGAGCAAAAGATCAAAGAGGGCCCACATCTTGAAGGTCCACTTTCAGAGAAGACAAGACAGTCGGGATATCTATTTCTCCAACCCCCGAATCCGAAGATCCTAAACAAAAGAAAATCAAACAGACGAAGGTAAGGCTCGAAGGAAGCCAAATACACATAAAAAAAAGAGGGGGGAAGAAGAAGAAGAGTGATAACAGATGAAGGAATACATACCACGGGAATAGCCAACTAAGGCAAGAGGATGCGAAGCATGTTGTATATCACCCAAAGGTAGTAAAGAAGAAACAGCTTCGCCGGGAATGACATCTGTCGCCACAGGCTCACCAAATTTGCGTTTGCCAAGAAGACTACTGAACGAAGCCTTTTTTGGCAAAGCAAAGCTGCTTTTCACTCCAGAACAAGAAGTCAAAGAACCTGCGAAGGCGTTTTGATAAGCGTTCTCAGGATCAATAACCTTTCCAGTTTGAGCATCAATTGATAAACCGAAATCAGCAAGCGAGAAGCTACATAAATCCGTCGAAGGCATAACAGAAGAAACATCTTGACAAATAACGGGATCTTCAGCCAAAGGGGCAGAACCCGGAGCAATAGCAGGCGAAGGCTCTTCAAAGATCGTGGAATACGAAGGGGTGAAAAGACAACCTCTGGCAGGAGATGGAATCCCAGCATCCCTCGGAGCAGAATGAATTTTCGAAGTCTCAATGTGGGCAGTAGAAGAGCCCATTTCAATAGTCAAAGCCGACGAAACACTGAAATAAGGAGGACCACTCACAACTGGCACCAGGAAAGCTTCGTCGTCAGAACGAGAGTCTTCGGGATAAGGATACTCAGACTGAAGGGTATCGAAGCCCAGATAAACCCTGTTTATTCTACGACCAATCCCCCTTCGGGTTCGCTCAACCCATTCTTTCTTAGAGAACTTTCCAAGAAAAGAAGTGACTCGATCTTGGGCTGACCAGAGGGTAAAACCTGCGAAGAATGAAACAAAGTTAGCAAAGAGAAGCAATAACAAAAAAAAAAAAGAGAGAGAAGAGAATAAGAAAGAAGAGACAAATAAGCGAAGGCTACAAGTGAAAAGAGAGGCCATACGAGGTCCTGAATTTGAAGAGAAAGAAGGCACTTTTAAGCTAAGTACATTTTTTGGTAAGAAACGAGAAGGCCGCCAACCATCTTGAGAAAGCGGGCGAACGTCGGCAGCGAAGCATTCCTCTAAAATCTCCCGAAGTGTCATCTTCCCGCTAACCCTCAAGAAAGCCTCAAGAGACCGAGAAACACCAAGATTCATAAAAGGCTCGAAGTTGTTAATAATACGAATATCAACAGCTTTCCCAGCATTGAACTCGAAGGGCGAAACGCGATAGTAAAACCAATCCTTTACCCATTCGCGAAAAGGCGGTGGCTCTAAGCTGGGAAGTGGAGTCACGAACCCCTCCCTAGCCACAAAGTCAACAGCACCGAAGCACGGACTAACCTGACGTTGGTGGTCATAAACAGGAGTATGACGAGCTTGATACACTCGGTAGAAGGCATGAATGCGGATTGACACCTTCGCTCATACAAGCCCAAGCAAAAGCAGAAATAGTTGCAACAGCAACTGGAGTAAGATGATGAAGTTGCACATGGTACAAAGAGAAAATGCGAGAAAAAAAGCGCGAAGGTGGGAAGGACAAACCAGCATCTAAGAAAGATGAAAATACTACAACTTCGTCAGGTTTTGGGTTCAGGAAGTTATCAGGCTTCTGCTTCGGACCAAAGAAGGGAAGTCGATAAAAAGCAATGTCGAGAAGCCCAGATTCGGAATAATGTTTCAAGTTACCCTTGTCACGAGAGGTATGTATAAACCTCGTGAAGGAGTAATTTGCTCGAAGGGAATTAAAACCCCTAGGCAAAGCCATGGATTTCCGCCGAGCCATCGGAATAGAAAGACAAGTACCTTCGGAAGACGTGACGTCAGCAAAGAAGGCTCAGCAGTAAAAACGAAAGATGAATAATGAACGTGAAAGCGACTCGTATTGAAAGACCAAGGGAGGACCATGGACGAAGAAGTAAAAACAAACGAAACAAGGACATAACCGCAAAAATTATAATGAGTAAAATAATCCAGCAAAGAAGACAAATAACGTCGCAGCTAAAAATAACTGTCTCAAGGAATACCTTTGCTATTTCTTTTAAAAGTTGAGGGCTAATGTTGGGGAAATAGCTGCGACTACGAACAGCGAAGGACCAGGCGACATGAGAAGGGTAAAGCCTAACAGCAGACGAAGCAAAAGCCCGACGCGAAGATGACAAGAGCAGTGCCATTCGCTCCATGACGCGAGCGAAGGGCATGTGATACCACGCAAAGGTCACCAAAGAAGCAGCGAAAGTTGATAGGCAGAGGCAAAGCTGAGCCCATTATGCAAGAGTGTAACATAATTGCCTAATGGCATAGTTGTAATTATGGTCTTCTCTCCCCCTATAAATATGGAGGGAAGACCCCTGTAATGACATCTGTTTTTTGGGGCCTCAAGCCAAAGACACATCATTTACTCTGTTCACTTTTCTTTGTCATCCCTCAACCCCTTCGCCCACCACCGCGGACGATCGATAGTTTCGGAACAAGTAACAACGCATAACGTAAGACCCGAGAAACAGTCTGGGCAGTTGAACCAAGTCCAGCATCGCGGACATTCCAGGAGGGCTTCGCCAAGGAGCTCAAGGTCTTCGAGGAGCCATCTGAGCGCCAAAGACGCAGGGAGGGCTTCGCAAGGACGCAATCATCAAACACTCTACATTGGAGGGCTTCGCCGAGTCGATCAAGACCTTCGATCCCCCAACAAAAAAAAAAAAATTGAAAATTTGATAACATTTTTTAAAAAAATATGTAAAAAAAAACTTGATGAAATTTGCAGCACAATGGTGAAAATGGAATACGAAAAATCGATCATTTGATGGGTCAAAAAAATAACGCAAGTTTCCTGAGTTGAAAAAGAGGGGGAAAATGAAAATTTCGAACCAGCAACCTTCCTCGATTTTTTTTTACAAACTAAACGATCGAATCTACGTGTTACGTTTCCACCATTGGGCTGCAAATTTGATCTAGTTTTTTAACATATTTTTTGTTCCAATTTTTTTTTTCAAATTTTCAATTTTTTTCATTTTTTCTCTTTAAACCGGGTTACCGAAATCTCGTCCGGTTTACCGGAGTTTTCGTCCGGTTTACCGGTAAACAGGACAGGTTTTCCAAAACTTTCGACGTTTTTTTATTCAAAATTTGTCATTTGAATTCGGTCCGGTTTCTGATCGGTTTTTCCGGTTTCCCGATAAACTGGCCATCTTAGTCCGGCCCGATTTTTTCCGGTCAAATCGAGATTGCAAACCTTGCTGTGAGGAGCCAATTGCTATTTTAGGAAAGTGGTGGCTTCGCTCAAACGCTATTTATTAAATTGGCTTTTTTTAAAAAAAAATGGGACTTATACATATGGGCTTTTTTCTAACGCTATTTTATAATTATTAAATTATTTTTTCTTTTTTTTTGCACATGAATTGACCAAAGTACCCTTGGCCCAACAGATCAAATCGATTCTTTCTCGAGTCTAGCGCTCTTTCTCTCTATCCCAGACGCGACTCATGGCGGCGACCGGCGCTCGGCCAGGCGGCGAGCGCACCACCCCGCGGCTCTCCTCGTGCGTGACACCGCCTCCCCCCCAACCCTTCCTCCCCACGCGTGGCAGGATTGGCGCAAGTGGGTAAATTGGTTTGGCTGTGCTTGGTGGCGTGGACGCGGGAGATGCCAGGATCGACAAGGTGGCCGAAGGTTGAAGACATGGATAATTTCATCCTTTTAACTATCTGAAAGTCCGAAAAAATAAAAAATATGCTGAAATAGCATAAGAAAAAAGTCCATATATTATAGTCCTATTTTAAAGAAGCCCACCAAATAAGTAGCATAAGAGACAAGCCACCACTTGTAAGTCTCAAAATAGCAATTAGCTCTCACGTACTAAAGTGGCCGGAACTCACGGTGGGTGAGTTCCGCCGTGCTGCCGACCAAGATGGCCAGATCTGCAGATGAGGTCACGTAGAATGTATTTATTTTACTGAGTTTTAGCAGTCAAGATTGTTTGACATATGATATTGTCATTTGAGAATGAATTGGCCAAACTGAAGAACAACACTTACAATGTTGCATTCCATCAGAATTCTCCACAGTTGCAGTGTATCTTAAACCATACAATTGCAAGAACAAAATATAAACTGCTAAGAACAAGAGCTCTCCTACAGACGTGCTCCGCAACTAAGCAAATCCTTCAATTTTCAGGTCATCAGTATTGCAGCAAGAAAAGAAAATCAAAAAGGTTAAGAAAAACATGGAAGCGAATGGTGATTCTAGAACACACTTTTTAAAAATCTTGAAACACCATAGCCATTTTTTCTTGCAACTAAGTTTTTGCTTTGTGTCGGCGTTGTGAAGCCGGCCGACGAGTAAATTTAGACTACGCGCTTGGTTGATTGTGTGGGATTGGATTGAGGCGGTGGGAAAATTTAGACTACTGGTTCGGGCCGAAATGCCCTACGTCCAGTGTGAGGTTCAGATCGTGTTACTCGTAGTAGGGGTTACAAGCAATGCGAGAGAGGGAGAGGCTTCCAAGCTCTAAGTGCTCGAGTGTGTTCGTCCTCGCGTGAGCCGTAAGAACGAGCGAAGTGTGTGTGTGAAAGTGATGAGTTCAGCCCCCCTTGTCGTGGCCCATCGCCCCTTTTATCTGGTCAAGTGAAGATGTGATCTAATGGACGAAAGAAGAAAAAGAAAATTGAGGGAAAAAGGGGTGGATCGTGCGTGAGCACGGACAAGCTCCTCCTTCCCCGCGGTCTCCTCGCGCGGGCGAGGACGATGATGTCGGCTACTGTCCAGTCATGGCGGTCACATCCAAGTCCTGGTTATCACTGTTTGGTGACTGTTCCCACCCTGTTTAGTACTGACCAGCACTGTTACCGCGTGCATTGCCGCTTGACCGCTGTCAAGCGTCTCTGTAGGACGTGCGAAGGCAGCGGCTTACGTCGCGGGATGAGCCAAAGTGTGCCCACTTGCGTTTGAATTAAATGCGTCCCAACCGTCGGGCCGCGACTGCGTCACTCGACCGTTCTCCGCTTCGTTGACTTGGATCGTTCGGAGCGGGCCCTCGTCCGACCCCCTGGGGTCGGGAGAGCCATCCTTGAGTCGGATGGGACCCATTCCCTTTGTCTGGATACGACTTTGCGAGGCAGAGAGCCCCTTGGCCGGTCACCAGGAGTCGGAGGCGATACGGAACTCCCCCTTGGTTGGTGTTAAGCCTCGGATACGCTTCGTATTATTCTAATAGCAGGTATCCGACACTTTGCACCTTTTCCTCCATCCCACTCCACTAGCATCAACTGCATCATTTTCAGCGGAAAATTAAAGGAGCAATATTTAGGAAAGGCGGTCCTTTTGTGACTTCTATGAAGCAAAAATTAATTCAGTTAATGTGAAGGAAATGGGGAAATGTGGTATGCCTGGGTGGATGTTTCCGGACGTCATGGAAGAAGGTGGACTTTTTAAAAATAATATCTTTATTAACCAGAATTACACAAATAATACTAGAATAAGAGATATTGCAAAAATATTACATTGTCGCACGTTGGTTGCACGAAAAATCATTTAGTATGTTGGTCGCACGAAAACTAGTTTTCTATTCGAAAATAGTTGTACGTTTGGGCGCACAAAAACTAGTTTTTTGTTCGGAAAAAAAGTAGTAGTACGTTGGGCGCATAACTACTACTAGTAGTAGTTACGTTCAAAAATATCAAGTAGGGGGCTCCCCTGCTGTTCAGTTCAAAAAAAGTAGTAGTTACGTTCAACGCACGAAAATTGTGAGTTATTATTTTTTGGCTCATGCTACTTTTGTTTATTATTTGTTTAGCATGGATTTCCATTTATGTGGAGTTTATTATGTTTTCTTATGTAAGTGAAAAAAATAAGTTGAATTTACTCACCGGTAGAGTTTCAAACGTGATATGAAAATTCTACAAAGTAAGATCTGTACAAAAGAAGCTATACAATAGAGCTAGAAAAGTTATATAACAACAAACAAACTTAACTTAGAGTGGGCTACTCAGTCAATAAAAAATACTATGTGTATAGTCATAATCCATTATGTGTAAATGTAATTTTGAACTATATACAAAGCAAATTTCTGAGTCTTGAAACAAGGCCAGAAATCCGAATTTTGTTATCAAGATAGAGTATTGCATTAAAAAATTCCATCAACTTTCTTTCCACATTCATATGTTTTTAGAAAAAGACACACTTGCTCTACCGGTGAGTAAATTCAACATAATTTTTTTCTTACATCACTTACATACGAAAAAATAAGAAATCACACATAAATGGAAATCCATCCTAAAAAAAAAAAGAGAAACAAAAGTTGCATGAGTAAAAAAAAATTCATAATTTTCGTGCGTTGAACGTACTACTACTAGTAGTTATGCGCCCAACGTACTACCACTCTTATTTTTGAATAAAAAACTAGTTTTCGTGCGTCCAACATACTACTACTCCTATTTTTGAATAGAAAACTAGTTTTCGTGGGTCCAACGTACGAAAACCCTATTTTCGTGCGACCAACATAAAAATTGAATTTTCATGCAACCAACGTGCGACAATGTATTATTTTAGTAATTTCTCCGATTCTAGTATTATTTTTGTAATTCCAGTTAATAAAGATATTATTTAAAAAAAATCAAAGAAGGTGTGTGAATTTTCACCATGTTTTTTCTTTGTTGATCATATGAATCATATGTCGTCATCTCGCACACACCGCCGACGGAGCATTTCAGCCTGGAGAGGATGTTCAGCCTGGGCTTTTGCCTAATTATGAACAGACCATGGAGGAACCAGTGAGAACCGCTGGGAGAGCCAGTTTGCGTAGTAGTGTTTGCATGTTCATTAAAGGAAAGAATTCCATGTTACTCCCCGACAATGCTGTTTGTCTGAATAGCCATCTGAACAATACTTGACTCAATTTATTACTACCCCTAACAAATGATAAGGGCTTAAATAACCCCCCTAATGAATTCTCTCCTTTTTGTTTCTCAACATACAAACTGAATTTGATTTTCAATTTTTGTGAGATCACAGAATACATAATAATATATCTTATGAATATTATGTGGCTATTATGATGCATTTTTATATATCTATAGTGACGCACCTATGAAAATGGTCACGAGAAATTCTTATAATATTTTGTAAAGTAGATAAAAAATCCGAATTCAGTGAAAATTCAAATAAATTTGAGCTTCAAATACGACCAGTATAAGGAGAAATAAAAGAGACAATTTAGAAGGAAGTGATTTAAGCCGATATGGATCGTTAGAGAGTAAATCGACTCAAGTATTTGTTCAGGAGGCTAGTTGACCAACATGATTGTTGGAACTATAGTAAAATAGAGTAGAGGTTATGTCCTGTGCTCTCAGAGGTAGATGGAGGAGCTGATTAATTCAATTGGAGGGAGCTTTATTCCATCAGATACCCATAGAGCTTCAGATGAGATCGCACATGCCTAAGGCTATCGGGCTAGAGAAGTTGGGCCGGGAAAGGAGAAAATCTAAAAAGAAAAAGAAAAATGACACTGTAGGAACGAGTGTTTAAAAAGCGGCGCTTAAGCGGCGCCTAGGCGCTGGGCAGTGCCTCACCGCTCAGCTTTCACGAAATCAATGGAGAAAAGCGGGAAAACGCTTAAGCGTTCAAAAGCGCTAAAAAGCGGCGCTTTTCTGCGCTTTTTCCCACCGTCGGCCGTCGCCGTTGGTCGTGGATCTGCTCCGCCTCCGCCGTTTGCACCCTCTACTCCGACTCCGCCCGTCCGCCGTGGTCTCCTCTGCCGAAAGCCGTCGACATCGGGTCATGGCCCCCTGCTGGACGTCGTCGACTTCATGCTTCGACGAACGCCCGGACGCCGTCAAATCCTCTTGTCCTCTGCTCTGGCATTCAGCAGCCAAGCGATGGCAAGGTGCAGCCTGGAGCGGCAGCGGAGATGCGGTCTTGCGCACGGTAAGAGGCGGTGGCAGCAGAGGCTGGTATATGTGATTTCGTTATGGCTATGTATTCATCTAGGGCAAAATGTATGAGCTGGGCTTGATGGGCCATGATTTTTGAAGCCCAACAACATTAGCCTCTCTTTTTTAACATCTTTTTCTTTCTTTTTTTCCCTTTTCTGCATCTATAGTCACCGCTTAATGACCGACGCTTAAAACGCCTAGGCGCAGGCGCTAGGCAGTGGCTGACCACCCGCTTTTGTTTTCCGCTTTTTTAAACACTGGTAGGAACTGCTACAGTGCTGAATTGCAACGTTGAGCTGAATCCTCCTCCTCCTGGCTGGCTCCGCCCCTGGATGCCTTAGCTGGAGAAGCAAAAATTATAGTTCAAATAGCTCTATTCAAGATGTTCAAATGTCAATAACTTTGAAAATTGTCATTTCGAGGAAAAGCTTGGTACGTAATCGGCCAACTTGGTCTAAACTTTGTAACATCTCTTGCATATGAATAGATTTTGCCCCCATGGTCGTGTTGACCTTCAAAAGAAAAAGATATCTACTTCAAGGGTTCACTCTGCTGTTCCTCTCACTGATACTTATGTGCAGAGGGGACCATGCCTCTATGTGCAGAGGGGACCATGCCTCTTGCCAGTTGCCCTCGTTTTCTTCTTACAATCAAAACCACATTTGGATGATAGGACTGAGCCTGACTTCTTTCTTCCTTCGTTCCTGCTCGAGTAAAATGAGGGCGCTCAGAGAAATCCAGGAAGCTGGCGTCCTTCAGACAGCTCAACGCAGGTAACAACAAAATTTGCATTGCCGTGTATTTTCTTTAACGAATCTACTATTATTGTTTCCGGACCTCTGTCCCCGCTTTCTCCTCCCAAACTCTGTCTCTCTAGATCTCAGCGTGATCTGAAGGTAGACGGGCAGGCTCAAATATTTGACGCCGAGCCAGGCCTACGGAGATGAGGATACGGCTGTCCGTCTCAACTCCCTCCACCTAGGCATTGCCTTCTCTCTTCCATCTCTCTCTCCTGCAGCCCTTCTGGTACATATGAGACGCGCGTGGCTCAAATTTTTTTGGTCTTACAAAAGTTTTACTAATTTGCTGTGTAAAAAATATTTCGATCGCATCTTCATTTTGTTTCGGGATTTACTCTCGAGAGAAAATTTGGGGAGAAAGAGGCAAGGAAAAACCAAAGGAGGGGGGGGGGGGGGGGGGGGGGGGAAGAGGTGAGGGAAAACTGAAGGGAAGGGGCAAGCGAAGACTGGTTAAGTCGTGAGTCTTCAGTGGGTCCGTGACCTGCTTCTCCTTGTCGATCAACTGTACAAGCAGCAAGCCGAGCAGTATTTAGCGTGTTCGTCTCGCTGCTTTACAGCGGCTGCTTTGCAGCAGCTACAGTGTTCGCAGTTATTTCTTTTGCAGCAGCTATAGTGTTTCTGCAGATGCTACAGTGTTCGCAGTTATTTTTCTGCAGCTGTAGCGAAACGAACAGGCTGATTCTTATCATTCAGCGACAGTTGAGAAGCATCGGTGTCACCTATAGTACCCCAAAAAAGACGTTAGAACCACCGCCACTCATAGAATCACCCTACAAACAGAGGTATGAACCACTAGATTTATTCAAGGGGAACTTCTGGGAAAATCCGGAGTGATTAGCATCACTTGTAAGAAAGAGAAATTTAAGATGTATATATCTTTTGCCTTTCGTTCTTAAAGCTAGAAGACACCTCAAATGTGGCCATTTGTCATTTTGCTACAGATGTCCATGAGCCTCAACAAGCATTGACATATTTGCCACTATCCTTATCCTGAAACATATTAAATTGACATTTTATCGTTATTGAACCACTATTATTATCTCTTTCTACTAACTCTTTATTGTATTGTTTAAATAAATCAGCTCACTGTCACGTGTCCAAGAATTCATCAACGAGTGGGAGCTCCAATGTATGGTGATGGCCAGCTTCTCCCTTCAAGTCTTCCTCTTCCTCGCCTCTGGCTTCCGCAAGCGCCATAGCTCCCGCGTGCTCAGCGTGCTGCTGTGGCTTGCCTACCTATCGGCCAACTCCCTCGCCGTCTTCGCCCTCGGCCGCCTTGTCATCCGTGGCGCCGGCAACCGGCTGGCCCTCTTCTGGGCGCCGTTCCTGCTGCTCCATCTCGGCGGGCAGGAGACCATGACGGCCTTCTCCATGGAGGACAATGCGCTCTGGAAGCGCCACCTCCTCAGCCTCGCCACCCAGGTGCCGATGGCCTTCTACGTCGTCAGCAAGCAGCTGCGGGGAGACGACCGGCAGCTCGTGGCTCCCATGGTGCTCGTGTTCGTCTCCGGGACTGCCAAGTACGCCGAGAGGATCTGGGCTCTCAGGAGAGCTGGCTCACTGGCACCTGGAAAGAGTAGCTCAACCTCAAATCTTGTTTCTCATGCGTCCAACGACGCCGCCTGGGACACTCAGGGGTATTACGGTCTGCTGGCCACGGTTGTCGAAGTGAAGAAGGAGACAGATCTCGAGGCCATCCTGTTTGTGGCGGCCGATGGCTTCAAACTGAGCCTGCATTTTTTTATGGACATGACCCCTTCGATCTGTCTACTTCCTGAGGATATAACCGAGATCAAGCATGCTTTGGAGGTCTTCAAATCAAGTCCATCAGAGAACAGAGTCCATATGGCATATAAGTTGGCTGAGATAAATCTCTCGTTGATCTACGACTACTTGTACACCAAATTTGGCACGCGCCATTTCCACATTGTCCCAGCTTGTAGCGCCTTTCACCGGATGGTGGCTCTTTCCCTAATCTCAGGGGCACTTGGGCTGTTCGTGAGGGCCATGGCTGGTCAAAAGGGGCATGATGTAGCTGATCTCATCATATCTTACGTGCTACTTGTTGGCGCTGTCGCGCTGGAGACATGCTCTATCTTCATGTCATTCATCTCGTCGTATTGGGCATACAAGACCACCCTTACATGTCAACTGACATGCCCTTTGTGCTTGCATTTCCCTGGTGCAATCGCTGCGATGCGCAGCATAGCCAGGCATCTCCATCCTTCAGAGAACAAAGGAGAGTGGTCAGAAAAGCTGGCGCAGTACAACATGATTGGGGGATTGTCGTTACCATGACCCCCGGGTACCTTCAAGACCAAAGGGCCGAGTAACCTGACAAGGGTAGTCGGACTAGCCCAGAAGAGACCGAGTAGCCCACGATGCAGAGTTGGAAGGTTCTACTACTCGGCGTGACCTCAAAGGGTTTCTTAACTTGTACTCCAAGTATTTCCATGTTGTAACCGACTAGGATACTTTCCATGTAACCCTGTATCCCCGACAATATAAGGCGGGCAGGGATCTCCTCTCAAACATACACAATCAATACCACGACATACAGGACGTAGGGTTTTTATCCTCCGGGAGGCCCGAACCTGTCTAAACTCCTTGTCTCGTGTTCACCATCGTATTCTTGGTTCCTTCGCCCCTAGTTAAAATCTATCGAGGCCCTATAACCTCGACAGTGGCGCGCCAGGTAGGGGGTGTGCGGGAATCCTCCGTCGAATGCGATGGACAAAGTCTACATCGACAACGTCAGCCGGGGGCTTGACGCGGCGCCCAGCTTCATGCCAACGACTCGGCGGATTGTCCCATCAAGACAATGGCCGCGGCGTACCTGCTTCAAGACGACATCCTTGCTGATCTGCAACGAGGCAACTGTTGGCGTCTCTTACGGTCACGCGGGAAACACGCGACCGCGGGAGATGCCGGGGTTTATGGAATTGTTCACTTGCACTATTTAACCAAATAATCCACAACTAGTAACAAGTACTAGATATGAATTATAAGGTTTGTCATGTTAAATAGAATATCCGCAAGCGGACGGATAACCCGTTGTAGCATTTCACCCGAGAGTATTCCAGGGTATCGTATTTATATTTTCCCAAAGGAAGACATGGTTGACAAGAGTACTTATGTTCATGGTGTTACAAACGATAAGTGATATAACCACATTCCAATGCAGGGGTAAGGTTTAATAATAAAGAGGATAGTGTGACACACACGAAGGCATTCCACTCTCTCTAATAAAAGGCGAGAGACAATCCTAAGCAATGCTAAGTTAGACTAGCGAGCTACTACTCCAAAGGTACAACATTCATATAGCGTGCACAACCTCTACCTATCATCTAGCGTCATGCAAGCACAAGCAAGCGTCTAATGCCTAGGCAACATCGGGAGATCCGGCATACGCAAGGTCTGCCTCGCGACTCCGGCCTATTTACGTACTCCTATGCCGTGCCCGAACGTGGAGGGTTCCTTTGGATGGACAGGGCTGTCACTTCCTGCCACCTACCTCTACAAACCGTGGGACACGCACATACCCAAGGGTGGATAGACTACCCCGACACCATGCCGGCGTTACTAACCACGACTCTAGATCCCTCGAGGCACCCCCAACCCTTCGGATCGACGGGGTGATAAATCTAGAGCACCTTTGCAGGACAATGAGCCCGATGCCTAAACATGAGAACATCTGGCCTAACTAGCATAAACTAGATAAAAGGAATCAAAGCTAGCACTAAGTCATGCATAAGCGTTCGTCGCTCAAGAACGAGCGACGAACGATGAACGATTAAGCAAGTTCAAGGATAATCGATGATCGAGTATGAACGAACGAAGAACGAACGATGAACGAGCACGAACGAACAACGAACGATCATACAAGATCATGATAGAATAAGCAAGCTCATAACAACTATATGAATACTTGTATTCCATAGATTAAATAACAAGTCTTACAAAGAGAGAAAAGGATACAAGAGCACTACCCAATTCTCCACAAGACTTTGGGAGCAATAGGGCAGCCCACTACTCAGCCTAGCACTACCTAGAATTGCCTCTAGCTCTAGTGTGAGGAGGAGGGAATGATCCTTGTGTATTGTGTGTCTTGGAAGGAGGGGGGTACCCCTCCTTATATAGTCCTTGAAGGTCGGCAACTTTGAGGCGGTTCCCGAGGTCGGTGGCATTTAATGCAGGGGAAACCGACCTCCAGAGGTCGGTTACAAACCGCCATAGAAAGATGGGCCCAGGGGGCCACCCTGCCAGGTCGGCCGACCTGGCCAGGGGGGGTCGGCCGACCTGTGCCTGGCCCCTCCTGGGCTGGGCTTTGGCAGGTGGCTCCCCCTCTGGGTCCACTTCTCTGGTCCAGGTGCATTTGGCCTTAGTTGTGTTGGACTTTGACGAGATTTGGCCTTTTGTCTTGGAATTGTATTCCCGCGGCGAACGTTGTTGTGTAGAAGTGTTGATTCGTCGCCTTGGGGCATGAGTTCACCTGGATTTCTCCCTTATTCCACCTGCACATTGAAATCTAGAGGTACATGTGGAACTAGGTTATTCTTAAATAAAGTGCATGTAAAGAGTGTCCAATCCTTCTTGTTTATTGAGCTAGTTGACGGTCGAAATTGGTCCGTAACGACCGTCAACAACTCCCCCAAGCTTACCCTTTGCTCGTCCCGAGCAAGAAGTAGGACTTTTGGTTGTTGATCAGGAGTTGCTACAATGCCTACTTCTCAAAGGTACCAAGTGTATAACAAAGATACTCATCCTTGAGTTAAATAAGTTGGCCAAGGTAACTCACCCTTTTCCCTTAGTCCTTATGGGGCTTTTGCTTTATACTTCACCTTGGGCGGTTGAGAGAGAGAACGGTGTACGAGCATTTGTTTTCTCATTCCTTATCTTGCTTTTATTCTCCGAAGGTTTTCAAAAAGATTTTCAAAAACAAAACCAAGTTCCTCAAGTGATACTCTCGAGTCGCTCAAGTGGTGTTTTTATCCCTTACCAAGGCATGTGTGTTGCCTCATCCTACATCTAATAGGCTTTTTGTGGAGCTCAAGGTAGGATATGGAGAGAGGCATACTTGCATTCATATTTTGCACAACCAAAAGAGTGGATCCACGGAGATAGCAAGCCATACAATCAAAGATCAAGATGTGCAAGTGTGTGAGTGGATCGTGGTGGTGTATGTGACTACTCCTCTTTTTGTTCACCTCTCTTTATTTTATATTTTGGGGCATGACTATCTTTTCTTCTTTCTTTTTCCATGTCAAAATGAGAGCAGATAAATTTTCTTTTTCTTTTCATGCTCATCTTCTGTGAGCTTTATTTTCTTTCTTTCTTTTGCATAGCCATGCCTAATTTTGATATTTCAAGAGAGGTGATAAATTGTGAGGAGTGTCTTTATTTTGGTGGATGGTATGACATGTTGCTATCTTCCGGTGTAGAAGTTTAGCATAAGAGGTGGAATGTGTACGTGATCTTGATCATGAGAGTATGGAAAGCATCTCACTAGGGTCACACAATTTTGATAAAGCTCAATGAAATGACAAGCAGCATATGTAAGGTTTTTCATTAAGTACTACATATGGCTTTGGTAGGAATTTATCATCACTGAGGAACTTATAAATTTCTATGATTTTCGAAAACAAAAAGCTCCGGAGTTTTCAAGCTTAACTTGGAACAAGATTGCATCAGCTCTTTTTACCATATCATCTCTCACAACAACTTAGGTTCAGTGCAAGCGTATGCTACCCACAAGTTTCAGGTTCTAAGCAAGTATTTTTCAGCCAATAAACTCAAAACTTGGAGAGTACTAAGTTATAAACTAGGCACAAGAGAGAAATACGGCAGAGCAACTATTCATCATCTCAACATAGAAGGAAAAGAAACATTTTTACAGCACATAAAAAGAAACTATACTAACTATTTTTGTTCTTTTTAGTTTTGTTATTTTTATTTTGTTTTTCATATGAGAAGCAAGAACAAGCAAAAATGAAAGGAAAAAGATACAAGTTGATACATTATACCTTAGCGGGGGGGGGGGGGGGGGGGGGCATGGTGTCTCCCCCCAAGCTTGTTCTTGCTCATGGGTTTGGTGGATTGAACCCCATGTGGCGAAAGTAAGCCGAAAGATCGGCTTGTCCCCGCTCCGTCATGTTGGTGAGGTTGGTGAGCTGGGTGTCGGTGCGTTCTTGCCACTGATGGGTTTGTAGGATGTATTGATTCAGCACGTATTGAGTGTCTTCCGCTGTGGTGCAATCAACGAAGTGCACTCGATAGGTCCTATCATCCCAAAATTATCTAGCCATTGGTGAATCATGTATTGCACAGGAGAAATCTTAATTTTCTCAACCATAGCATAAAGAATTTTCATTTCATCCTCGCGCACAACTCTAATATCACTCCTAGGAAAAAGAGTGATGCCAATCCACATGTGCAAAAAGCGCAAAGTAGGGTGATGGATGTGATTAGTTCTAGGCTGCACACAAGTTGAAAAACCCGTAATTCTTTCCCAAAATGCAAGCTTTGAAAAATCAGGAAGGGCACTATCAATATCAACATTGCAGCGAGTATTAAAGCCGAGTATCATGCTAAGGTCCTTCCATTTTCAAACGGTACTCTTCTCGGAAAAACCGAAAAGTAATACCTTCATCTACTACTCGTAGGGTGCATAAAAACTGAAGTGTAAGCAAGCGGGAACCCGGCTCATGTACACTAGCAAAATCTTTCCACCCTATAGCTTTGAATACTCGAGAAAATTCAGCATCCATACCTGTTTGTTGCAGCAGCTCCGTGTCAAATGCTCGCGTAGGAGCAAAGATACGGTTTTGAAGAAGTGCGTAGGCATTTGTCTCTTGCTCGCCCACCAAGTCGAGGTCGGTGTCGGCGAGGAGATGATGCTCGTTGTTTCCCTCTTCTTCGGCTGCATGTGGTGGACTTGGCGGTGGTTCAACCACGGGGTGCGCGCGCGTGCTTCGGCGTGAAGAGCTTGGACTTGAGCTTGAGCTTAGGGACTTCTTCAGCGATCCGTACAGCCGCTTTGCTCCCGACATGGCTGCAGCGAGGAGAGCAAGAACACAAGAACAAAAACTCCGAACGGGTTATGTTAGGAAAAAAATCAAATCGGCGAAACCGTCGGTTGTTCTTGTGAGCAAGAAAATCGCAACTCAAAAACAATCAAAAACAAATCAAAGCACAAACTGAAAGAACAGAGGGGGAGGAGTTTTTTATGCAGAATTTTGAGGCAAACACAAAGTGAGAGCAAAGGAGAACCTTGTGAGCAAGAGAGTGAAGTGAATGAGGAATGAAATGAGTGTGTGTGAGGGGGAGAGAGCCTCTGGCCGGTCACTCCAACTTATAGCACGAAATGTAGCCGTTTTTGAACGTTGGAGGGGGAATATGACCGTTGGGGAAAAGATGGGGGGCAGCAGTGGCTGCCACAGGTCGGCCGACCTGGAAAATGGGGGTCGGCCGACCCCCTGTGGGGCCCACTTGCTCCCCCTCTTGGCCCACAGCCTCCAACGGTCATATGGTTCATGACCTTGGCTGCTATGTCCAGTAAATCCTCGAAAATATTGCACAGAAAGATTTCCAAATAAAATCATGCCTCGAAATTCAAACGGTTTTCGGAAAAATTGAAACTAGAAGAGAAAAATGTCGGAAAAATCCCAACATGTGAAAAATTTATTGTAGTGGTACAGAGGTACTCCAAAACCTTGCACAAAAGAGTGAGAAAGTTTTGAAGAACCAAATATTTTTGGAGATTAATTTTTGTATGCATGGCGGGATGAAAATTCAAATATGCTGGCGGAAAAATTTAAACGATTGAAATAAGAATTTCTTGTGGTGAAGTAAAATATGCAGGGTGATTTAAAAGTTTTTAAATGCAAGTGGTGGGGTTGAAAAAGAAAAAAAAATCAAAAAGGAATCAAAAAGAAATGAAAATGCCGATTATCCTGTCGGCCAGGGCTTCGCCGTTTTAAGTCCGGCGAGCAAGGACTTCTCCATGCGTTTCATTCTTGAGGTGCCGGTCCCGTCATTGGAGAAGAGGATGAAGATGGCTGCACCTTCTTTACTTGCCACATTTGTTTGATCTTGGGTTGTGTTGGTGGCTTCTCAATTTGAGGGGTCGATTTCTTGACCCATAACCCCGGCCTTGTTGTTGCGGGCTTCTTGGGTTGGTACCATGACGGGTTCTCACGTTTGTCAATTTGCTTCCAAAGAGCAATGAGACTATCCGTCTTTCTCGGGGTCACTTCAACTTCTTTGATGTTTGAGGGGTTTGGCCCATACTTGATCTTGATCATCGAGCATTGTTCTTTTCGGGGTTGAAACTCGAATTTCTCCTCCTTCTCATTGATGTAGAAACGGATTTCTCCGGCCCCAACATCAATTTGAGCTTTCGCGGTGCTAAGGAAGGGACGTCCCAAGATGAGGGGCGTCTCTTTATCAATGTCCATTTCCAGCACCACGAAGTCCACCGGAATGAAGTTACCACGGATTTTCACCGGAATGTCTTCGGCTATTCCCGCGGGGTAGCGGACTGATGAGTCCGCTAGTTGTAGCCTCATTGGTGTAGGAGTTAACTCCGTGTAGCTCAATCGATCGAAGACTTCTTTGGGCATAACGCTGACGCTTGCCCCAAGATCGCATAAGGCGTGTTCGAAGTGATGTGCCCCAATGGAGCATGATATGGTGGGGCAACCAGGGTCCTTCTTCTTTTCTGGAAGCCGATTGAGTATAGCCGCGCTACACTCTTCGGTGAGCTTGACCATCTCTGTCTTGGGCAGTGGTCGCTTGTTATTGAGGATGTCTTTGAGGTAACGTCCATATGTGGGTACTTGTACCATGTCCATCAAAGGCACGTTGACATGAATCTTTTGGATGACTTCCACAAAACGATCAAATTGTTCATCCACCTTCGGCTTTTTATTTCTGTGTGGGAATGGCATGAAACTAGTCTCTTGGAACTCTAGTGCCACTTTCCCAGTGGTTGCCTTTGGTTCATCATTCTTTTTCTAGATGGTAGAAGGGTCTTCTTCTTCTTTTTCAACCCTGTCCTTGTTACCTGCATGGTTAGGATATGGCGGGTCTCGAGTGGATTTTCCTCCCCTCGTGGTAACCGCATTAACATTTTCTAAAGAAGACTCGGGTTGACCCGGGATCTTCCCAGAATTAGAGGTAGGAACAAGAGCAGCAAGCTGAGCAAGTTGGGTTTCTATCATTTTGTTAAAACTCAGCTAATTTTTGAAAGCGGAAGAAAAACCTTCTAGCTGTGAATTCATATTTTCTAAAACTTTATCGTTGGCAGCAAGCTTTTTGTTGATTGATTCATTAATTTTAGCTTGGCCAAGAACCAAATCTTTCAAAGAGGGCTGATTATTGTAAAAACCAGGAAAATTGTTACCTCTATTTTGATTTTGATTATATCCTTGACCTCCGTTTGGACGATACCCGTTGTTGTTGTTCATGTAGAACACATCTTCTTGGGTGTGGGGGCAATTCTTCCCCATATGGCCCGTATCCCCGCATTCCTCACACGTCATGTGTGAGTCCAATGCACGAACACTACCACTTGAAGTGTGTTCATCCAAACGCTTCACGAGAAGGTCAAGTTTGGCGGACAACATGTCCACTTCTTTGACAGGATGGATGCCTTTTGAGCGTGATTGGAGTCGATCATCGCTCCACCCTTGATTGGAGACTATCTTCTCTATAAGATCTTTTGCTTGAGTAACGGTTTTGGAGAAGAAGGCTCCTCCAGCAGCGGCATCCATATGTCCACGGGCTATTGGTGTCAACCCGTTGTAAAAGTGTTGAAGAATGAGCCATTCTTCCATCCCATGGTGTGGGCAGGCTGATGTGTATTCTTGAAGCCTTTCCCATGCCTCGGGTATGGATTCATTTGTTGCTTGCTGGAAGCTTGCAATTCTTCCACGAAGGGCATTGGTTTTGCCCATCGGGAAGAACTTAGCGAGGAACGCCGTAGAGCATTTGTCCCAAGTGTCAATATTGGCGCGGTTTGCATAGAACCATTGTTTCGCTTTCCCAAGGAGGGAGAGCGGAAACAAACGGAGCTTGATGGCATCTTGATTGCCTTCTCCCGTGCCTGACGTGTTGCATATTTCTAGTAACTGTTGGAGATGAGAGTTGGCGTCCTCGGAAGCCTTCCCACAAAAGGGTATGGCTTGCACCATCGTGATGAGGCTGGACCTTATGTTAAGTCCGGCGTCACCAACGTCGACGTTGGGTCCAATGGACACATTGGCGACGGTGGGCGCGGAGTATTCACGAAGGGTCTTTTCAGCCATGACGTTTGACGTAGATGGTACGGAAGATGCGGGTTCGCTTGTCGAGAGTACTTGAGGGGAGACGACGACGCGATGTCGAGTCTTCCTCACAAGTGACTCGGGATTATCAACGAAGTTTTTCGGCAAGTCGAATCCACGCATACACTATCCTGTTTTCACATCAAAGAGAAAACAGATCAAGGTTAGCCTGCATGGGCAATGGTTAAACCACATCGAGTGTAATCATGAACAATCATTGTATTCTTGTTAATCAATGTCTTCCCCGGCAACGGCGCCAGAAATGCTTGTTGGCGTCTCTTACGGTCACGCGGGAAACACGCGACCGCGGGAGACGCCGGGGTTTATGGAATTGTTCACTTGCACTATTTAACCAAATAATCCACAACTAGTAACAAGTACTAGATATGAATTATAAGGTTTGTCATGTTAAATAGAATATCCGCAAGCGGACGGATAACCCGTTGTAGCATTTCACCCGAGAGTATTCCAGGGTATCGTATTTATATTTTCCCAAAGGAAGACATGGTTGACAAGAGTACTTATGTTCATGGTGTTACAAACGATAAGTGATATAACCACATTCCAATGCAGGGGTAAGGTTTAATAATAAAGAGGATAGTGTGACACACACGAAGGCATTCCACTCTCTCTAATAAAAGGCGAGAGACAATCCTAAGCAATGCTAAGTTAGACTAGCGAGCTACTACTCCAAAGGTACAACATTCATATAGCGTGCACAACCTCTACCTATCATCTAGCGTCATGCAAGCACAAGCAAGCGTCTAATGCCTAGGCAACATCGGGAGATCCGGCATACGCAAGGTCTGCCTCGCGACTCCGGCCTATTTACGTACTCCTATGCCGTGCCCGAACGTGGAGGGTTCCTTTGGATGGACAGGGCTGTCACTTCCTGCCACCTACCTCTACAAACCGTGGGACACGCACATACCCAAGGGTGGATAGACTACCCCGACACCATGCCGGCGTTACTAACCACGACTCTAGATCCCTCGAGGCACCCCCAACCCTTCGGATCGACGGGGTGATAAATCTAGAGCACCTTTGCAGGACAATGAGCCCGATGCCTAAACATGAGAACATCTGGCCTAACTAGCATAAACTAGATAAAAGGAATCAAAGCTAGCACTAAGTCATGCATAAGCGTTCGTCGCTCAAGAACGAGCGACGAACGATGAACGATTAAGCAAGTTCAAGGATAATCGATGATCGAGTATGAACGAACGAAGAACGAACGATGAACGAGCACGAACGAACAACGAACGATCATACAAGATCATGATAGAACAAGCAAGCTCATAACAACTATATGAATACTTGTATTCCATAGATTAAATAACAAGTCTTACAAAGAGAGAAAAGGATACAAGAGCACTACCCAATTCTCCACAAGACTTTGGGAGCAATAGGGCAGCCCACTACTCAGCCTAGCACTACCTAGAATTGCCTCTAGCTCTAGTGTGAGGAGGGAATGATCCTTGTGTATTGTGTGTCTTAGAAGGAGGGGGGTACCCCTCCTTATATAGTCCTTGAAGGTCAGCAACTTTGAGGCGGTTCCCGAGGTCGGTGGCATTTAATGCAGGGGGAACCGACCTTCAGAGGTCGGTTACAAACCGCCATAGAAAGATGGGCCCAGGGGGCCACCCTGCCAGGTCGGCCGACCTGGCCAGGGGGGGTCGGCCGACCTGTGCCTGGCCCCTCCTGGGCTGGGCTTTGGCAGGTGGCTCCCCCTCTGGGTCCACTTCTCTGGTTCAGGTGCATTTGGCCTTAGTTGTGTTGGACTTTGACGAGATTTGGCCTTTTGTCTTGGAATTGTATTCCCGCGGCGAACGTTGTTGTGTAGAAGTGTTGATTCGTCGCCTTGGGGCATGAGTTCACCTGGATTTCTCCCTTATTCCACCTGCACACTGAAATCTAGAGGTACATGTGGAACTAGGTTATTTTTAAATAAAGTGCATGTAAAGAGTGTCCAATCCTTTTGTTTATTGAGCTAGTTGACGGTCGAAATTGGTCCGTAACGACCGTCAACAGCAACTCGGAGCACACAAGGCGGCGGCGTTCGTCAAGTCCCGAGGCAAGGGCTTCTGGTTTTTGATGCAGAAGATTGGAGTCGCAAGGCTCCAAGATCTCGACGACAACGTCACCACGGTAGCTGGAGAAACAATTCCTGAGAAGATGCAACGCTCGACGAGATCGTCGGTTCATGTTGCCGACGAGTTCGGGGAAACAAAGTCGAGTCACGTGTTGCTTGGGGACTTGAGTCCGACTCAATCTCCTAAAAAATTCACGGCAACAGCAGCCAGCCAGGGAAGATTCGTTTCATCTTTCTTCTCGATTTTCTTATTTTATTCCTAATCGAACTACTCTAGCTTATCTGTTCTCATACGTGATGATGTATGGCTTGAAGATGAATAATCTCACATAATTATGCTTTTGCATGTACGAGCTTCTTCCGTCGAGAGGATTCATGCATGCTATCGGCGGCATCTTGATCTTGCTGCCGCGGCTGTCGCTCGACGCTCGGTGGCACAATCACTCGGCGTACAGCGCCGACTCGACGGCAAATCCAACTCAATTGCTGCCACCGGCCACGGTGGCTACGTGCTTGACGTACGAGGGCGTCTACTCGGCGGCGTAAGGCGACGACGGCTATCTCGGCGTACATCGGCGTCTACTCGGCGGCATAGAGCAACGGCCACCCGACCATGGTGGTCACTCGACATACGGTGGCGTATTGCAATGGTCATCTGGCTACAAAGTCTACTCGGCGTACAGCGGAGCACTACATGCATCGTCATGGAAGCTGGGGGCTGATTGAGTTCAATGAACCAAGCCCAGCGTACTCACGACCCGGCGGCATATGCGCCGCACGTTCATCGGTCACGGCGGTCACGACAACTACGCACTCGGCGTACGGAGGCGTCTACTCGGTGGCGTAGAGCGACTGTTGTCCGGCCACGGCGGTCACCCAACATACGCCGGCGATGGCCACTCGGCCACGACGGTCACGACGGTCTACTTGCTGTAGACACTTGACATGCGGCTCTCATCAACCTCCTGTTGGTGATCAATACATGACTCGGCCACTGCGGCAACGCCATGTACAACTGTGGCATGTCTACTCGACGTTGGCCGTCTCCCGGCAGCCCGGTGTACTACGGCAATCACTCGGCATACAGCGACAGTGCCGATAGGTGCTGATCACTCGGCTGCGACGGCCCCTTGGCCAGGACCATGGTCACTCGGCCTCGCGTCTACTCGATGTATGGCGCAACAAGCACTCGGCCTCTTCACAAATACTTGGCCCGGCGGCAACTCCATCGGCGTATAGCGAAGGTCACTTGACGCAAACCGAAGCTCATCAAGTCGGCAACAGAGCTACAACTCTCCATCAACAAAAGTTCTGAGCCAATGATATGGCCTAGACATGCAATTGCATCTCACGCGTCAACAGGGAATACTCTTTCCTTCTTTTTTTTCTTTATTCATTAATCACATTGATTAATGATTGGTCTATCATCTCATACTTTATTACTTGCTTTGCATGTATGTACCGTCACACATGTACTCCCTTGCAAGCACAGATTGCATCTACGGAGAACATGGCAGGCAGGCGACAGGCTCTTTGGCCACTCGGCCGACATCAGCCACGACGGCGAGTCACACGATCACTCGGCCACGACGTACTCCGTCACCTTCTATCAAGAGGGACACTTATGTTCCCCCGCCGACTAAACCGCTGCAGCCGCAACCTGATGCACTAGAAGCCATGGTTGTAGACAACACCGAGCATCTGGAAGAAGACGACTGACGGGTGCCTTACATCAACTTCATTGTACACGGCAGGCTCCCATGGTCAGCAACTTCTCCAAGACATTCACTCGGGCGTTGCGGCAATCATGCAGCCTCGCGTGCTTTAGTCGGGAAAGCCTATTAGCGGGTTTCTATTGACTCACCGCCGTCTTGAAGGCTGAACACCTCGTTCAAACATACGAAGGTTGTCAGTACTATACCCGGTAGACTCACATGCCGGCACAAGCTTTGCAAACCATACCCTCAACATGGCCCTTCGCGGTCTGAAGGCTTGACATGGTCGGGCCCATGAATAAAGCTCAGGGTGAATTCACTCACCTACTTGTTATGGTCGACAATACACTAGGTGGATTTCTGGAATTATACTCGCTGACTGGATTTCATAATATTGGCCATCTGGATTTCATAATATTGGCCATCTGGATTTCTCAATATTGGCCATCTAGATTTTTGAAATATTGATCATCTGGAATCATCTCTCAAATTTGGACTTCTAGTTTTCTAGATTTCTCAACATTAACGGTCGTCTGGATTTTTCAATAATGGCCTACAATATCTCTGGATTTCTCAGCAATAGTCTCTTATGTTCCTTAATAACGGACTTCCGGAGTTCTGAGTATTGGACCTATCTCTCAACATTACTTCTGGACTTCTGGTTATTTATTTTCTGGACTCCAGATATTCTATTAACTTCTGTCACTCATTGGCCATGGGGAAATTTATCTGAAACTTCGTCATCAAGATGTTCATCCATGATTTATTAATGGTTGAAATATTTAGTCGCCATCATTGGCTTACTTATCTGGAAATTCATCTCTGGAATTTTATTATTGGAATATACAGCCGTCAGGATTTCCATCAGGATCTTAACTGTTAGCATATACCAAGATATCTGCTGCACACATCTCTTTGGATTTTATATTAACAATTGAAGTTGTCTTCTCTACTCAGCAAAATCTGGACTGCTAATATATGCAAGTCCCAAGACGGAGAACACGCACTAGCAACACAGCTACGTGAACACAAACTGCATGGATCCTGAGAATATACTATCCGGCGTTTCCTCATTCATGCTTGCTTTATTCCTTTGATTATTGCTAACCGATGCAATTTAATTTGTTCTTCATGTGTTTATTTTACGAGGTGCTATCCTTCGGCATAACACCTCCACGGCTCCATGTGAGTCACTTGAGCTGTTGAGCCGCGGTATCATCACTCGGCCACAACGCATTCTGGCGTACTACGGCAACAGTCGCCCGGTCATGCTGGCCATGGCAACTACTCGGCGTGTCACAGTGATCACTTGGCCACGACGACAGTCACCTCTCACCAGCCTACATCGGTTACTAGGCGCATGGCAACATTCACTCAGCATATAATGGCTGCTACTCACCCACGGTGATCAGCAACTCAAAAACAGCTCCAGCCATACGGAGAAGAAAACTTCCTGTCCTTACTTATATTCTCCATTTTATTTTATTCCTTAGCAATTTAATTAATGATTTGCTTATTACGGATTATATCTTGTACCTATATTTTGCATGCACCAATTGTTTTCATGAGAACAGGTGTGTGATGACTACCCGACGATGGTCGCCTCTCGGCCACTCGTGTGCTATAGCGATCACTCCGCCAAGACAGCACTCGGCCTTGGCGTTGGTCACTCAAACAAGACAGCCACCCGGCTACGGCATTGATTACTCCGCCAAGACAGCCACCAGGCCACGGCACAACCACTCGCCACCACAGCCTCTTTGGCTCCACGACAAACGACACCGCTTATTATGCAAGCTAAGTCACTTATTTAATTTTTATTCTTCAAGTGCCTTTACACTTGTTCTATCATTATCCGAGTTTTACACTCCTCATTTTTGTGATCCTTCACATAAATCAAATATCAGTTTTCCCCTTAATCATTCTTGGCTCTGTAACCAGTAACATACTTACTGCCTACAGAGTCGGGGGGCTGCATAAACATCATGAGTTATGTTTTGAGTATCTCTTGCCGACTAAGTAAGCCTTGTCTGCTCTGATTGTGAAGCTCTAACTCGTTCATGCCGTCGTCTCCCTAAAACGTGTGCTGACCCAGTGTCCCACGTCCTGCAGGGCTGGCTGAGTTCAAAGAGTGCATAAACATAAGGCGACAACCGGTCTCTGAAAACAGTCAAAGAAGCTCACTTGACAAACACTAGTTCTTTTAATCTTATGACTTACGTCAATATTGTAGACTTCTGTACGCCATAATTTGGCTATCAGAGTTGAAAAAACCGGCTGAGCCGATACAAACTAATCATGATGGCTAAAATCAACCTGGTGTTGTGGTCATATATTTGATTATCTTTACAGATTACTACATAATCTATTACCTTGTTTATCTACAGTTATTCATCACACAAATCTTTCCGAGTTCATGGGCATTTTCTGCACTCGGGGGCTTGACGCCACTCAGGATTTACCCGTCCATGGATTTCTTCAAATCCCTCTTACAATTAATCTCCCGGCTTCAATAGCCCTCGAGAATTTCAGAGGCAGAGAAACCTTACTGAAGATCAGACTACTAAAGCACGTAAGCTGCTGTCAAGAAGAGAACATGAACCTCAAATCAAGGAAGACTACGGTTAATGGCAATAAAATATTTGGCCATGTACAACTGAATTTGGTCACCTCCTGCGAGTATATTGTTGTTATTACACAACGTCGACATCACTAAAGTGTAGGCTCTATCACCATGCAAAGTTCATTGCTTGTGCAGTCGGCTGATATGTACGCACCACCCCTGAGTACCACCTAGCTGTTATCACACGGCATAGGTCACTCGGCAACATGATCAACTTTCACGAAGAAGCTCGCTGCGTTGTATCGTCGCTCGCCTCGCTCTGTCCCATGTGAAGAGCTGGCCTTGCCGTCACAGCTGGAGTTTACCTCGCCGTTGCGTTCAGAGCACACATTGCTGTCACGCCGGGAGCATACCGCTGTCATCGCGGCCGGAGTTCGTCTCACCACCAGAATACGCCTGTCCATTGTGGCTGGAGCTCATGCTACATCTAATCTGACCCTGCTGTTGCCGGCCAAGCTTAATACTCTGTCCCGGGCTCATCACCCTGCTGGAGCTGTCCATGTTATGCCAGCCACGACGCAAACTTGCTGCACCTCTCCGCCAGGGCGCCGCGTCAATCGTCGTGCGTTGCTAAGTGCCGTTGGAGCCTGTTCACAGAATATTGGATTCTTCGGTTCCTTGTCGTCTCTATGTTCATCATGACTGCACGTCACGTGGCTCAAGCTCGCCGGGATTGAGCACCATCGTCAGCGTCGTGGGGCTCAAGTTCACCATGGTCGCGCACCGTCGTCTGCCTCACTACACGGCCGGAGGTCGCCTCTCACCATCGCTGCCCAATCTCTCGTCTCACCACCACATGTAGAGTTTGGTTCCGCCATCACGACGTCGCTGTGCCGGGGCTTGCCGCGCCACCGCGTCAAGGGCACACATTGTCGGTGCAGCCAGAATCTTCTCGCTGTTGGAGCACATCTAGTCGCTGCCACAGGAGCTCACGCCTTTGTCTTGCCTCGCTATCATTCGCCTTGGCACCATGGTCGAAGCTTGCCGTGCGCTACTACCTTGTTGCGCAACTGGAGCTACTTGTCGGCCACAAACTACTCACAATACAATGATCGTCACACTCTGATCACTTGAAGACCGGGTGAATGCTAGGATGCAACTACTCTGCCAAGATCAGTATGCTGTTAGGCCTGCTCCAGATTACTCGGCCAAGTAACTTGGCTAGAGTCAGTGGCGGAGCCAGGTTTCAGTCTCAGGGTGGGCCGGTAAAAAAAAATTTTTTGCTACACAATAGATTTGAATGGCCAACTTGCAACTATATTGGAGAGCTTAATAAAATTATGCCCACAAATAAAGCTTTAATTGATTCCTTAAGAATATGTTTTCGGTAGCTCACACAATGTCCATCATTCGGTCATTTCGTCAAACACATACCATGCAGGTCCACAATGACGTCGCTCGCGAGCGCCACCAGCTTGCCTCGGCCCTGTCGCGCTCCACGCGGACTCGCGGGTCGCGGCACACACCGCATATACGCGAGCTCTCGCTGTGAACTGAGCTTGTACCTACAGGCCTGCCGCACGCGGATGCATGTCCTGCCGCCGTGCCGCGTGCAGCTACGCACGAACGTCACGCCGCGCGGGAATGGAGCAGAACCTTGTTTGCTGTCGCGCACGCGCAGGGGAGCAGACTCAGAGCAATGGTGCTACAGAGAGAAGCGGAGGGCACTCGTCGTCGCGTCGCTGGGCGCCGCGCCGCCACCGCCAGCCATCCACGCCGTCGTTCGGCCTCGGCCCTCGGGGCGCCGCGCAGGGGAACAGCCGAGCAAGGCAGCAGGCATGCACGGTCGCCGCGCAAGGGAGAGGACCGGAGGAGAGCTCGCCGGGGTTGCCGCGCAGGGAGGAGAGGGCCGCCGCGGCGCTGCCAACCTTAGTTCTTCCCAGTTCCTTCTTCCCGCTCGCCACTCAGTCGCAAGTTTTGTTTTGTTTTTCTTTCCACACAGGCCGTCGCTCAACTTGGGCTCATGGGCTGGGGGTGGGGGTGGGTCGCGACCCAAATCTCAGGGTGGGCCGCGGCCCACCCTGTCCACCCTTTAGCTCCGCCCATGGCTAGAGTATATCACTCAGCTCTACGGCCAGAGCAAAAATTTCTCCATGTCCTTGACAATATTCAGTCGGACAGCTACACAATCACTCGGTTAGACAGCCAGACTATGATTTTTGTCCTCGACTACATTCAGTCGGACACTTCTACAACATCAGAGGCGCTACAACATAGTTAGCAGAATTAAACATGACTGTATCGTCAGTCAGGCCTGGCAAGGTTTTATTAATGCAATTACTCAGATTCTAGTCTCTTTTCAGTCTGCACATAATCATACTGATTATCCACAGACTCGGGGGCTAGTCCACGTGGACTCACTTGCGTGAGTTCCACTAATTCTTTTTAACTGCATTGTCAGTCATTTCAGTGTTTCTAGTCTATTTTGAGTCTGCACTTAATTATACTAATTATCTGCAGACTCGGGGGCTAGTCCACGTGGACTCACTTGCGTGAGTTCCACTATTTACTCGGCAAACTTGCCAGGCACACGGGTTATCTTATATCATTGACAATTTAAGTCGGATAAGACCTAGAATTTATCCTCTTCTGTATCTCAATTGTTTTCGTTGAGTGAGAGACAGCTTGGGGGCTACGGGTTGTAATCATCCCTGGCTGATTAGCTGGATGGACCTAGACACCAGCTCGGAATGAGAAGTTCTTGGCTGAGACTCATTGTGACTTCCTGTTCTAATTGCCTTGTACGCAGGAAAACATGAGTTCCTTATATAATGGATGCTACTTTTCAACACATCAGTATGATGCACTGATCGTACATTCATTCACTCGGATCAAGATCTTATTTCTTGGTTCAGCTCGCTTTGAGTTACTATACAATTCTACGAATTACACAGTAACTCGGGGGCTACATCAGTATGATGCACTGATCGTGCATTCATAATTTTCAAATTTGTAAGCATGCTTTTCAGCCTAGGCCGACTCAGTCAGTTGGGTACTATCCTCATAGTACGCTTTCAAGCCCTAGCCGACAGACTCGGATGTTGACTTTATTCCCAATCTCGGATCAAGATCGTATTTCTTTGATTCAAGCTTACTTTGAGTTACTATACAATTCTACGAATTATACAGTAATTCGGGGGCTACATCAGTATGATGCACTGATCGTGCATTCATAATTCTCAAAGTTGTAGGCATGCTTTTCAGCCTAGGCCAACTCAGTCAGTTGGATACTATTTACATAGTATGCTATCAGCCCTAGCCGACAGACTCGGATGCTGACATTATTCAAATATCCTCTATGGACATAATTGGCTCTGAGAGCTGAGTGCTGTTTTTCACACGGCAATTATTAAACTCGCTTCAACAAGCATTCATTTAATTTTTCTAATATCATTCAGAGTTGGGTGCCGACTGACAGCATACCTAATTCAAAGCCCTGTTAGTCTTGGTTCACCCGAGGTCAAGTAACTCAAACTTGATTCAGGTCAAGTCCTTTTTAATTTCTCAATATCATTTGAGATCCATTCCTGCATGGAGAGAAGACTAGTCGGAAACAATTCACTGGATCAATCAAAAAGCACTTGGGGGCTACTGTCGTTACCATGACCCCCGGGTACCCTCAAGACCAAAGGGCCGAGTAACCTGACAAGGGTAGTCGGACTAGCCCAGAAGAGACCGAGTAGCCCACGATGCAGAGTTGGAAGGTTCTACTACTCGGCGTGACCTCAAAGGGTTTCTTAACTTGTACTCCAAGTATTTCCATGTTGTAACCGACTAGGATACTTTCCATGTAACTCTGTATCCCCGATAATATAAGGCGGGCAAGGATCTCCTCTCAAACATACACAATCAATACCACGACATACAGAACGTAGGGTTTTTATCCTCCGGGAGGTCCGAACCTGTCTAAACTCCTTGTCTCGTGTTCACCATCGTATTCTTGGTTCCTTCGCCCCTAGTTAAAATCTATCGAGGCCCTGTAACCTCGACAGCATCAGGGAGAAGCAAGAATCTGGCCTGTTGCGACGGGCGATGCGCTGGATCGGCATTGATGCCGGGGCTGTTACGCGCATCGGCGTCTCACCTGATGTCAAGAAGCTGCTCCTTGATAAGTTGCTGGACATAGCGGTCACTCCTCGCGCACAAGAGTGGGACATTGGCGTTGGAAAGTTTCAGGGCCAATGGGCACAGTGGGTGGCTGATGAAACGACCACTTCTCATAACCACCTGAGTGCAGCTCAGCAGGTGCTACAGGTTAGCAATATTCAAGGCTTGGATTTTGTGTCTAGTGCGCTTCTTTGGCACATTGTCACAGACATATGCTTGCTCGCCGCCGTAGAAGATGAGGGTGTAGACGACGTCTCTCCTAAAAGTGAGCATCTAGATTCCGGTTCATTTCACCATGCAAATGCAGATGATGGCTACCCTCACGGTGAGCATCTAGATTCCAGTTCATCTCATCATGCAAATGCAGAAAACGACTCAGCTCACGGTAAACATCTTGATTCCGGTTCATCTCACCATGAAAATGCAGACGATGGCTCCCCTCACGGTGGGCACCTAGACACTGGTTCATCTCACAATGCAAATGCAGACGGCAGCTCCCCTCACGGTGAGCATCTAGAATCCAGTCCATCTCACAAAGCAAATGCGAACGGTGGCTCCCCTAACGGTGAGCATCTAGATTCTGGTTCATCCCACCATGCAAATGTTGTATTTCCTTTTGTGTTGACCTGCGGGCAACAAACATAGAAACGAAGTGGAGAATAAAAGGGAATCAAATCAGAGTTTGTTACTGCCTTGATCGGGAGGCAAATCCTTTCCATCTAGGACTCGGCCCTGGGCCCACAGCGTGAATATAAAAGCAAGGGGACCCCCTGGGCGTCCTTAACTCGAAACCCTAATCACCCACCGATCACCTAAGCACGCTGGAGGGTTTGGAACGCCGTTTCCGTCTTCCATCTACTACAGGGCAGTGCCGCTATCGCCCTGAAGGAAATCGTCAGAGGACCCTGAAGGAGAAGCTGCGATTCATCCCCTCAGAGGCTCTCACCGTCACCTCTGATCCTACTGCCATGGACGCAACGTCTGCTGGTAATTAACCTAACCTATTCCGCATTAGATTAGTTAATCTAGATGTGATCTGATTATTGACTGGATGATCCTGTTTTAGCCTAAGCATTGTTTTGATCTAAGTCAAATTAGTTCTATCAATTGGTATCAGTTAGCCTAATCTAGTCGATTAGATCCTCTAGTTTTCAGATAAGAGGTTCGGTTAATTGCTAAATCTCATTATGTTTTAAGTTAATTGCTTGATATAGCCCTAGACAGAGGTGAATTAGTTCAGTTTTTTAGTCAAGTTTTAGTTCTTCTTTTAAGCTCTGTCTACTCTCTGCGCACTCAGTTTTAATTCATGCTTTAAGTTCAGTTAGATTTATCTATGTGCAGTGAGTAATTAGTCATGTTTTAGACTAAGTTTAGTTCATGTTTTAGTCATTACAGTAAGCAATTAGGGTTTTCATTACTTCATTAAAAATTGCCATGTCACACGAATTGATGCGCACCTAAGCTAAGTTGGGCTCTAGGGTTGGAACTCACACATCCTAACCCTAACCCTAACCCTAACCCTAAGTTCAGAGAAACTTACCTCTCTCGGTTACCGCCGTCACGCGCCGTGCTCTCAGATCTCGCACGCGCGCATGACGGCGATCCACCTCCTCTCCTCGGTCGCCGGCGAGGACCCCACGGCTTCGCCGTGCGCGCGCTCCTCACCGGCATAAGGACCAGCCGCGCGGCATAAGCTCCGCCGCGCGGATCCCCGACACGCCTCCGGCCTTGGGCCGTTGCCGTTGTCGCCGCGCCGCCCTCCGGGTCGCCGTCGTCGCCGCATCGGATCCGCGCGCGACGGGCCCGGGCCTCAAGGGCGCCACGGTGAAGCAGCTCGACGGCGGCGCGCGCGATCTCTCGCACGCGCGCGCCGGCGAGCAGCTTCCCGCAGCGCCGCGGCGGCGGGTCGGCGTCGTCGCGCTCGTCGCGTCGCCGGCTGCGGGGGAGAGAGCGAGATGAGAGAGGGAGCGGGAGTGAGGACTGAGGAGCTAGGGTTTTTCGTCCGGCCTTTTATGCCGAGTTCGATTCACCCAGGCCGCCCGATCCTCCACCCTCGCGATCCAACGGCGCGCAGCTCTGGCCGACTTGGGCTGGGCGAGATGCCGCGTGCGGGCGCGCGCGCGGTGGGCCGAATCAGCGGCCCAGCCGCTGGTTTTCGGGCCTCCGCCCTGCCAGCCCGTTAGCCGGCCTGCCCGCACCGTGCGCGCGTTATTTATCGCGCGCACGCGCGCGCGTTCAGCTGCGCCGCGCCGTGTGCTGGGCTGGGCCGCGCGTAATTCCAAGCTGGGCCGCGATTTCGGATTTCGGCCCGCGCACGCAGTTTTCACTGTTTTATTCATTCTTTTAAGATTTAAGCATTATATTTAAGCACTTTTAGCCTCTAAATTAATGTTTTAAGCAAAGTTTTCAGTAAGTTAATTTTATATGTTGGTGTTTTACGTTATTTTAAGTTTAAATCCACCAATATACTTTGAGATGCCTCTATTTAAATGGATCCACCGTGAAGTTTATTTAGAGTAAACTTGTGATTATTTCTGACCACCGTTGATTGATCATGAGTATTTTAAGTTAAATTTCGTTTGTTTTCCCCACCGGTGATGCAAATTGAAATTTATTTGTGTGATTTTAATCAGACCACCGTAGGGTTTTAATCATGCACTTAATTTTGCATTTCATTGTATATCATTACTAAGCTAAGTTTTCTCTTATTTTCAGTGACGAACGTCAATGCTGCTGCCTCTGTTCTCAGCAACATCGAGAACCTCAACGGGGCAAACTTTCCGGACTGGAAGAGCAAGGTCACTACATGCTTGGCATGGAATGATCTCGATATGGCTCTAAGGGAGGAGAAGCCCGCTGCTCCTGAGGCTGGACAAGCTGCTACGCCTGCTTTTGAGAAGTGGGAGAAGTCCAACCGTATGGCTCTTATGGTCATGACTGGCACCATCAGCCCTGGCATTAAGGGTGCCCTCCCCACTAAGAATTCAGAGGGACATGACTACACCGCTAAGGAGTTCCTCGCTAAGGTTGAGGAAAATTTCAAGAGCTCCTCTAAGACCTATGCCAGTACTCTTATCATGAAGCTAGTCTCTTCTCAGTACACTGGCACATCTGGCATAAGGGAGCACATCTTGAACATGTGTGACATGGCTCATAGGCTTAAGGAGATGAAGATGGAGATCTCCGATGGTTTCCTCGTTCATTTCATCATGACGTCCTTGCCATCTACCTTCAACGCCTTCAAGATCAACTACAACACCAACAAGTCCGTCTGGACTATCAGTGAATTAATCAGCTATTGTGTTGAGGAAGAAGAGCGTATCAAAACTGAGAAGATGAAGGATGTTGTGAACATGGTTGGCAACCTTAGTCTCAACTCCACACCTAAGAACCAGCATGAGGCCAGCAGCAGCAAGCAAGGTCAGAAGGGGGGAGCGAAGAATAAGAATAAAGGCAACAAGAACTTTGCTCCCAAGAACAACAACAAGTTCAAGAACAACCACTCCAAGGGTGGTAAGATGTTGTGCTCCTTCTGCGACTCTCCTAAGCACCTTCAGAAAGCCTGTCCAGGCTTTAAGGAATGGTTGAAGCAACAAGGTAATTTTAAGTTTGATGTTGTTTCTTTCATTGATGAGTTATTCTTAGCAGATTTTTCCCCTAATACTTGGTGGATTGACTCAGGTGCCACCGTGCACATTTCTAATTCATTTCAGGCATTCCGTTCGATCCGAACTATAAGAAGGGGGGAGCGAAACCTAAGAGTGGCTAATGGGACGGCCGTTGAAGTTGAAGGCGTTGGAAGCTTCGACTTAGAGTTGCCAGGAGGCTTCCAGCTTCGTTTAGATGATGTCCTTTATGTTCCTAGTTTAAAGAGAAATTTGATTTCCGTATCAGCTTTAGATGATTCTGGACATGTGTGTGAGTTTGGCAACAAACAATGTGTGATTAAGTTTAATGAGATTAATGTCGGTCTTGCTAGTCGGCAAGGCATGCTTTATATGCTCTCTCTTAATGATTCTGTGATGAATGTTACTACAAATAAGCGTAAGCGTGATAATGAGACCTCTTCGCAATTGTGGCATTGTCGCCTTGGCCACATTTCGAGGGGGAGAATTGAGCGTCTCATTAAAGACGAAATAATAGAGAAATTAGACTTCTCCAATTTAGAGCAGTGCATCGACTGCATTAAGGGAAAATATGCTAAGACAATTAAGAAAGGAGCTACTAGGAGTACGGGCGTGTTAGAAATAATTCACACAGATATCTGTGGCCCTCTCTCGGTAACTTCGGTAGATGGCTATAAATCCTTTCCATCTAGGACTCGGCCCTGGGCCCACAGCGTGAATATAAAAGCAAGGGGACCCCCTGGGCGTCCTTAACTCGAAACCCTAATCACCCATCGATCACCTAAGCACGCTGGAGGGTTTGGAACGCCGTTTCCGTCTTCCATCTACTACAGGGCAGTGCCGCTATCGCCCTGAAGGAAATCGTCAGAGGACCCTGAAGGAGAAGCTGCGATTCATCCCCTCAGAGGCTCTCACCGTCACCTCTGATCCTACTGCCATGGACGCAACGTCTGCTGGTAATTAACCTAACCTATTCCGCATTAGATTAGTTAATCTAGATGTGATCTGATTATTGACTGGATGATCCTGTTTTAGCCTAAGCATTGTTTTGATCTAAGTCAAATTAGTTCTATCAGCAAATGCTAACGACATCTCCGGGCTGAGAGGCCCTGCCGGAGAGCTGTCAGACTACATCATGTACCTGATCGCAGATTGTGGCGCCATGGCCGGCAGTGAAGGTCATTACGTGGTCATCAGGGGCCGGCGCGAGTTTACGCGCTGGCTGCTCGTGAAGAACAGAGGATATGATCGGAGAAAGGTAATACAGGGGATCCATGATGAGGAAAGCTCTTTCTTCCATGATGAATACTACCCAGTGTTGGATCGAGCTCGCCGTGTTGCCTCTGACTTGCTCAAGATTGGAAAAGCGCACGACCGCTGGAAGCTGATCGCCGCCGTATGGTTAGAGATGCTCTGTTACATCGCGCACAATTGCGGGGCTGCGTTCCACGCCAAGCATCTAACCACTGGCGGCGAGTTTGTGAGTCATGTTAAGATGCTCCTGTTTATGTTAGGCCTGCCTTTTCTGAGGGATGTGAAGGAATCCTTGCTCCCTAATAGACCTGGGAATATCTATTCATAACTTGATTATTAGGACTGATTTTTTTTCTTTTTCTCTCCTTCAGGTCATATTCTTTTCTTTTTCTTTTTATTTTTGCGAGATCTCTCAAGTCGTATTCAAAACACAATATTGGTTTGGATTGTAATTATGTGCTTTACAGCCGTGTTGCCATGAGATTGTAGCTCCATCTTCAACTGAGGGTGGATACTGTCAAGTTAATGAATGTGAACCAGATATTGTTTTCTGAAATGTATGCTGATCGCTTAGTTACGGCACAAAACAAATTGCTCATGTCACATCCTGTTGCATGCACATTACCCAAAAATCTCTCATAAATAGTACTAGCTACTAAGGGCGTGATTGGTTGGGTGTAGGAGGCCCGGCGAGGCTCACCGCGTACAAGTGCTGATTGATTGGTTCCATGTATCTATGCTGGCCAGGCCTGTGCGATGCAAACACATATTGATTGGTTGCCTGCTGCTGCTGGCCCTGACTCACCATATGCAAAAACCAGCGCTCAGCCTGGCTCACGGGGAACGGAAATGAATTTCGTTTCTCCCCGGCCTGACTCGTGCTGTCCTGGCCAGCGCTAGCCTGGCTCCCGAGAAACAAGCCATCCTCAGTTGTGAAGAGAACCAATCGCACCCTAAAATACATGCTTGTTTTGCAGAGCTTTGGCGCATGACAAATTCTTTTCTATATGGTCTGGAAAAGCAGCTTTTCTAGTTGAATTTATTTTGCAAAATGATTGGTACAATAGCTTATCCTGTTGTTGACGGAGCGTTAGCTCAGTTGGTCGCATGGCAGAATTTCCACGCAGCCAACCGGGGTTCGAACCCCACGCCCGCACGAAGTCGCAAATATTGGCTCACCTCAATAATGTGGGCTGTGGCTCCTGGGCTGCTGTGTGTGCGCGCGCCGGTGAGGCCCAGCCCAGTAGGCTTCAGTGAGCTTCTTCTTCTTAATAAAAATTCAGAAGGACGTCAGACCCTGGGCCCTTTTTTTTTTTCCAAATCTGATGCAGACCTCACCACTGTGAGATTTCGGCTCCTCCACGGTGGGCTCATCGCAGCTGATTCATATATCCAGACCTCACCACTGTGAGAGAAGGGGAAAGAAATAGGGAGAAAAGAAACCAACGGTTTTGATCATGGCCTCACAGGTAGAGGAGAAAGGGCATTGGACATTTGATTGTCAATTCATCGAAGTCAAGGGGTAGGTTAAATTTTTGCACGGCAGGTTAGGGGAGACTCCTTCTGTTTTTGCCAAATATATGAGAAAAGAAACCAATATTTTTTTTGCCAAATATATGTTGTTTTCGCTTTCCAATGCATCTCTATCCTCATTCTCACTTCTAAATGCACCGTTTTCCGTGCTTAATCTCTATCTCCCTTTTCTTCGTTACTCCTTTTGTGGCCTGGTTTAAGCGCACAACCATGTTTCCGGTGGAGGGGCGCTTGGCTGGGAAAGGAGACAAGAGGCAAGGAGGGATGCTCGGTTCGGAAAGTTTGCCGGTGGATGTTTCTTCACGGGGTGTTTGTTGCTAGGTGCGAGAGGAGGAAGATGAGGTCCATATGAGAGGTAAGACATGGGCAAAATGGTCCATAGATTTTTACTTCACAGCGAAAATTAACAGAATTGTGATTTTCTAATAAAGATTAAGATCTTCCAGTGGTAGATATATGTACCAAGTTAATTCGATGGTAAATTTTTAAGTCGCTCTTTCAATGTCACCAATCAAATTTTCCCAAATTACGATGGAATGTTTCTTGTTCTATATAGTTCTGAACGGATTTCTAGAGCGACATCCAACGTAAAGGTGCCCCTTTCGGATGTCTTTTGTTTCCATTGTTAGTTAAGAAAATAATGTACTCCTTCCAGTTTTAAATATATAACACGGTAGGCTTTTTTGATACTTTGACCATTCATCTTATCTATAAATACTTATCCAAATAGCTAAATATATAGGTTACTTTAAATTGTTTTTGATGATATATCCAAATAGCTAAATATATAAGTTAACTAATTGCTTAAATATATATTGTTGGTCAAAGTTTAACAAAAAAAAGTGAAAAATGTCACATATTTAAAAACAAAGGGAGTAGAAAATATGAAAAATTGTTATAAAATATCTAGCTTTGCTGTCAAGAGCACATACTAGTGTAGCAAAACATTGACTTCTACCCATGTTGACAATATCGATTGAAGCACTCTTCGATGGTTTAACTGTTTCTCATAAAAGTGGTTGAATTGGTCAATTTACCGCTCAAAATTAAAAACAATACGAATTTGGCCGAAATGGAGAAGGCAAGCCAGATGGTTTGGGTGGCTAATCGCCCTTTTTTTTTCGTTTACCCGGTCGGTTTCTTCTCGAAGCCAGAAAAACCCAAAAATAATTGTAAAAACTAGTATGGCTGCCAGTAAATTTGCGTGGCTAGATTTACTATACTATTTAAAACATTTGTATATTGTTTATAAGTTTAATATTATTTACTATTATCTATTTTCTACTTTAGATTTATAAAATAGTGATTGGAGAATTTCTGACCATCCCTCAATTTGAGTGTGAGATGAGTCATCATTTATATCGGATTGTGTCTTTCCAAACCTATTGTATTTGATTTTGTTTTAGAAGTTCAAACGTGTCATGCTAAACAATTAACGTACGTCATGGTAGGAAAATATCGTGGCGTGCTACAAATATAACTTTTCAAGGAAAAATGTCATGCTATAAAAAAAGAATGTGCCATGTTATCTAGATACTATATGGTAGTGCATTTTTATAATAGTGCACTTATAAATTGGAATTAAGTGTATTTTGAATATTTTTATTATTCAAAATTTAGTTATTTTGGGGTATTTTTAGCTATTGTTATAATTCGAATTTATTTATTTGTTGGACTTATAATGGCATGACTGGTTATTTATAAATAGGTGTGAAGGGTATTTTTGTTATTTTTATTATTCCGAATTTGGCTATTTTTTGACTCATAGTGGCATGGTTGGTAATTTTGAAAGAGGTGCGAAAGGTATTTTTGCCTATTTTTATTATTCCGAGTTTAGCTATTTTGTGACTAATTTCATAATGGCAGTTATGGATAAATTTTCTCTTATCATTTTCTCGGATCAACGTGGGAATTTCTGATCTTTGAGAGCGAACGTGGTAGCTTCTTTTCTTGATAAATTATATATATATATTACCTATATATATAGGAATTTTGAGTGGAACTCATATTTTTTTGCACCTTGTTATATATCATGTTTCCTGTATAGAAAAAAGAGTATGTCCATATACTTGATGTATCCTCATAAAAAATAAAAAGTATGTCCACATACCACTTTTAAAAATCAAGTATGTGTACATACTTTTTTTAGAAACCTCAAGTATGAGTAGATGCATCGTATATTGTGAGATACAAATGTGGGAGTAACTACACCCGGGAGTAGAAAAAAAGCTTCCTATATGGGAAAATCCATTCTACTCCCGGGTGTAGTTACTCCCACATTCAAAAAACCACCATGGGTATGTGTACATACCCATTTATCATTTTGAGTATGTACACATATCCAAAATAAGATTTTTCAAAGTGATAACCATAAAAAATTTTGAGTGGAACTCATACTTTTTATTTTTTATGAGGATACATCAAGTATATGGACATACTCTTTTTTCTATACAGGAAACATGATATATAACAAGGTGCAAAAAAATATGAGTTCCACTCAAAATTTTTTATGGTTATCACTTTGAAAAATCTTATTTTGGATGTGTACATACTCAAAATGATAAATGGGTATGTACACATACCCATGGTGGTTTTTTGAATGTGGGAGTAACTACACCCGAGAGTAGAATGGATTTTCCCTATATATATATATATATATATATATCTATATATAGGGTGAGTATATTCTATAGCCGGCTATAGAATAGCTTATTCTATAGCCACCTCTGTTTTCAATGAATTTTACATCATTTTGAACAAAATTTACGACATCATGTTCAAGGACACGTGTTACATGCAAAATTATGACAAAAGTCTAGTAAAACACATCACAAATTTATCGTAAATCACTATAATCAAATGTCGTACTATAACAAAGTTTTACGATAATTTTATCACGGATTTACGATAAATTTAAATAAATTAACGACGTTAGCGTTCACACACGTTTTGAAAGATCAACCATGGTAAAAGTGTAGTAAATCACGTAGCAAAATATCGTAAATCACAATACACGAATGTCATAAATTACGATACAGAAGTAGCCATAGAATAAGCTATTCTATAGCCAGCTACAAAATAAGAGGTCTATATATATATAACGCGCGGCAACACCCGCCAGGCGAAGTCTCGCAAGCGTAGAAATCTGTTCCGCAAGAATAAAAGTTTTTTTGGTTGCTGTTTTGAGCAAGGAGCGTCCCGCAACCATACAAAGTTGCTTCCGCAACAATAAAAGTTTTTGAAGTTGTTGTTTTGACCAACGAGCGTGTCCTGCTGCCGTAATATTTTGATGGTTTCACGTCACTTGCACACACTGCCATAGCACACGACCTTTTCTATCTGGAACGAGTCTTCCTCGTGGACTTCAGCAATAAAAATTTGACTGTTTAGTTTATGCGGTTCTCAAGAAACTCAGAGTGTGTGGACCGTAAAAGTTTTTGTAGTTCGTTCCCTCAACCGTTTGTTTTCCTTTTATTCCAGGCCTAGTGTTAGATATCTCACAATCATCATAAGATTTTAGATAGGTATCTCACCATCATAAGATTTTAGATAGGTATCTCATCATGGGCATTGTCACAATTATCTTCTGTCATATAGGGTTGTAATTAGCATCTACTTAGGTTGTATATAATGTTATTGATTTCTGCTTCAGTGTTGGTAGATGTAACTAAGTAAAATTTAAATGGTTAGAATAGGATTTTTTTACAAGATTCACACAAGGTACAGAAAATAAGGTAAAGATTAAATGCCGACCTCGAGTTTCTACTGGTGTGTGCTCAAAATCAGCTGTTAGTGGGGGTTGGTTGTTGGTAGGGGCAGGGGCACTGGTATTTTCACCTGTGAACAGGTATATGAGTAAGGGAATTTTAAAAAAAATGGCATCATAAAGGAAAATACAAGGGCCAGGACGCTGAGGTTGTATTGGAGCCGGCACAGCATCACAAACAGAACATATGAATTCAAGTACGCCATTTGACCCAAATGTATCCTCGTGCAACCCAAATTTGATGATGATTTGAGACACTTTCTTGCACTGGATCGTTGTGCACATCAGGGATAACAGGTGTTCCGTGGTTTAGTTCACTGTCATGTACATGAACATGAGAATCTACAGAAAAGAATTAGGCTGAACATTAGTATCCTGCAGTAGAGGTGTAACAGCATCAGGTTGAGGCATGGGAAGATTAAAAAAAAGAAACCTTAAGAGCAACAGAAAACTTGATTATAGAAACAAATTAAATTAACATTATGAAAAATGTGGCATCTACCTGTGGTAAAAGTTTAATTCTGTATTATATTAAAAACTATTGACACCGCACTATAACAATTATAAATTGTGTGATTAAAAATTGGAAAGATGTAGGGGGCAGGCGGGCAGCAACCTGAAGATATGGCTTGACAATCATTCATAGTATATTTATGAACATTTCAGCACAAGATGCATCTGACACAAATCAATATGATTACAATGCTGCAGTGATGGCTCCTCAGAATGTATTCCTGAACCCCGTCCATTGGACTGAATGTTCTGTCCGGCCAAAGACTCAGAATGCTATGGATTCTGATTAAACACCGGGATTGCAAAGTACTCTTGACTGTTCGTAAAGGCAACAACCATGGTGCTAGATGGGATCTTGTCTAATTTCCTCCACTATTGAATTAAAAAAATCCACAAAGTGATTAACATGAATCAAATTCAGGATGGTGGAGTGCAGAAACCGGCTCACAAGAGCCTCACAATCACAGATCTGAAGCAATGAGGGGATTTGAAATTATCACCTGGACTATGGAGCTCGGATGCCTCCCAACCTCTGAAATCTCATCAAAACCTCCTGGTCCATCCAAATGTTGGGAACGCAACCGTCAGCTTCAACACATAACAAGCACTGAACTCGAACCCCAGAAACCAAATCCATGAATTTCAAGACGTGAAATCGAAGGTGTAGCCTTGGACACACTAATCCAGCCCCACATCCACCCAACTCACTGCCATACACGTTGCTCCGTAAAAAATCCACGAATCAAATCAACTAGAAAATAAAACTGAATGGAATCAGAGGTGAAAATAAATCCTCACCGCAGCAGAATCGGAGTTGAATGACGCCCCTGGCTTGCTCGTAGATGAAATTCGCATGGGGGTGGAGGCGAAAACGGATCGCCGCCCGCCTCAGTCATCTCTGCATCGGGCACGGGGGGCGCTGCCCCGCCTTCAGTGGTCGTCGCGCCGCAGGGAATGGCGAGGAAGGGGAATCGCCGACGGGGACGCCGGTAGGGATCAGCCGGAGCTCAGCGGGGATTGGGATGCCTCGGCCATATCGCCGGAGAGAGCGCTGGTTCAGCTTCCTGACTCCTGAGAGGAATGGGGGTGAATATGGAAACTGCCTCCGTGAAAAAAGCAACTACCCACCTCCGTCCGGTGAAAAAATTAATTTGCTGAGGTAATAACGATTTGAGCCAGGTGCGTCTCCGTGGGAGCAAAAGTTATACGGTTGCGGGTTTTGATTCGGACGCGTACCTCCGGGAGGAAAAGTTTAATGGTTGCGGGATTTGATCAGGCTGCCGCGTGATTGCCCAGTTTGACGGGTCGACGACGCAATGGGCCGGGTGTGGTGCGGTCGGTGTGTTAAATAGCTTGTTTAGCAGCCTAGGTGCTATATATATATATATATATATATATATATATTTTTTGTAACATTTTTTTTCTAAATTTCAAATTCGACTAAATTTAAATTCGGAAACCCGGTTGTCCGCTCAGTGCTAACCGGATCAATTTGTCCCAAAACCACGAAAAGCGACTTTTTTTTTTTGTAAAACATGCTTATACGGTTCTACCCCGTTGACTGTTGTAAAACATGCTTCTGCTCCATGATCCGATGCGTCCGCACGACTGCACAACGCAAAGCAATGCAGCAGCGGCCAGAGCACGGCAACGGAATCACCACCAACTCCAGCGTCATCAACTCGTCTCCGCGACCTCTAAGTCCCTAGGCCCTCTTTGGCAAAAGGGATTCCGGATTCTGCTTCTGCTACAGTAGCTACAGTGTTTACTGTAGCTACAGCAGCAGAATCCGTGAGAAGATCGCTGGATTATGAATTCTGGCAAAAAACAGATTCTGCTACAGTGTTTTTACTGTATCTACAGTGATAGAAGCAGAATCCAGAATCCATTCCAGAATCCGTACCAGACAGGCCCCAAGACTTCCTTTGGAAGCATCGGGCTGGGCCGGCTGGCTACCCAGGGCCACGTCCCACGGCAGGGGATTTCCCTGCACGCTGCCACCCGGGGGCGCGCTCCCCTGCCAGGGTGGGCTGCCTTTGGCAGCGGAGCGGTGAAAACCCAGGGGGCAATGCATCGAATTTCTGAAAAATCGAAAAACAAATCCTCAAAAATTCGGGAAAATGAAAAAATGACTTCGAAAATTCAGGAAAATCGAAAAATGACTCCGAAAAATTAGGAAATAACAAAACATGACTCCGAACATTTAGGAAAAATCGGAAAATGACTCCAAAAATTCAATGAAAATGGGAAAATGACTTCAAACTTAAGAAAAATCAAAAAATGACTAAAAAATTTCAGGAAAGATCGAGAAAAAATCCTGACAAATGATCAATATCCTGCCAACTTCATAAGTGACAAACATCATTATGTTGGCATCAAACCATGAAATAACTCATCACTACACACATCATTTTGCTACCAAGTGTCGCAAACAAAAGGCATACATCATTTTGGTACCAAATGAATAGCGAACCAACTTCGTGATACATGATTCAGCAGCTCAAAATACATTACTACATCAAATATTAAAGTTTAATCTAGAAAGGCTATCCCTTGTTTGAGAAGCAAATGAACACTGAACTCAGCGAGGTTCCTGCATCAGAAAGGAAGTCAAATATTAGTTGTTGCATAACAGTATAAGCACCCTGAGCTAGAAACAAGAAAGCTGCCATGTTTAACTACTATAAGTAAACAGTAACATGTATACATCAGGTAATAAATATTTTGGCCAAGCAAAAATGGAAAGAGAAACAACAGAGAAGGGAACAAGTACTGCAAGTGAAATCTTACTAGTACAAGTATAACTGCCCACTTTCAAAATAAAGAAAGTATCTCAAAGTGCAGTAACTGAGTTTACTAACAAACAGTGAATTGAAAAATCTGTGAGCTCAATAGCTGCAAATTATTGAAGTAGAAACAGGACACAATCGCAGCAAGAATGATACACAAGTTTGCTTGCACAACAAACAGCAGCAGTGAAATATACGTGCACTAATATCCACACCAAAAGGTCATTTCCAGTTCATTTCTAAATAGTTTGTTTGCACGAGGAACACCAGTATTTGCACAACCTGTTGTCCACAAGCATATAGCATATAAACTGCACAAGTCATAGCTACAGCTACATGACTGCCCAGATGCAACTCCGAGCATTACCGAATCACAGAAAACTCAACTCTGCACCCCCGTTACAAGATCATGCATGTATTCAAATATACTTGTCTCAGTTTATCAAAATACTGGCATCATTGAACAGAATGTAAATTGAACACAATATTGCAGAAATCAATTGCCATCCAAGCATTGAATAAATGCAAAATATATCACTCATTTGGAGATGCAGGAACTTTATGACCAAATGTTGTGTACAATTGTCAAGGATATCATATGCCATTCACAAATTTGGTATCGTCAAAATTAAACAGTGAGTGTAGTAGCCAAGAGTCAGGTATGCAAATGCGATAGCAAGGAGCAACAAGAGCAAGAAAATTATCGTCAAAATAGCTAGCTAAATTTGGTACCTTTTGTCCATCTAAGAAAAAAAAACATCAATCAACGCTTGTTTGAGAGGGTAGGAACCTTTTTTACATTTTTGGGAATTCAGTTACTATTTGCACTAGCCTAATGCCAATTGCAATTCTGGATGAGTTAATACACATAGAGAAGACTATCTACTGTAAACTGCTCTGTCCATGGAAATATATCAGGAACTATGAAAGTTTGGACGACTCTGAAACTGAACTCTGAACATTCCGAACTAGTGCAGTTTTCAGTCGATCTCTGATTCTTTAAATTCAACGGCACATGCACATGCATTTCTTTAAACTCTTTTGGCTTAATAGCAATCAAACAGTGCAGTTTGCAGTCAATCTCCAATTCAGAATCAAAAGTATTAAGAGTAAAACATGTCACATGAATTCTACTACAGCTTCCAGCTCTTCTTTCCATGGTCGTTTGTTAATTCAAGTAAAAAAGCAAAAGCGGCCACACAGAGACAGAAGGAGCTCACCGTGATGGCAGCAGATTCGTCGCGCGGCAGCGTAGCTGAGATGTCCCGTTAGGGAAGTGGAGCTAGTTCGTCGTGCAGCACCATGCATCGAGGAGCAGATCTTGGACTTCTTTTCCTTCGCCGGCTTGGACAACGACCGCGAGCAGATCAACTTCTTACCCACTCTTCCTCATGGCAGATCTGAAGAAAATGTGTCAAATTTGTGCAGCCACACACACACACACAGAGAGAGAGAGAACGACTGACGGTGGTCGACGCCGTGCGTCTCGACGGGAAGGCGACCGGTCTCGTACGCATCGAGGGGGAGGCGGCCAGAGTAGTGCGCATCGAGGGGGAGGCCGCCGGAATAGTGCGCATCGAGGGGAGGAGGCCGGAGTCGGGCGAGTCGCCGGAGGCGAGGAGGCGGCGGCCGCGGCATCGTCGAGGAGCAAGAAGGCGGCGGCTGTGGCGTCGCAGGCGGCCGGCGCGCGAGCGAGACGGGGAAAATGACGGGGCTGGCTTCCACGACTCCGAGGACGCGACCCGCTCCCACGTCGAAACCAGTCGAAACCGGGGCCAACTACCCGCTGCTATGGGCTCCCAAAGGCCGGCGTGCCCAGCCACGGGCCGCTTTCCGCGCGGGCGCCCAGCCCTGGGTGAAGGCGGGGAACCGCGCGGGGAAGGGTGCTCCCAAAGGAGGCCTAAAGGAATCACCACCAACTCCAGCGTCAAAGCCAGCGGCTGCTAGTCGCCTAACTCCTCACCCTCCTACTCCCGGTCCCCACCTGCTCTCCGGGCAGAGCAACATGGCGGGCAACGGCGGCGTCCACAACCGGACCTGGGACGGCGTGGTGCCGCCCGAGTGCGCGCCGGACCCTCGCATCCTTCGCCTCTCCGCCGCGCTGCAGTGGGAGGAGGCCCGCGAGCCACTCCAGTCCTGCGGCGTCGGGCCCGGGATGGCCTTCGCGCGCGCCGTCCTCCCGTGCCTGGACGCCGAGGCCAGGCTCGGGCTCGTGCCGTGCGCCGTCGGCGCCACGGCCATCCGGAAGTGGGCGCGCGGGGAGCGCCTGTACGAGCAGATGATCGCGCGCTCTGCGCCGCCGCTGAGTGCGGCGAGATCCAGGCCGTGCTTTGGTACCAGGGCGAGAGCGATACCATCTCCGACCACGCCACGGCTGTGTATCGCGAGAACTTGGAGAAGCTCATCACCAATGTGAGGGAGGATCTTGGGATGCCGCAGCTGCCGTTTATTCAGGTGATTGGTCAATTCAGGGCAAATTAGACCTTAATGCGCTAATCTTAAATATATGGAATGTTTTTCTGGTTATTTCTTGTCCTAGCAACGTCACCATCATGATTTTAAACGAATTTTGATTCACATAATTAACACTCATTTTTGCTGGAGGAAGACAGAATCTATTTTCTCGTACGTCCTAGCATCATCAGCGTCATGATTTCTAACGAATTTCAATTCACAAAATTTACCCTCGGTTGCAGGTGTAACACAGAATTCACAAAATTTGATTCATCGTCCTAAAAAGTTCAAAAAAATACGTTTCATTTATGATTTTTGTCTTCCCACTGATGGTTACTAGACCGTGAGATATAAGAATGAGGAAATAATTTGTTGGATATTGATTTGTTATTTTCCATCACTTATAGCTAGTGCTTCTCTCTTTTGATTAAGATTATGTACGATCTTAACAGGTCGCTATTACATCTGGGAATCAAACGAACATTGAGAAAGTAAGAAGTGCTCAGTTTAGTGTTAGCCTTCCCAATGTTGTGACTGTCGATGCTATGGGTCTGCCGCTGAACGAAGATAATATACATCTTAGCACTGAGGCACAAGTAAAACTTGGAGAAATGCTCGCAGAAGCCTACATCAAGAAATTCTTGGCTTCACCTTGTTAGATGAATGGTACCATCACCATGAATCCCATGAGGTATAACTCATTGAGACTCTTCTTTCGATACCAGGACCTGTTTGACCATTTGATTTTGGGACAATAATCTTCCATGATATATCCTTGGGAGTTCTTGGATAGTTGGATATAAGGAGTTAGAATTTTTTTTTTAAATAATAGTATTTTAATGAAAAATTGCAAAATTAGAGTACGATTTGAAAAAATTGCAGAAATAGGTGCCTGTCGGTCAGCGGATAACCGACAGTCACCTATCGGTTATCCGGTGACCGACAGGCTATCGGTCGCCGGATGACCGATAGGTACCTGTCGGTCACTCAAAGTGTAGCATGTACTGTTTATAGTACTGTAGCGATACATCTTCAAAATATGCATCTAAAAATTGCAACAAAAATATGAATGGATAGATCTTGTTATTCTCTACGATCATGCAAATTTTGAGTTGTAACAGAAACTTATGTAAGGTACAGTAAAAAAGTGAAATCAGTTACAGTACTATGAAATCAGTTACAGCACTGATTTCAATTTTTTACTGCACCTCACACAAGTTTCCGTTGCAACTCAAAATTTGCATGGTCGTAGAGAATGACGAGATCTATCCATTCATATTTTTGTTGCAATTTTTAGATACATATTTTGAAAATGCATCGCTACAGTACTATGGACAATACATTCACTACAGTGTCTCGGCACCTGTTGGTCATCCCGTGACCGATAGGTACCTATCGGTCACGGGGTGACCGACAGGTACCAGCCTGTCGGTCACCGGATAACCGATAGGTGCCTGTCGGTTATCCGCTGACCGACAGGCACCTATTTCTGCAATTTTTTCAAATTGTACCTCAATTCTGCAATTTTTTATTAAAATACTATTATTTTTTATCTTTCCTCTAAGGAGTTAGAGGGCTACATCATAAATTATTATTTAATTGATTGAATAATAGCAGTTAAGGTTGTAAGTCTTGTAATTCAGTTAATATTTGGCATACATATACGGTTTGCACTTCTAACAAATTCCTTGCTCACTCAGGAGAAAATAATTGTTTTTGTGTAAAATAATGAAAAGTAGTTTCCTTTACATGATTAGGGACATCCAATAACTGTTTCTAGTCTTGAGTGTTACAGTTAATAGTAGGGACTCAGATTGCAAATCATACGCCTTCAATTTACACTATCAAATTTGGGAAAGAGCATAAAAGCACTTCCTCGATACAGAAAATAAATTATGAATAGAATATGATTAGAACCATGGTATATACGCAATAAAAATGGATATTACTTCTTCTTTTTTTCCTTCTAATTTTCATATTCCAAATATGAAACTCAGCCACAAACATGACAAATAAATGTTGTTTCCTCTACAAGTCTCAGCTCTTGTTATCCATTCCTAATTATTTTTTGTATTTTTGTAGCCTCTTCTCATCTCATCCACAAGAAAAATGTTTGACAAGGGCCTTCAGCTACAATGAGGCCGTCTTGTGCACCAGCACATAAAACATTTTGTAGCAAACATTTTCAGGGATATTCTTAAGAGTATCAAATTCATGTATAAGCCCAACTAATTAACTCTGTAACTTTTTCCCTCATACTGTAATAATAATTCCCCATTGGCCACGATTCCAATGCTACCTCCGTTTGTAGCACTTTATCATGCACTTGTGATATAACGGTAAAAAGGAAAGAAGCGTGTACTCCATAATTAAAATCTAACTATCAAACGTTTCACACAATCCAACTATATCACAAGTACTGCAGTTTCAGGGGGGATGTTGGGGGGAGGATGGATAGCCGTCCTTTTTGTGCCTTATTGGAAAGGCATCATATTTAGTGAACTATTACTGATTCCTTGTTGCCAAAAACTATTAAATGTGCAAAGAAGAAATCATTCAACATGTCATTTCACAAGATCTGATACAACCAGAGTAAAGTTCACTTCGGCTAACAAAAAGAGCTTTTGAATTTTCTACAACTGAATATACTCCATGTCACGGATAGAATGAGAAGATTTCGTCAGCTGGTTGAACAAGTTACAAATTGATGTATGCTTCTTTGTGTGTGTGTGTGTGGGGGGGGGGGGGGGGGGGGGGGGGGGTGAGGGGGGGGGGGGTGAGGGGGGGGGGGGGGGGGGGGTGAGGTGGGGGGTTCAATTTGTATAGGTCTATGGAAGATAGGAACAAACAGGAGAAGTAACAAGCAATCTTAGACTCATGGAAATCCCTTTGGAAGGGACGAACGATTGGTTCTTTTACAATAGGTTGATTATGAATCTAAAAACATTGTTAGGCACATGTACGTGATAGGTTACGGGTTCCCTGTGTGAACAAGAAACTTTAAATGGGTTGATGACTATTGGCTATACACAAACTAAGAAGGAGAGTGATGGTAAGGGGAGCTTTTGAAAGTGGATGTTATGCTTGCAGTTCTAGCATTAGTGTTTTTTTTTTTTGGTTTTCTCATATACATTGAACTTCCAAATTCAAAAGCATAGTTTTGTTATTTTCTGAAAAATTCCAGCTTGAGTTACTCTGCTTGGTCAAACTTTTGTTGACTGATATCTCCCTAGTGGCTATGAACTGTGGACATTGCAGAGGGAGCAAACAAGAGGCTGGGACTGAGGAGTTGGGGTTGCAGTCAGTTAGGACAGTTGGGATTTTCCGGGCCAAACGACAATCCCAGTTATTAAGAAATAAGAATGGGTTTTGAAAGCTGACTGAGAGCACAGAATCAGAGTGGGATAAACTTCTTTGGGCCTGGGACACCGATCTGGACATCTGGTGGATGCAAATAGTTGTGTTGTTTCCTTAAGATGGCTCTATAATATTGAACTTTGGATATATGGATATTACCATACTCCCTCCAGGGTTCAAAAAAGGTCATTTTGGACATGATCTCACATCAAGGAGAGATTAATTAATGAACCTAACTTTTCTATATTCGAAAAGAAGTTTGCATGCACTTTGTATTCAAACATTGCGTTGGCTTAGTGGTTGGAGAGTGTGCGTCAGCTGAGGAGCCATCCAGGTTCTGGTTGGGCATTTTTTTTAGCAGTGGAATGTTGCTTTGGATACCTACGAGAATTAAATTTTAGGGCTCATTATTCTAACATAGCATCAGGCCGAGAGGTCTCGAGTCCTAATTCTGATAGAGGCTTTATCTGTGCTTGTTTTTTATTTCCACGTTTGCGCCTTCGCTCCTCAATCAAAAGCAGCGTCAAAGCAATAAACCTTTTTTTTAAACACCCAAAGATAACTGATTTTGCTTACATATATATTATTGGTAGTTCCAGTGACATTCAGTTCATATTAGGTAACTAAGTGTTTAAATATATTATTGGTCAAAATTCAAAAAAAATAAAAGTGTCATATATTTTAGAACGAAGGGAGTATAAAATATGACAAATTATTATGAAATATCTAGGTTTGTTGTCAAGAGCACATAGTACTAGTGTAGCAAAACATTGACTTGTACCCAGGTTTACAGTATCTATTGAACGGCTCCTCGATGGTTTAACATTTTTTTTTCAAAATTTAAAATTCGACCAAAATTAAATTTGTCTCAAAACCACAAAAACCGATTCTGTAAAACATGCTTCTACTCCATGATCCGATGCGTCCGCACGACTGCACAACGCAAAGCAATGCAGCGGCCAGAGCACGCGACCTCCCAACGGAAGCACCACCAACTCCAGCATCAACTCGCCTTAGCCACCAAAGCCAGCAGAGCTTGAGGCCGCCGGCCTTCTCGTCCTCCTCCTCCCTGTCCCCGCCTCGCCCATCCGAGCCGCGCGAGCCATGCGCATCTTCGTGCTCTCCGGGCAGAGCAACATGGCGGGCCGCGGCGGCGTGCACCACCGGCACTGGGACGGCGTGGTGCCTCCCGAGTGCGCGCCGGACCCTCGCATCCTCCGCCTCTCCGCCACGCTGCAGTGGGAGGAGGCCCGCGAGCCGCTCCACGCCGACATCGACGCCACCAAGACCTGCGGCGTCGGGCCCGGGATGGCCTTCGCGCATGGCGTGCTCCCGCGCCTGGACGCCCCAGGCCCCGGCGCCGAGGCTGGGCTCGGGCTCGTGCCGTGTGCCGTCGGCGGCACGGCCATCCGGGAGTGGGCGCGCGGGGAGCGCCTGTACGAGCAGATGATTGTGCGCTCGCGCGCCGCCGCCGAGTGCGGCGAGATCCAGGCCGTGCTGTGGTACCAGGGCGAGAGCGACGCCGAGTCCGACCACGCCACCGCCGTGTACCGCGAGAACGTGGAGAAGCTCATCAACAATGTGAGGGAGGATCTTGGGATGCCGCAACTCCCATTCATTCAGGTAATTGGTCAGTCAATTCAGAACAAATTGAACTTAATCCACCGATCTCAAATGTATGAAATGTTTTTGTGGTGATTTCTCGTCTAAGCGATGTCGCCGACATGATTTTAAACGAATTTTGATTCACAAAATTTACTCTCATTGCTGGAGTAAAACAAAATTTTGATCTGTCTCCTAACAAAATTCACAAAAGTATCTTCATTTATGTGCCTTCGACTGATGGTTGGTAGACTGAGATTATCAGGACGAGAAAATAAGTTGTTGATTCAAAATTTTGTTATTTTCCATCCCTCATAAGTAGTGCTCCTACTTTGATCAAGAATCTGGATGATGTAAACAGGTTGCTCTTGCATCTGGGAACAAAAGGAACATTGAGAAAGTGAGAAGTGCTCAGTTTAGTGTTAACCTTCTCAATGTTGTGACTGTCGACGCTATGGGTCTGCCGCTCAACGAAGATCATTTACATCTTAGCACTGGGGCACAAGTAAAGCTTGGAGAAATGCTTGCAGAAGCCTACATCAATAAATTCTTGGAACCTCCTTGCTAGGTGAGTGATACCATCACCATGAATCCCATGAGGTAAAACTCATTGAGACTCTTCTTTTGATACCATAACCTGTTTGACCATTTTGAACTAATCTTTCTTTCATGGTATATTCTTGCGAGTTTTACATCTATCATAAAAGATTGTTTTGTTAACTGCATAATGGCAGTTCAGGTAGTATTATTGCATTTTTTTGTATTTGTCACCATCTTCGTATCAGTGCGTCAACCTATCAACGTTTGGACTTCTAATAAACACCTTGTTTACTGAGCGGAAATAATTGTGTTGTGTGAAACATTAGTTGAATATCTTTGGTCTTCTAAATCATAAGCATGAACCTTCAGTCCACGTGGATTGGGAGGGATTGAGGGGGAAGATAGTTCCATTTTTCACTCCAATCCACGTGGACTTGTTTTATCCAAAGAAGCCCCGAGTGTTACAGTTAATAATAGGTGCTCAGATTGCAAATCAGACCTTCAGTTTACACTTTCAAATTTGGGGGAAAGCATAAAAAGCACTTCCCCAAAATAGAAAAATAAAATAAAATAGAACATGATCAGAACCATGTTGTGCAATAAAAATGGATATTACTCCTTTTTTCTCCTTCTAATTTTCATATTCCAATATGAAACTCAGCCATGAACAGAACAAATAAATGTTGTTTCCTGTACAAGTCTTGGCTCTTATTATTCCATCCCTAAGTTTTGTATTTTTTTTGCAGCCTCTTCTTGTCTCGTCCACAATAAATATGTTTGACGACGACCTTCTGCTACAACAAGATCATCTTGTGCACCAGCACTTAAATCATTATTCTCATGGATATTTGGAAGATCATCAAATTCATTTATAGTCAAACTAACTCTGTAAATTTTCCCTCGATACTGTAATAATACCTCCCCGTTGGTCACAATTGCAATGCCACCTCTGTTTTAGCATTGTATCATGCACTTGTGATAACTATGTACCCCATAATTTGAATCCAACTATCAAACGAGTCATACCTTCCAACTATATCACAAAGAACTTCAGTTTCAGGATCCCTTTTGCACATTTCTGGAACGGCACATCAATTATAGTCAATTACTACTGGTTCCATGTTGCCAAAAAAACTATTCAAATGTGCAAAGAACAAATGATTCAACCACAGTAAAGCTCACTTTGGCAGGCAACAACAGCTTTTGGATTTTAACAACCGTATATGGTCCATGTCAAGGACAGGAAAGAGAAGATTTCATCAAGCGGTTGAACAACTTACAAATTTATGATGACGCAAATTAGATGTTTCTGGAGGACTCAATTTCTCTATGTCCATGGAACATAGAAACAAACAAGAGGTAACATGAACGATATTCTCATGGAATGAATGCAACATGAGCATCTTGGACTCATGGAAATTCCTTTCAAAGGGAGGAAATTCACCTAGAACAGATGCAAAATAAGCATCTTTCAGAGCAAATCGATTGGTGCTTTACATCATCTTGTTACCAATGGCTAAACCTACATCTGATCATGTCCCATGCAAGGTACAAATAGGAACCTCGATACCAAAAGCATTAGTTTTCAGATTCGAGAATTAGTGGGTGGACATGCCAGGCTTCTTTGGCTTAGTTCAAGGTGTCTGAAATTTAGATACAAGAGCTTCCAGTAGTGCTCAGTCAAATCCAAAGTCCTGAGAAATGTGCTGAAGACACGGAGCAGACCAACTACGAACATAAGCAAACTAATCAAAGTATGTGATTCAATAGTGGCAGTGTTGGACAAATAGGATCAACAGAGACCCTTATACATCCAAAGAAACAAACTTCAAAAGGCAAAGATTCTCAAGTTACTAAATCTAAAAATAAATATTGGAAAACAGTATACATGATTAGATGGACCAAGTTTGGAGATTATAGTATTGAATTCTTCGATGCAATTGAGGCATAGGATAAGCACAATCACTTCTTTAGAAACTCTAGAGTGTAGAACAATTTCATATCATCATGAAAAAGCTTTTATATTGTGTTGGAAGTCTACAAAGAAAAAATGGGAACAACACATCCACACAGACATGACAACTTGGAACATCTCTTGCAATTTTTTGTAAAATCAATTGCAAGTGGATACATGATTTTAAATCTACTGTACATAAAAGCTATTGCGCTCTGTAGAAATATAACCTTGTATGGATCAGACCGCTTACATTTTAGAGTAAATTTCATAAAACTACGACTTATTTAACCCGAGTAAAAGAAAACTATGACTTTCGAGTTCGATTTCAGAAAATACGACTATTTGCACCTCTTGTAAAACAAAACTACAACTTTTTGATCTGGGCCCAGCTAAATGGAGATATGTGGCTCACATGTGGTTGCAGGTCTAAAAGTCATAGTGTTCTGAAATTATATTCAAAATTCGTAGTTTTCTGTTACTCTGGTGCAAATAGTCATAGTTTTTTGAAAGTTAGAAGAAAAAGAAGTAATGTCCATTTTTATTGCACGCCATGGTTCTGATCATGTTCTATTCACAATTTGTTTTCTATATCGAGGAAGTGCTTTTATGCTCTTTCCGAAATTTGGTGTAAATTGAAGGTCTGATTTGCAATCTGAGGCCCTACTATTAACTTTATACTCAAGATTCATGGGTATGGTTAGATATGATCTAGAAGACCGTTAAAATCATTGGATGTCCCTAATCATGTAAAGGAAACTACTCTTCATTGTTTTACACAAAAACAATTATTTTCTCTTGGGTGAACAAGGAGTTTGTTAGAAGTGCAAACGTTATATGTATGCGAAATATCAACTGAATTACAAGATTTACATCCTGAACTGCCATTATTCAGTTAATAAAATAATCATTTATGAGGGACGCAGCCCTCTAACTTCTTATCTCCAAGAACTCCCAACCTAAGGATATATCATGAAAGACTATTGCAAAATCAAATGGTCAAACAGGTCCTGGTATCAAAAGAGGAGTCTCAATGAGTTCTACCTGATGGATTCATGGTGATGGTATCATTCACCTAACAAGGTGGTGCCAAGAATTTCTTGATGTAGGCTTCTGCAAGCATTTCTCCAAGTTTTACTTGTGCCCCAGTGCTAAGATGTACATTATCTTCATTCAGCGGCAGACCCATAGCATCGACAGTCACAACATTGGGAAGGCTACTACTAACACTATACTGAGCACTTCTCACTTTCTCAATGTTCGTTTCAGTCCCAGATGCAAGAGCGACCTGTTAAGATCGTACATAATCTTGATCAAAAGAGAGAAGCACTAGCCATAAGTGATGGAAACTAACAAATCTAGATCCAACAAATTATTTTCTCATTCTTATATCTCACGGTCTACTAACCATCAGTGGGAAGCACAAAAATCATAAATGAAAACATTCTTTTTTGAACTTTTTTAGGACGATGAATCAAATTTTGTGTTACACCTCTGCAGCGAGAGTAAATTTTGTGAATCAAAATTCGTTAGAAATCATGACGCTGATGATGCAAGGACGAGAAAATAGATTTTGTGAATTCTGTGTTACTCCAGCAATGAGAGTTAATTATGTGAATCAAAATTCGTTTAAAATCATGATGGTGACGTTGCTAGGACTAGAAATAACCACAAAAACATTCCATACATCCCTTTAAGATTAGCGCATTCAGGTTCAATTTGCTCTGAATTGACCAATCACCTGAATGAACGGCAGCTGCGGCATCCCAAGATCCTCCCTCACATTGGTGATGAGCTTCTCCAAGTTCTCGCGATACACAGCCGTGGCGTGGTCGGAGATGGTATCGCTCTCGCCCTGGTACCAAAGCACGGCCTGGATCTCGCCGCACTCAGCGGCGGCGCGCGAGCGCGCGATCATCTGCTCGTACAGGCGCTCCCCGCGCGCCCACTTCCGGATGGCCGTGCCGCCGATGGCGCACGGCACGAGCCCGAGCCCGGCCTCGGCGCCAGGGCCGGGGGCGTCCAGGCTCGCGAGCACGGCGCGCGCGAAGGCCATCCCGGGCCCGACGCCGCAGGTCGTGGTGGTGTCTATGTCGGCGTGGAGCGGCTCGCGGGCCTCCTCCCACTGCAGCGCGGCGGAGAGGCGGAGGATGCGAGGGTCCGGCGTGCACTCGGGCGGCACCACGCCGTCCTGGGACACGACGCCTCGGCCCGCCATGTTGCTCTGCCCGGAGAGCACGAAGATGCGCATGGCTGACGCGGCTCGGCGGGGCGAGGTGGGGATCGGGAGTAGGACGAAGAGGAAGATAAGGCCGGCGGCGGGCCGAACGGCGTCAAGCGCTGCTAGCTTTGATGGCCGAGGTGAGTTGGCGCTGGAGTTGGTGGTGATTCCGTAACTCCCGTTGGGAGGTCGCGTGCCTAGCTCCTATGGCATGAATGAACACTCACTGCTCCCAACAGTCAACAACGGTGTAGAAGCATGGTTTACTAAAAACAGACGAAAACTGAACTGCGGTTTTCGTACAGATTTTTGCAGTTTTCGAACAAACCAACCTGTCGGTGTGAGCGGACAACTATTTTTCGAATTTGAATTTGGTCAGATTTGAAATTTTGAAAGATTTGATACAAAACTTCGTACAAACACTGCACGAATAATGCTGCATTATGGTGAGCGAAGTTGATGAAAACAAGAATGTTTGACTAACAACCAACATTTTTCTTTCCCTCTTTTCTATTTTAACATTTATTTTCGATTTTTTCTTGTTCTCGGAAAAAAAAAATCCTAACAGGAGCACCGAGCGGTTAGCTGCATAAAACTGCCCGGTTTGCCGTCTTCATTTTGGCCAAACCCGTTTTTTGAATTTTGAATGGTAAATGTAGTAGCTTTTGCGAAACGCGGTTCCAGGTTCAATCGATAATGCAAACCCTGGGTACAAGCAGTGTTTTAAATCGCGGGCTAAGGCATTTAACAGTTGATGTCTACAAAAGATAAGAAAGATTATAGCGGGCTATAGCCACAACTAAGCCTATTTAGTCGTTTCACAATACCAAAAAAATGTTATGGGCAAAAATATGACGATGTTGGGAAGATAGCTGCGATCCGAGTCAAGAGACGAACCACCACCAGAAGCAAGACACACGCGAAGGGGGATGGCCATCAGCGAAGGCGGAATGGAGGAAGCCGGCAACCAGCAAAGGCGGAACGGAAAAAGCAGACGGCGCAGGAGTTCGAATTACCAAGCTAAGAGCCATGCTGAAGTAACCGATGGCACGCATGTAAATATAATCATCTCACTCCCTATAAATATGGAGGGAGATGATCCTGTAAGGACATCTGGTTTTTTGGGGTCTCGAGCCAAAGACAATCATTTGCACCGCACTCGATCCTCTCAACACTCCAAACCACTTCGCCCGGCATCGCGGGCAAAGGAGGGCTTCGCACGCCTAACTACAGGGAACCTGAGCGAGAACATCTTCGTCCGGCATCGCGGACAAGGAAGGAGGGCTTCGCATCATCCAACAGACGACGATATCCACCAAGGAGGGCTTCGCAGGGTAATTCGAAGGCACCAGAACCCATCGAAGGCTTCGGGCGAGCAAGACTTCATCAACATACCGTTGGAGGGCTTCGACAAGTCACACACAGACCTTCGATCCCCCAACATTTGGCGCCGTCCGTGGGTCGAACTCACAATAAAAAGAAAGCAAGACTGCTGGCAAAAGGTGATAACATCGAAGACTACTTGCAAACAAAGCGGAGCAGAACAAAGAAACACAAGACGAAAAGCAAGTCATTCATTAAGCACGAATTTATTGAAGTACAAATCGAAGCCGAAGACTACTCAGAAGTATTCAAAGCAAGAAGCAACACAAAGAAGAATAGAAGGATCTGCTTCTTTGATTTACTACGAGTTCGACTAGCCACCCCAACTGGCTGCGAAGGTTTAGTTTAATGATCTTCGGAGCCTTCGTCATCGCTAACAATAATCACCCCGGGAGGAACGATAGCAAGAGGAACAGGATCTCCAGAAGATTCGACCATCAAACAATTATCGGCGACCCTATCAAGCTCCGCGAAGTGATCTACAAGCTCCTTCGGAAGAACATCTCCACGTTTAAATCCACCACGAGCAAGAGCCTTCAACACTCATCGAGGAAGCCGGTCCCACAAAGCCTCCATGAAATAAAGAAGATTGAAAGATTTGACAAAAAAAAATGGAGACACCTCATGTATATATACACCAAGGAAGAACATTCTAGATGCATACAGAAATATCTACCCTTTTTTATAAATATGAAAAGAATGGAGCCTTATCGCAAGATGATAGCAACCTGCTATAAAAGCAGATGTTTTGGATTTGTCTACAAAAGGCAGAAAAACAAATTCACCTTCGAAAGAAAGGCATCGAAGCCAAGTTTTCAACATACAAAAAAAAACGGAGCCTTGTCGCAATACAAGACAAGATGATAGCAATTCGCTCTCGAAGACAGAAATTCGCCAAAAAAGGCAGAGAAAATTTTTCGCCTTCGCAATAAAACTGCAAAGCGAATTCAAAGGCATAAGAGCCGAAACGGTAATTTTTCGTCAGAAGCAAAATTATCATTCAAAGGCTAAGAGAAAGCCGACCAAAAACAGTCTTCGCCTAGAAGAGCGAAGCCAACATTGAAAGAAGGGCTCAGAAAGCCATCATAAAGAATTAATAAAAACTTTCGCAAAAGCAGCGAAGAAATCATCCATAAAAGAGACTAAATAAGCCAAGAAGATGAACACGATGAACAAAAGTACACCTTCGCAACAAGCGAAGACAGGCAGAGGAAAATGAAACATGCTCATGCATACTTCATCAAAAAGTAGACAAAGGCGGACGAGGTTACAAAACAACCTAAAGCATCGAGATATCATCAAAGAATATTTCAACAAAACTAGCTGACGAAGGGCAAAAACAGAGAAAATAATCACAATTATGACAAGGCGCGCATGCACAAAGCTACGAAAATTCGAAGGCTCAAAACAGAGCTTGAAGTCATCGCAGAACATAAAATGCATGAATAAGGTATTTGATGCAATGAAGCTTTAGAGTTTCGATAAAGCAAGTATTAAATCAAAAAAGAGTATCCAAAATAGATACAGAGCGAAGGACATCCAAAAAAGCTATCTACAACAGCTAATCGAAGGAGTTCAAGAAGAATCCTCGGGAAAGTCAGGGACAAGACACTTGACCCTGCTCCACCAAAAATCATTGATCAGGCCAACACACTTGCCTTCGACAGCTCCAAAATCATGAGAAAGATCCGAGGGTTTCATTGAAAAATCAGGACGCCCAACCAAATCAACAGCATCGCTGCCTTCGCAGAAAAAGCTATGAAGGAGATCTCGAATCATAAGTACCACAGCATCATAAGAAAAGCTCCTGCATATCTCGGCAAGACCAGCCAGATTCAAGCGAAGCCACTCATTCATAACCTCCAAAGAGACATCCGCCGGTACCTCGTCATATTTCGCATCAAGTGCTTGAAATAGCTCTTTGACAAGATCACAAAGGGCAAGAGATTTAGCAAAGGAATTATCAGCAGAAACGATCTTCAACTGAGACGCCTTCGACAGACGAGACGAAAGATGCTCATTAAATAACTTTTCCTTCTCCAGCGAAGCTTTCTTTTCTCGAATCTTTTCTTCAAGGATAGACAAATCAGAGACAAGGCTAGATTTATGGCCTCGAAGAACCTCAACTTCAGCTAGCAAGTCGGACGCGGCAGCAGAAGAAACCATCAGGGAATCATCCTTCGCAGAAAGAGAGGCCTCGAGAGATGATGCGAGTAGCGAATCACCAGAAGAATTTTGGAGCTCACGAGCACAAGCTTGAGTAAGAATAATAGACTGCAAAAAGGAAGAAGCGAAGCTATCAGAAAAACGAAACACGAAGTACAAAAAGAAAAAGAAAAAGAGATACTAACTTTGACTTGATGAGCAACCAAGGAACGGAAGAGGACGTCACCCGAAAGGTTCGACAGGCCAAGCTCAACCTTCGGAAATCGGACCTCACGGGCAGCAGATTCAAGAGGACCCGAAGCCTGAATGTCGTCATTAATGGACGATAGCATGGCCTCAACATCCAGTTCAAGAGACCCAGAGCTCGAAGCACCTAAAAAAAAAAAGACAAAAGAAGAAGCGAAGGATCATGAGAATAATAATAAAGAAAATAAAAGAAAGAAGAAAGCAAAGCAGCCCTCTGAAAATGAATACCAGGATTTGAATATTGCGAAAGTGGAACAGCAACGTCAATCGAAGGCAAAGCAGTGCCCAAAGAAGAAATTATATCCTGGCTTGGAGTTGAAACCTCTGAAAGCTTCCGTTTGCCAAGCAAACCAAGAAACGAAGACTTCCTCGGAAGACAAAAAGTGCCCTTCGAACCCTCAGGGAGCAGCTGACAAGAATTGACTAACTCAGATCTTTCTACGATTCCATCTGTACGGATAACATCCGAAGCAACAGTCGGAAACCTTCGCAAAACCTCCGAAGGTATTAATGAGGAACCCCCGCAAACAGTATCGGGCACAACGGGAGGCGTAGCTGAATCCGAAGGATCGTCAGGAGACGGTTGTTCAAAAATAAGAGAATAAGTCGGCATAAGAAGAGAACCTGGCGGAGGAGAAGGAATTTCGGCATTCCTAGGAGCGGACTCAACCTCGGGAGTAACAACAACTAGCGAAGGATCCATCTCAACGATCGAAGAGCCTGAAACACTGAAATATGGAAAAATATCTCTTTCACACGAATTGTCCTCAGGAAAAGGACGGTTGTGGGGACACAAGTCGAAGCTCAGATAAAACCGATTTATCCGAACACCAATGCCCCTTCGAGTACTTTCAACCCACTCCTTCTGAGAGAACTTCCCAAGAAAAGAAGTAACTCGGTCTTGAGGCGACCAGAGATTGAAACCTGCAAAAAGAACAAAGTATAAGCAAATGGAATATTAAAAAAGAAAAAGGCAGAGGAAGCAATCAAAGGCAACGAAGCACAAGGAAGAATCATACAGGGTCCCGGTATCGAAGGAAAAACTGGCATGCTTAAGCCAAACTTATTTCTACCAAAAGAAGAAGACCTCCAACCATGACGAGCGAGAGGAAGAACACCAGCAGCGAAGCATTCCTCCAAAATATCACGAAGAGTCATCCTCTGACTAACCCTTCGGAAGGCATGGACACATTGAGAAATAAAGCAATTCTGCGGAGGCTCGAAGTTATTGATAATCCATATACCAGCGGCTTTCCCAGTATAAAAATCGATAGCAGAATATTTATAGTAGAACCAATCATTCACCCATTCAGCAAAGGGAGGGGGATCGAAGCTACTAAGAGGCGTCAGAAACCCCTCCCTAGCCTCAAATTCAACAACTCCGAAGCAAGGGCTGAGATGGTTCTCATGATCATAAGTAGGAATGTGTCGGGCTTGGTATACACGATAAAAAGCATGAGGTTCAGGATTTAACCCTTCGCTGATGCAAGCCCAAGCGAAGGCTGACATGGTTGCAACAGCAACAGGAGTAAGATGATGAAGCTGGAGATGGTATAAAGAAAGAACGCGAAGGACAAAGCTCGAAGGTGGAAAAGATAGACCGGCATCCAGAAATGACGAAAAAACAACAAACTCATCGCTTCGAGGTCTTAGGCGGACTTCCGGAACTTGCTTCGGACCATACAGAGGAAGACGGATCGAATCAATATCGACAAGACCAGACTCCGAGTAGCACTTCGAAAAAATACCCTTATAACGGGAGGCGGAGATAGACCTTGTGAAATAATAACCAGCTCGAAGAGAATGGAAACCCCTAGGAAACGCTGCCGACTTCTGCCTAGCCATCGAAGGAAGAAAAGAAGTACCTTCGAAAGAAGAGATGCCAACAAAGCAGTCACGGCGGTAAAAAGATACGGACGGGAAAAGGTGAAAGCGACGCATATTTAAAGACCCGCCGAAAGCTGGGGACATTGGGGTGAAAAACCGCACAACCAAGGGTTTAAGCAAGAAAGTGAAATACATTAAAATGTACATAACAAGAAATAAAATAAGGAAAAAATCGCAGCTGACAAGATAACTGCCTCAAGGAAACGCCTTCGCTCACTTCCTTTCAACAGTTGAGGGCTAATGTTGGGAAGATAGCTGCGATCCGAGTCAAGGGACGAACCACCACCAGAAGCAAGACACATGCGAAGGGGGATGGCCATCAGCGAAGGCGGAATGGAGGAAGCCGGCAACCAGCGAAGGCGGAACGGAAAAAGCAGACGGCGCAGGAGTTCGAATTACCAAGCTAGGAGCCATGCTGAAGTAGCCGATGGCATGCATGTAAATATAATCATCTCACTCCCTATAAATATGGAGGGAGATGATCCTGTAAGGACATCTGGTTTTTGGGGGCCTCGAGCCAAAGACAATCATTTGCACCGCACTCGATCCTCTCAACACTCCAAACCCCTTCGCCCGGCATCGCGGGTAATGGAGGGCTTCGCACGCCTAACTACAGGGAACCTGAGCGAGAACATCTTCGTCCGGCATCGCGGACAAGGAAGGAGGGCTTCGCATCATCCAACAGACGACGATATCCACCAAGGAGGGCTTCGCAGGGTAATTCGAAGGCACCAGAACCCATCGAAGGCTTCGGGCGACCAAGACTTCATCAACACACCGTTGGAGGGCTTCGACACGTCACACACAGACCTTCGATCCCCCAACAGACGATGGCTTAATACCTTCATTTTATCATTATTTAAAGTTTTAAATACCTTGATTTAGTAGCCTAAATCATCTTCTAAAGTTCAAAACATCATAAAAAGCTCCATGCCTTCATCACACCACCATTTAGCCAGCTAAATCAGCATAATTTAGCGAATTTAGCCGGTTATAGCGGTGGCTATAGCGGGCTATGAAGCTTAACGCTAAACAAAGATTAGCTTAGCCTTTTGTCTTTCCAGAGGCTATAGCAGGCTATTTAGAACATTTGGTAGAAGTGAATGTTTTTGCTTACACTAGTATGTGCTCTTGACAACAAGGCTAAATATTTTATAGCAATTTTTTTTATATTTTATACTTTCCTTGTGCTCCTGACACTAGCGTTCAAAAAGTTATCAGGAACCTGATCTGGCCATTCGAAGGGAAGCCGAAATAAATTAAGATCAAGAAGCCCAGACTCAGAGTAATGCTTCGACAAGCTACCCTTATCACGGGTGGTATGAAAACTATGAATACACCTCGTAAAAGCATAATTCCCTCGAAGGGAGTGAAAATCCCTAGGCAAAGCTACAGACTTCTGCCGAGCCATCAGAATGGAGAAAGAAATACCTTCTCGGGAAAGCGGAAGAACACCAGCCATGAAGCACTCCTCTAAAATATCTCGAAGAGTCATCCTTTAGCTAACTCTCAGGAAAGCTTCAAGAGACCGAGAAACAGCCCGATTCTTAAGGGGCTCAAAGCTATTAACAATACGTATGTCAACAGCATCGCCAGTATGAAATTCAAAAGGCGAAGTGCGATAATAAAACCAATCTTTCACCCATTCGCGAAAGGGAGGAGGATCAAAGCTAGGAAGTGGAGTTACAAACCCCTCGAAGTCCACAACACCGAAGCATGGACTAACCCGACGATGATGGTCATAAAGAGGGTATGCCGGGCTCGGTATACACGACAAAAGGCATGGGGTTCAGGGTTAACACCTTTGCTCATACAAGACCAGGCAAATACCGAAATGGTTGCAACGGCAACTGGAGTAAGATGATGAAGTTGAAGATGATACATAGAAAGGATACGGGAAATAAGCCTCGAAGGCGAAAAGGATAGACCAGCATCCAAGAAAGACGAGAAGACGACGACTTCATCAGGTCTTGGGTTTAAAAAGTTATCAGGAACCTGATCTGGCCCTTCGAAGGGAAGCCGAAATAAATTAAGATCAAGAAGCCCAAACTCAGAGTAATGCTTCAACAAGCTACCCTTATCACGGGTGGTATGAATACACACCTCGTAAAAGCGTAATTCGCTCGAAGGGAGTGAAAACCCCTAGGCAAAGCTACAGACTTCTGCCGAGCCATCAGAATGGAGAAAGAAATACCTTTGGAAGAAGTGATATCAGCAAACCAGACACGGCAGTAAAAACGGAAGGTGAATAATGGGAATGAAAGCGACTCGTATTTAAAGACCCTGGGGGACCAAGGATGATGAAGTCAAAACAAAGAAAGCGGGGATGTAAGTGTAAAGAGAAAAAGATTAAAAAATTCAATGAGGAAAATGAAAAGAGGAAAATAACATCGCAGCCAAAGATAACTGTTTCAAGGAATACCTTCGTCCTTCCTTTCGACAGTTGAAGGCTAATGTTGGGGAAGATGGCTGGGGCTCGGTACAGCGAAGGGTCAAGCGGTGCCAGAAGACGCAAGAATAATAAAGGACAAGACAGAGACCGGGAATCGCTAGGCAGAAAGAGAAACACGAAGGCTTCCTGAACATAGCGAAGGGTCACAGCTCGTGGCGAAGCCATCAGGGGATTCGGCAAAGGGACTTCGCCGAACAGTTACGCGAGCACCATCCCGGAGACGTGACAAAGTTAATAAGCCGAAGGCATCAGAAGAAGCCGCGAAGGGTACTGAGCAGAAGCAAGTCTAAGCCCACAATTGAGAAACATAACAAAGTTGACAAAGGGCACTATTGTAATAACGATCTTTTCTCCCCCTATAAATATGGATGGAGGGGATCTTGTAATGACATCTGTTTTTCGGGCCGCGAGCCAAAGACACCTCATTTACTCCGTCCACATTTCTCTGTCATCTCTAACCCCTTCGCCCGGCATCGCGGGCGTGAGAGGGCTTCGGCGAGACACAAAACAAAAGACCTAAGGAACAGCCTGGGCAAACGAACCTTCGTCCGGCACCGCGGACTCAGCAGAAGGGCTTCGCCAAGAAGTAACCAGACGACAAGGCGTCAAGAGGGCTTCGCTAGGAGACCGAGCAACGTCAGGACACTCTGAAGGCTTCGCAACAACAAGACAACCGGACACAACCTGTTGGAGGGCTTCGCTGAGTCCAACCGGGGGACGGGTTTAATGATATAAGATTAATATTTTTAGATTAATCATAGAAATATGTGAATGATATACGTCTGCATAATTTTTTCAAATGTATCTTTATATGATTTTAACCCAGCTCAATTTTTTTACTAGGATTCACCTTTTTTGCTTTCGTTTTCTAGTTTCCCTGGTAAAATTTAACCCGTAGTAAGGAATGATACTGCCCCATATCTTTTTGAAACCATCATCAATGCTTAGCTCTGTTGAAAGGTTTGAGTTGCTCAACTATGTTGTATCACCTTCCCAACATACACAATGAACATATTCAAGGTTGCAATTAGTGTGCTAGATTCAATAGATGGAGGAAGAAAACATTCGTTGCCTTTGATGTCAACACCAAGTCCAAGCCTCTGGTTACATGAAAACATGCACTGGGGCCAAAAGAAAGAGGGTCTTCGGAGCCACAAACCTCATAAGCCAAAATGAATCCTTACTCATCAAACAATTGGACAAACTCCTGGAGTTCTTACTACACAAAAGGAAATGCACCTCATGCCATTCGAAAAATGGGATCCTTTTTCCGAAAGGCGTCGGATTGACACGTCCAGAACCCTTGCATCATACCCTTAAGTGTTGTCATGTTACTAATCGTTGTAACACATCGACATGTGCATACAAACTTCCAACAAAAATACGAATGAATGGAGCATGCAACCATTTACCATCATGCAAAATGTGATGTACAACTGAAACTTGTACAAGAAAAAGAATGTGAACTTAGATTGTGAATAGTGCGGGTCACAACAATTCATCTCGAACCTGCAACCCATTACGATTCATAGTCTGATTTTTCTTTTTGTTTCTCATCACACTAATTCTAATTGTATTTAAAATTTTGCTTGGTAGTAGATGGTTGCATGCTTTATCAATTTATATTTTTATTAAGGTTTTAATGCACATGTGAAGGCGCTATAACGACTGGCAACGCGATAACACGTGAACTGACGGTAACGCACCATCGTGCCAAGTTGAGGATGGAACCATAGTGCCACTTTGCTTAGATGTCTGGAATGGAAGCACCTACCTAGTTTCTTTCCAATATGCATCTGTCAAAAGCAAAAACATCTCAGTGGCTAAATTTCTTTATAAAACAAAAACATTGAAAACCGATTGCACCTTCCATCTCGGACTTTCTAATAATACCAAGATCTATAACAATTTATTCAAAGCATTCAATTACAAGAACATGGAAAGATAAATGGAGCTATATCTAAGAGCATCTCCAAAAGCCTCTCCAAAACTAATTCCAAATTTTCTTGATTTAGCTAGTCTCTAAAATAGAAACCGTCAAAAAAAAGTGAAGGAAACCAACAGCCTCTCTAAAACCAACTCCAACTCTATTTTCAAATTAGCCACGTCATCATTGGGCCCTACATTTTTTTTTCCTCCGGGCCTGAATTCATCCTCCCGTGAGATCTTTTCTCTCTGGTTCGTTTATTCTTTTCCGTGACGCCCTTGCCGATCTCCCGATCCAATCTGATGTTCTTCTCGCTTCCTGCAACTTGACGAGAGCACGGCACCGCCAGAAACGTGAATTCGCAGAGCTGCGTGGAGCAAGTGAGCAACGTGAGAATCGGTCTCCTCTCCTATTGCTTGAAGGTTTGTCTCCTACTCCTGGTAACGTGAGGATCATTGCATTGACATAAAAAAATCTACTACATGTATTTTCAATGAGTAATCGTCTCTTGTTTGTCTCGCTTCCGTACAGTATGGATTCCGAAGATGCATTCAATGATTTTGTTCTTAATAAGTTGATTGATTCATCTTTGGACGATGAGGATGATTTTTATTTTGGTGCCGCACACATAATAGCAGAGGAGTCTCTCAATGAACCACTTCATCGTGGTTCTATCGTTGGGCATCGCACTGTTGATCGAGAAAGGCAGTCATGGCACTATTTACTTTATCGAAATTATTTCTCAGATAATCCTATATTTGGTCCGGAATATTTCAGGCGAAGGTTAGTATGTACCATTATTTTATTTGAATTATATTTTGTCCATGCGTTATGATGTGGCTAAATAATTTCATTGGTAACACAGGTTTCGAATGAGGCGGGAGGTATTTGTATGCATAATGAATGCTGTTGAGGCACACGATGACTATTTTGTACAGAAGAGGAATGCAGCCGGTATTCTTGGACTATCTTGCTTGCAGAAGGTGGCGGCAGCATTTCGAATGATAGCTTATGGAGTAGCGGCTGATGCTACAGATGACTACGTCCGTATCGGTGAGAGTACTGCTCTAGAATGTCTGAGGAGGTTTGCCATTGCTGTTGTTCAGGTATTTGGACCTGAGTACATGCGACTGCCTAATGAACATGACACCGCAAGATTACTTGCTATTGGTGAGAGTAGAGGTTTCCCGGGTATGCTTGGTTCCATCAATTGCATGCATTGGACTTGGAAAAATTGTCCTACTGCATGGCATGGTATGTAGACAGGCCATAAGAAGGAGGCGACAATTATACTAGAAGCAGTTGCTTCTAAGGATCTTTGGATTTGGCATGCATTCTTTGGGATGCCAGGTTCACACAATGACATCAATGTGCTTCAAAGATCTCCAATTTTTGCAAGGCTAACTGAGGGTGAAGGTCCACAGGTTAACTATAGCATTAATGGAAATGATTATACAATGGGTTATTATCTGGCAGATGGCATATACCCGTCATGGGCCACATTTGTGAAGACCATACCTGAGCCACAAGGTAACAAAAGGAAATATTTTGCCAAGGCTCAAGAAGCGTGCAGAAAGGATGTTGAGCGCGCATTTGGGGTTTTACAATCTCGCTTTGGGATTGTTCGGGGCCCGGCTCGTTTGTGGGATGAGGATTCGCTTGGAAATATAATGATGGCTTGTATAATTATGCATAATATGATTATTGAGGATGAAAGAGAGGACGATGATGATTTTGATTATGAAGACATGGGAGAAAAGGTCAAAGTATCACACGACAAGGCACCGGAACTTGATGCTTTCATTGAAAATTACAAGAAAATCAAGGACAACTAAACCCATACACAGCTTCAAGAAGACCTGGTTGAGCACTTGTGGCAAAATCATCCAGATTTATACAAAAATATTAGTATTGAGTGATTTTATTACTATATTGTAATAAATAGTAGTATTTGTGTTTTATTTAATATCAGAACTTTTTATTTATACAAGAATCACTTATGTTTCATTGACAGTCAGGTTTATGTTTTATTTACAGTCAAGAGTGTTATATTTAATTTGTGCCTTCCAGTTAGAGTGTTGCAAAATGATATCTTTTAATGCCAAAGTTGGAGGACATGGTCAGTTCTCAGGCTCATGTCAATATTTTCTGCGCTTTTCAAGTATAGTGTGATATGGAACTCCATTGCAAACACTTATAATCTCATAAAGTACAACCTGATAGCATTGAGGGAGGTTGATCAATATTTTCCAGGGGTCAGTTTCCACGAGGGTCAGACTTGTATAGTTTCAGACTGTAGGTAATACAGTTTCACACTACTGCTGCTGCTTTGGACTTTCAGAATGAGAGGGTTCTCTTTTTTCTGCTGCTGTTTCTTTGGACTATGGTTAAAATATACAATCTGATCAAAGCAGACTTGTTACATTTTTTTCAGAATGAGACTTGTTATGGTTTTTTTTTTTTCTGAACAAAGCAGCTGGGAAGCTCCGTCACTGCCTGATAGTACTTCTGAAATTACCAGGATAGTGTAAATACTTAGACCAATCAGAAAGCAATACAAATATTCAGTAAAGTGTGATCTGGAACTCCATTGCAAACACTTAATGTCAGGAACCAAACTAAAAGTATTAGGAACCAAACTGACATAATTTGATAATTAACAAAAAGCACTATAAATATTCAGAACCAACTGACATAATTTGATAACTTGAATAAGTAATGACACTCCTTGAAAATCTGATGACTAACAGAAACTGAAGACCATGATAATTGTTGACTCTAGCACAAACTGTAGACTCCATGACGATTTGACGACTCTAACATGAACTTAAAGTTTTCGACGACAACCTGATACTATCAAGACTAAATGATATCTCTAGACAAGCTGATACTATCTTGTAACAAATTCTAACTCTAGTTGCTAAGACATTTGGCAAGAATTTCATCCTGGCGCCTTTCATAGTACTGTTGTTGCTTGTATGACAGAGTACTCATATCGATGTTCATGATTCTCTCTTCTTCCGCTTCCCTTTTCAAATCAACCCTTTCTTTTTTAATTCTAATCCTTTCTTCCTGCAGCTCAAATGCCTTCTTGCACCTCTCCTCTTTCTTTAACTCTTTCTCAGCGTCTGGTTCTTTTTTCTTTGCGACAAAGTACTCCATGGCTTCCATGCTTGAACGTTGCCGTAACTTCTGTTGCTCCTTCTTTCTTCCTGCAGGTCTTTCTTGTGCACCTTCTGCTGGCTGGCCCGCATCAACATTACCAGCTGCTGATGAAGGGCTTGAATTAATTGGCTGCAGTCTTCTGCTTTTTTGCTACAGATTTTGAATTGCTCATGTGCTTGTGTCTCTCTATCCACTTGGGCTGGTCTTTTAGTATCACTCAGCAATGCATGTAAGGAAAATTCCTGTGAAGCTTGTCATCTGCCTTGAACATCTTACATGCACCCGCGACCTGCAAATTTAACAAGGAATATCTTAAAGCATGAGATATATTTACTACCTCTGTAGTACAACTAAAAATTAGCAATGGTAATAGATTTATATATAGTCAACAAACAAAGAGAAAAAGGTTGTCAAACCTTGTCATCAACAGACCAACCACTATGGTTTCTAGCTTCAATCTTGGAAATACAACCAGCAAACACATTCACATCATGTTGTATACCTGACCACCGGTTCATAAGAGATCCTTGAGAGCGATCGGATTCAAACTTCTTATTTCCATGGAAGTAGTCATGAATTCTTTTCCAATATGTGCTGCATGATTGATCAACTCCTTGAATAGCATCCAGTGACACATTTAACCAAGCAGACACAAGGAGTAAGTCCTCATCAACACTGAAATTCTTGCCTTTTTCTGAGGTCCTCTAGCTACTCCTTGAGCATGACCTTGTCCTGCTCCCTCATCAGGTGGTGGGAGATCATCAGGTTGATCAGCAACAATAACCTCAAGGTCATGTGGTGGGATGTCATCATGGTTATCAGCAGCATGTACCTCAGAGTCAGGTATCCCATTTGACATCAGATTGGTGAAATAATTCCCTGAATTCATGCCACCTGTGAATGCAAAACAAACATCAAGGTTCATAACTTATGAAGTATGAAAAACATCTCAGCGGTACTTGTAGAACAGGGCCTCAGAAAATGTTACAGGTTGAATTTGTAGTGTTCTGAAATAAGTTTCCCCAATAGGGGTTATTTTCACATCAAAAAGAATTTGATAAATATTGAACTGATTCCTAGGAAAAGTCTCTAGAGCAATGGCTCTGATCAAAATAGGAGTGAAGAGAAATTTCTAACGGTTAGACTGCTATTTTTCACCTCTCAATAAGTACAACATCATATTCCACTAAAGAATGAACATTTGTTTTGCTTCACCATTTTGGGACACGAAAGTGGGCAAACTATAGAAGAACAGTTGACTAGTATCATTAATTCATCATGGTCGTCAGTTCCCCCAAAGCCTCGTGGACAGAATGACATATGCATTATACTGAATACTGAACAGGCAATGTCAAACAAATTCTCGTCAGCATACTACTAGAATAAAAACAGGGCATGCAGTACTACTAGAACAACACTCTGAACAATTAATCTCGGCCTCCAGATATATAACACATCGGAACATCAAAATTTGCATCTAAGTACAACCTACATAGGTGCAGCCTAATTTAATTAACTCTGATAAAATTTCATCTAGAACAGGACATGCAGTACTACTAGAACAACACTCGAACAATTAATCTCTGCCCCAGATAACACATCGGAAGCCATCAAAATTTGCATCTGATTAAGTACAACCTACAGTTGCAGCCTAATTTATTCAACTCCCAGCTCTAGCGGACCAATTGAGATGTCAAATTCACATACAAACAACCATGATTTTGTCGGCAAACAATTCAGCGCTGATTCCAGACGAAAACAATTCGAGTTCAGTATCAAATATTGACTCAAATTCTCTAAATCGCAGTCACTAATCTCAGATTGCGCATAATAAAAACCTTACCAGAGGACTCCTCGCGAGCGACATGGACCGGATCAGCGATGAACTGCGGCAATGGGCCACCCAATCCAGCGACGAACTGGCGTCCTTGTTGGGCGAACTGGGGCATCAGAAACTGGGGAGCCTGAATGGGAAGCCCTACACGACCAAGGGTCGATCTACGGGGAGTTGGTGGTTTCATTGCAGGGATTTGGCTTTGCTTGCTTGCGCGACGGGGAGGAATCGACATGGCGACTTGGGAGGCAGAGGTTGCTGTGCGATCGGCGGCGAGTCAAGATGGCGATTTGGAAGAACAAGGGCGCCGGGGATTAAATAGGCACGGTGCGCGGGCGCGGGAGGAGCCTTTCGCGAAGCCATGGCGGGAGAAACTCGCGGGAACGTGAATCCTTGCGCGGGAGTCAGCCGCGGGAACCGCGGTTGCGAGCGAGGGAGGCTCGCCATGCTTTGGCTAGCGAGATCCGCGGGATGCAGGCGAAGCTATTTTTGCTATCGGTTTCACGAGACTGTTGGACGGCTGTTTTAGGGGAAAATTGTCAAATTTTGGAAAAAAGACGAGGGCTGTGGCGAGGCTGGTGGAGATGCTCTAAGGACGATAAATCTATTTTCTAAAAACATTTTGCAACTAGGAGACAAAACCATGAATAAATTTTAAAAAGCTACAATTATTTGTGATTTTGTATTAGAAAACTACAATTTTTCTCGTCAATTTTAGAAAGTTACAATAACTTTGACGGGGAAAATTTCTGTGCAAATGGAAATTGAGTGCAATGGTGCAAACGTGCAATTTCACCCGTTTGATCATAATCTAAGGGCTCTTGTTCCTTCCATAATCCCACCTGTGATCTTTTGGAAACACCTTCTCGATTGTCTATCTTTATTTTGGAAATATTTAGAAGGAACAAGAGCCTTTAGATCACGATCAAACGGATAAAATTGCATGTTTGCATCATTGCACTCAATTTCCATTGGCACTGAAATTTTCCCCTAACTTTGACACACCATATTAGAAAACTATACACCTTTTAAGAAAAAGGGTTGTTCTAATGATGACCGGTGGGACCATATATATAAGGGAAAATTGGTTGTGTAGCACTGAAAATTTCCCGGTTACGGAAAATACCATTGAAAGTTTTGAACTACGGAAAATACCATTAAAAGTTATATATCTACCCTAAAACTAGCACTCTCATCTTATTGACAAAATGCCCTTACCCGTTTGTTTGTTCCTGTTGATGTGGCTGTTCATAACCCGTATGCATCAAAAAACGACAGCAGCTCAATTAAAAAAACAACATGATGTCGGCTGAAATCCTAGGACAAATACATGTCATAGAGGTGCGCAGGAGATCTAGGAAGGTCCTAGACGCACGGGTTGCTTTGTGACTGGACTGAGGAAGAAGATGATGTCAATTTCTTCACTCGCTGCGGGAGAGAGGGAGTAGGCAACATAGGATGGTCGATGACATGCCAGCAAGCCTCCCTGCGTAGCTCGGCCAAAGCCATGCTAGAACAGCGGCTCCATGCGAGCTTCAAAGGGGCAACAATGGTGGCGGCCGAGTTGGGAAAGGGGAGACCTTGGCTTTTATACGGAGGCTGGGAGGAGACCGTTCACAGGATCTCGTGAGGGGCGCTGGCACCTGCAGGAGATGGGGGCGACGGCTCTTGGAAGCAGGGATGGCGGCGGCTCTTAGGAGCAGGGGCGATGCGGCGGCAGAAAAACAAAGGGACACCCGCTCTGTTTCATCGTGAATGGGACGAGGCATGGATGATCGAGGGCAATACGGTCATTTTCCCTAGTCATTCTAAGCAAAATGCTAATTTCCGAGTAGACGTGCAACTTTTAATGGTATTTTCCGTAGCTCAAAATTTTGGGTGGTATTTTTCGTAACCGGGGAACTTTCAATGCTACACAACCAATTTTCTCTATATATAAAGGCAACGTATCATATGAGAATCAAGTTCGTGTGAGAACTATGAGAACTCTAATATGGGCCACATGATCTTGATCTAAGAGGGGCTTATAAGGAGAGGTAGAATGGAGAATTTGCAAAAGTATGATTAAGTGGGTGGTGATTTTGCAAATCCCCTCTCTCACCTGAATTCATACGCCTCATTGGATCAAGATCATATGGCTCAGATTGGAGTTCTCATGGTTCTCACACGAATCTGATTCTCATAGGATACGTTGCTATATATAAAGGAGCCTTTTGGCAAGGCTTATAGTGGCTTATGTATTTTTTGGTATTGTAGCTACAATTAAAGGAATAAATAAACCTGTTTTGTGGTTTTTTCTTTCTTATGGCCATGTCCGTATAAGGAAAATACTATAAAAGTGTGCATAAGCCAAAGTCAATAAGCTTGCCAAACTAGGCTAAAGTTGCAGTTTCTAAAATTGAGGTACAAAACTGTTGTAATTTTCTAAATTCTAAATTAACTGGTATCAAAGTTGTAGTTTTTGAATACAATATTGCAAATAGTTTTAGTTTTGTGAAATTTACTCCACAATCATTGTTAGAACAATTCTAAGACCAGACTGCTTATACATTTTAGTTGCTCTAACTGTGACATTTGTTCCAATGAATGAAATCGCCACCAATTTCTCACAATTAACATAACTTTCCAAAAGTATAGCTAGCCAAATGGGCTAAAAAGGCCTCTCCAGGCCCGGTCCTTTTACCCAGATCCGAGCACGACCCATGCCCGTTGGTCAACGAGCCGTGTCAGCCCGCAGCCCGTTAAGGGCCGTGTTTGGGCCTAGGCGCAGGCCTGTCGGGCTAGCACGACACGATGGCTGGCCTGTTCAGCCCGTCATTTGGGTTGTGCTACACGGGTCGGGACGGTCCGTTTGACCCGTTTATATTTAAAAAAAAATTAAAATCAATGAAAAACTACTTTTTTATTCTTGGGTCGGCCCAGCACAACACACGACCCATTTAGCCCGTGGCCTATTAAGCCCATTTAAAATTGTTCGTGCCGTGTTTGGGCCTAAGCGCAGGTCCGTCGTGCCAGCCCGTTAAGAAAACGGCCCGGCTCGGTCCGTTGGCCCGGCATACCCAAAAGTCTAAAACACCCTGTCAGAGTTAAAGACGCAGGCCTAGCAGCCCAAATCCATCGCAACACGCAAATCCGTGGCACAGTCGCCGTCTCTCCGACAGCAGAAGCCGCCTGGTCAGCAATCACCCGCAGATCCGGCGAGGTCCCCCGCCGAGTAGCCGCCGCCGGCTTCCCGACTCGTCCAAAGAGGAACATGGGTTCGGAGAAGCGCCCAACCGCCGCCGCGGCGGGGGCCCCGTACATCCCGGCGGAGCTCATCCCCGACATCGCTCGGCACCTAACGACCCTCCAGGATTTCTTCGCCCTCCGCGCCGCCTGCCGCGCCTACCGCGCCGCGCTTCCCCCCTCCCGAGCCGTCCTCGCCGCGCAGCCGCCGCACCTCCTGGTGCCCCACCACTCCCCCTCCCCTTCGAGCCCGCAGCTGGCGCTCGTCCACCTTCAGCGCCGCCGCCTCCTCCGCTTCCGCGGCCCGTCCCCCGGCCCGGAAGCGGTCCTCGCCTCCGATGGCGCCCGCGTCGCCACCTTTGATCCCCTCACCCGCGAGCTTGCCGTCACCCACCTCCTCTCCGGCGAGCGGGTCTGCGTCCCCGGCGCCCCGCCCCTCTTCTCCCACGCCGTCCTCTCCGGCGACCTCGTCTTCCTCATTGCCCCAGGGTGGGTCCACTACTGCCGCCTCGGGGATGGTTGGTGGCAGGAGGCGTACTGCCGGGTTGGGACCAGGGGTCTCTTGCCTTGGCCGCAATTGGATGAGGTGCTCATGATGTTCGACATGCGCTTTGTCAGTGGCGTTCTCTATGCTCTGCTTAACACGTGCCAGCTTGCCGTGGCGGAGCTGATGGACAACAAGGTGCAGTTGGTGCCGCTCGGAGGCGAAGTCGATCAGTGTGTTAAGAATGCTTGGATGGAGAGCAGAACTTTCAATCTGGGGGAGTGTGATGGCGATCCATTGCTCATCTTCAAGTTGATGGTCAAGCTCACATACAAGATTTTCCGATGGTCACATGGGGAGGGCAGGTGGTTGAGGGCAATGAGCCTAGGAGGGCGGACACTTTTCATGTCCAACAATGGCTTTGATGCATGGCTTGGTCCGGATTCACCAGGAGTCCGAGGGGATTGCATATACGAGGCTATGCCAGAAGGATCAGGTTGGTGTGTGTACTCTTTAGTTGATGGCATTTGTGAATCTGTCAGTGTTGAGTACCAAGGTGCACCGGAATCGGATGTTCAGAGAGCGCAGGTTTGGGTGCTACCGAGCTTGTTCTGATATGGGCCTATAAAGGTTAAATTCTGAAGTTACATGACATCTGAAAGTATGTATGCTCTTTTACACTATTTTTTAATTGGAAACATCGTAGCAGAAATCACGGATGCATCACCACTAATAGCAGAGTTAAGTATTGTTCTGGTTTAGGTGAGTCCGTGAGTGCAAATGGTATTCCAATAGGATAAACCGAATAGATGTTGTACTTCTTGTTGTATCAAGGGTAATTAATTAATTCACTGGACCAAGAGAAAACAAGTGGATAAAACTATAAAAAATCGTTAGGTTTTATAATCTCAATTGCAGCCTGTGGACACGATCATTACTCGTGGCATACTATGCACTAAGCAATAAAATATGTAAAACCAGATGAGGAATGATCAGCCTGTCCAATCAATATTCCAAAAGAAATGTACTAATGAAGTGATAATAAAACAAAAGAGTTGAGTTTTAGTACTCCTGTTTTGTGCTCTTTATAGCACGGTTTGTGTTCTCTGATTTTGATTTCATTTTTGCATTTTGAATTTTGCATCTGGAACAGGTTTTGCTTTCTACCGAGAATAATAAACAAATAAATTTGACCCAAGGAGAGTGACTCGTTTTGTTAGAACCAAGTGCGAGCGCTGGTTGGTAGCCTCAGTAGTGGAGGTCTTACCGTTTATGCTGCAAGCACCTTTTCACTACAAAAGAGCCAGGACTTGACAAGTGCCGCTGTGAGATCATCTGCATGGTGGAAATCAGGGACCCGGCATACGAATTCCTCATGTTGGAAGCAAGTGTATGGAACTGCAAAAGGAAGAGTCTCGGCAGATAGATGGTGTTTCTTTTCAAAGATGGCTTCTTTTTTTTTTTTTCTCAAGACTTGGTCTAGTAGATTTCCAATGGGTTCGAGTATCTGAGTTTATGCAGCTTGCCATGGACTGGGCATGCATCGAGTCCATACCTAACGGGAGTGGTGTTTGTATTCAAATAAGTGCCCATATGAATCAAGGATTTTGTGAGGCGGCTGGTTTGTGGATGCTTCTGAGATTTTTTTTTTTTTTATGCTATCCTAAAAAAGTTCAAATTCACAGGTTAAATGAGATCAAGCAAAAGATGGTCAGCAAGCTCTGGCGCTCTTATTGTTTAAACTTTAAAGCTGTCCCATCGGGCCATCACTGTCCACAATGCATGTATACACAACTGTATACAGTAGTTTATAAGGCGGTGAGCATCTGGGCAGGCCCTTGTGGTGACTCCGGAGCGCCTTGTTGCCTGGGTTCAAATGCCATCACTTGCCACAATGCAAGTATGGAGTTCAAATGCTATTCTCTTTAAGCTGTTCACCCGTTCTGTGTGGATGTCCTGTTTGTTGCAGTGGGCATTCACGTTACACCGATCATTCATCTTCGTTCTTTCTTGTTTGCTGCTTCGAATCTGACCACTAATTGTGTGCAAATGTTGTGTAAACAAAGTGGTCGAAATTACATGCTTACTGGTGCATATATAAGGGAGTGAGGATTTATGTTTATGAATGATAGTATGGCAGCTTGACTGTTTAATTTTTTAAATCAAAACATACAATACTGGTATTATTACCGATTTACCGTCATGCCATAATTGAATATGTTATCTTTATGTTTGGAATGGTGATCTTGCAGCGTTAAATGCAAGAGCTCTTGTTTTATCGCAATATTTGCCCTCACGTTGTTGCCTCTTTGTTTCAGTTTATTTGTAGTTCTATCTTTGGTCATGGGAACAGAAGGACGATGGGTGGAAGAGTATATAGAGCGATAGACGCTGTGATCGTTTGCTGTTGTGGCTGCAGCAGTGAGGCGGGGAGGAGCAGAGGAGGAATTGCGTCTTGGAGCCGTAGCACAAAATTTGGGTGCGGGGAGCTCCTTATTTCGCCAAACCAAATCCCAGGGATCATAACAAGTAGCACACCGGCATCAGCAACTGTTGGCCGAAATACCACGCAGCATCGAGGTGAAGAATTCATCCAATGCTTCCATGGAGCGACGACCCACCAACGCTCTGCGCTCCCAATACCAGGTCCCGAACATCCTTTGTGCATCTCAGTCGCCTCGGCAGAATCTCCCATGACCGTCTCCACGGCCTGGGCAATCCTAACCTGGTCGAACGACCGACGAGGCCACGACATCGTTTCCCCTGGGCCCTGGCCACCTCCACGCAGACGCCCCACTCCTCGTCAAGCATCTTGGCGTTGTAGAACTGCTCGCTGGCGAGCGGCCAGCCGATGATGGGCACGCCGTGCGTCACGCTCTCCAGCACCGAGTTCCAGCCGCAGTGGCTCATGAACGCCAGGGTACTCCGCCGCGGCTCCCACCTGTGGACCAGGAGACCCGTGTCGTTGCCGCGCACCCGCTCCTCAAACCCGTCCGGCAGCCATCTGCCAACATTGTCCTCGTCCTCGTCGTCGGACCCCACGGGCGGCCGGATGGCCCAGACGAACGGCCGCCCGGCGAGCTCCAGTGCTGCAGCCAGTTCCATCATTTGCTCGGGCAGTAAGCTGTTCTGGGACCCGAACGAGATGTACAGCACGGACCTCGCCTCCCGCGCGTCCTGCCACTGCACGACGCCGTGCCTGTCGCTGCCGGAGCTCTCCTTCGTTTGGACGCGCACGAGCGGGCCCACGGGCCAGACCGGCGCGCCGCCCATGGTTCGCCGGAGCATGCGCAGCCCGGCGGGCTCGAACTCCTCCGTGGTGTTGACGAGCAGAGCGTGCGTTTCACGCGATCTGCCGGCGGTGGAAAGCCGACCACGGGTCCGTGACGCGGAGGGGCGCGAACAGCTGGGACCGGTGGACGGTGACCACCGGGTGGTCCGGAAGCCGGAACGTGTCGCTGTCCTCAGGTGGTTCCATAGTGAGTGGTACACGCGACGAAAGGGTCGGCGATCACGACGACGACGAGTGGCGGCGGCTGACATGAACGCGGAACGGACCGAGGGCGACTCGGTGGCGTGTAAGAGATCGAGGACTCGCCACGCGCGGGCAGGCCGTGCTCCTCCGGCACGAAGGGAAGCGCGTGGAAGCGGAGGAACGGCAGTGACGACGACGCCGAGCCGCTGGCGCGGAGGGCGGCCACGTTGCCGGGGGTGGAGACAAGCGCGATGGCCGCGCGCCATGGAGGCGGCCGGCGAGCGAGAGGAAGGCGCGGCGAAATGGCCCTGCGCCGGGAACGATGTGCATGCTTTCATCGCCGGCCGGGCATGGTGAGGCTCTCGACTCTGCTGTGTTCGGTTCAGAGATGCTCATTCCATTCCAATTCCGCATCTAAATGATACTCGATAGGACGTAAATCTTTCAACACTCCCTATCAATAACACAAAAGTTATTAAGATTGATACTCTGAAAATAATATCACTAGCTTCATTGTGATAACGCACAACTCATTTTGTTTCTAACAAATTGTTTCATAAATGTATTTATGCTGCAACATTATGAAAATCATAGAAAATTATTTCTTTTCGAAGTAACATCGTACATAAATCAACACTCACAACACGCACGCGTACACTCACCGCTATGAACACATGCACGCACATCCTGACGCTATGAGCGCCTCCAAAATACTTGATCTTTAGATTCACTAAGTCAACAAGGCGTCTCCGGGACAACAGAGACATCATCTCCTACTGAAATAATAATTAGTATGCAACACCTGGCCGTGCTAAGTTTGAGACTTAAACTAGAGTGGGTTGGTTCCAACACAACAGACCGAACCAGTTGAGTTACGCTCAATTTTGCCATAGAAAATTAAATTGATTGAACATGAGAGATTTCAATGTTAGGTTTGCATGTTAAGTCTTATATTTAACTTCGAACTAAATTTGATTTTCACACCTTGTTAATTATTAGTGTTTTGCAAAAAAAAAAATGGTTCAGATTTATTTTGGGTTCTTTTGAAAAAAATTATCTTTCTTTTTTGTTGTTTAACTTGCATATTCAATTTGTGTGAGTAACCAGATGACATACTCCAGAATAGATCAATATAATTTTATTGATTTTCTTGATCTTAAATAACATAATATGCAGACGGCTAGAACAAAATGGATTTTAAATTCTCTAGTATGCTATCTTGTGAAAAAAAGAAATTCGCTCTCGTAGATACGCACACAAAGAATGCGATGCATGTGAACAGCATACCGAATCTTGTTGCTTTGTCGGAGATTTAGCTTTATTTCATTTATTTCCTATCAGGTGCCATTAGACATGTGGTATAGCATAGGTAACTTTGCAAATTCTCACAGAAGTTTTTTTTTTCGCTGAAGAGTAGTTCTGACCACATACTAATAAAGAGAGAATTTCTTATTTGGCCCAGTAAAAGTTCGTGGTTCCTTTCTTGGCCCAAACTGAAAAAAAGTGACCTATATGACCCAAATTGAAATTTTGGTTCCTTTTTTGGCCCTTCCGTTAGTTTGAGGGCTTAACGGTGTTAAATGAGGGGTGAAATGACCTTTGTACCCCTAGAGTAAATAAAAATGTAAAATTCAATTTCGAAAGTATTTATTTGTTCCAAAATTTGAGAATAATATAACTTATCAAGATTTCCTAATTACAAAGTTTCTGAACTAATTGGAATCAATGTCAGTATAACAACAAATTTAATTCAAACCGTTGAAGCTTAAAAAAAATCATGGAAAACTTTAGCGAGCAGCTTTGTTCGGTATTTTTTAACTCCAAATGCAGACCTCAAATAAGTTTGAATTCAAAATAAAAGTTGTAGTTTATTCTTTGTTCCAGCGCCACACAAAATTTCAGAATTTTGTTAGCTCCAAAATATTGACTTTTAATTCGAGCAAGTGAGCAGCTTATTATGGAAAGAAATTCCGGGAAATTGAAAAGGGTAGGATAGTCATTTTACATCGCTGAGAAGAGGCCCTTGACAGCCTAGTGTAACAGATCTGACGGAAGGGCCAAGAAAGGAACCAAAGTTGCAATTTGGGTCATATAGGTAACTTGTTTTCAGTTTAGGCTAAGAAAGGAACCACGAATTTTAACAGGGCCAAACAAGGAATTCTCTCCATAATAAATTATGACTAATAAAATCACCAACCTCCCGTATCTGTTTTATTCGTTACTATTTAATTTTATTTTTTGTTGCAATCATGCAGTGCATCTAAATCGGAACTTTTATACTTGCTGCTGTGCCATCCATTGCATTAGCATATAGCACCTATACTCGGGGTCACTTTTCTCTTTAGCCCCAATCAAAATTAAAAATTTATTGGCCTTTTGGCTGCGCGTAATGTGACCAAAAAATTATTTGTGGCCTAACAAGTCGTCTCACTGCAATGCTGAAGTCCGGCACAGAGAGATGAAAGCATGAACAAAGCATTTATCTTTGACAATATCTTCACTTTTGAACGATTGCTTCTGTTATGGGCTGGTAGAAGTCATTCACATACACCACATGAAGGACCTCTTGGTAAAAACTTGATCCCACGTGCAACAATGCGCTACTTTCTGGTCAAGGTTTCAAAAACCGACGAAAGCCGCGAAACAGGGATGAAAAACCGATCGGTTTTCATTCAAAACCGAACCTAGGTACTGTAACAGTTTCATAAACTGCTCGGTTTAACCGGTTTACCGATTAGTTTTCGGTTTTTCAATCTTTGTTTCTGGTAATTCTAGCTGTTTTAAAATTTTGACGGCATTATATGCTCACACTTAGTCGATCGCTCACACGGCGCAATAGATAAGACGCACCACGTGTGCAGACCATTTAATGGACGTCATTATGTCTAATGGATCGCTTTCGATTGCTAGCCATCAGTCCATCAATTCAGTTCTCTGTCCCGACCGCTTGCCCAATTCAGTTCGTTAATTCCTGGTACGGCTTCTTCCTTCAAAATTAAAGGGATACATCTTTTTCAGTGTGTTATTCTTTTATCACAATCACTATATGCAGATGTCTTCTTAATGCCACTTGTAAATATATGTACCGGGCATGAGAGCTGGGGTCTCTGTTGCTTCTTTTCCTGTGCTTGATTCCTGTACATGCGTGCACTGCAACGGTTTTGGTAGAGTTTGTATGGTCGTTGCAGTCAAACAACAAAAGTTAATATCTGATCATGGGAAATTTTCAGTGAAAGCAACATCTGAGTGTAATGGTGCAAGCATTAGATTTGACAGGCTGCCGACAGATGCCGTGACCCGCTCGATCTCTGAAGGCTGCCGACAGATGCCGTGACCGGGCGGGAGACGATTTGATGATTGCACCACTGCACTCAAATTTTTCTGCTAACTAAATGTTTGTTTGCACTAAAAATTTCCCGGTAAGGTTTTGTTCGGCAGCATAGGAATGACTCCTGTGTAGGATTCGCATCACGTATGGATTGAGTGATTCTATGCCTGTCACTTAACCCTACATCTCATGAGTTTGATTTCCACATCTTCTAATTCCATGATCCAAAATATTGTTCGGTTGACCGGGATCAAAAACTTTACAAAGCTAAGCTTCCATACCATCCGAGCGTTGCGGTCGCGAGCGTCTGGAAGTGGGAGTCGTTCCATGGGGTCGGACACAAGGAACGATTCCTAGCGTTTTGTTGGGCGCAATGCCCGGATTTGGTTAGGTGGGAATCCAGCCCAGAGATAACCGAACGACATTTTCAGCCTATTCTAGGATTCTACTCAGACTATGTAATTCTACTGATTTTTGGCTCAAATCCTGGGCATTCTAGGCCAAACGAATAAGGCCTAAACAACATTTGAGATTTGATGTTTGGGACATTGCACTCAAATGTTTGTTTGCACTAAAAAAAAATTCCCACTCGGCCCTCATCCGCGTGCCGACTCGGCGATGGACGCAGAAGACGACGTCCTACGTTGTCGACTGGCCGGCCGTTCGTGTGGGCCGTGCGGCCTCCGGTGCGGTTCGACATGGATGGATGGCGCGGGTATCTGCCAGGGGGGGTTCGAGGATTTGATATAGCAGGTGCGGATCCTGGCCCACGCCGCCACCGGTGCTCGGCTGGCTGGTCGCCGGCGAGCAGTTGTAAAACTCCCGCCTCTCGAGCATCTCCCTGACAGTTGTGTGGACTCCGTGTTAGTTCTTGCATGTCGATTTGTTGTGAAAGCCCGGCGAGTCACATTAGCAGTCGCACTCCGTAACAGCAGAGTTGGAACGCATGCCTCCTTTGGCCTGTCTGCGCGTAGGTTTCCTTGCCCATCATCGTCTTTTTATCTCAAGCCAGCAAGAAGGTCTGCCACGCCAACGGTGTGCATGAACATGGGGGCAAATGCGACAATAATTCTGTTGACTTGAATGCTGCAACATCAAATTCAGCGATCGTTTGTAAATCTATCATATATTGCAGCAAGGAATGGAAGAGGCTGCTTCTGGAGAATCTATATACTACGTACACCCGGCATCCCCGCGTCCCCTATAAGCCAAAGTGACTACGTACACACCACACTCCAACACGAAAACAATAGCCTCCATGGCTTCACAGTACTCTCTCAGCGACCAGCTGCCTCTTCCCCCACTACTACTCTTTCTCCTTCCTCTTCTGTACCTGTTGCTCAGGCGCAGCAGCAGGATCACAGATGCGCGAGCAAGGAGCGCTCCCCCGGGGCCCCCGAAGCAGCTGCCAGTGCTGGGCAACCTCCTCCAGATCGGCGGCCGGCCGCACCGGTACTTCCAGGCGGTGGCGCAGAGGTACGGTCCGGTGGTTCAGGTGCAGCTCGGCCGCGTCCGCACGGTGGTGGTCTCGTCGCCGGAGGCGGCCAAGGACGTCCTCCGGACCAACGACTTGCACTGCTGCAGCCGCCCCGACTCGCCAGGCAAGTTAATTGATTTTCATCGGACCCCCAGTTAATTATTACACTGATCTGATGTCTCAATCTCAATTATTGATCGTTATTTTTGACGTGTAGTATTACAGAATCTTCTTTTGATGATTGAAGCTTTTTTTGCCATTCGTTATGTATGATTTATTTATGGGGACAGCGGTGGGGCCTTTGAATTTTATCATGTGGTTTCATGATTGATTTTCCTTGTATATTTCATAATGGTCTAAAGTTACCTGGAAAATTCAGTTTGGTGTTTTGATGTGACCTGAAATTGTAAGACCCTGTTTTAGCTTATAGAGGCAGCCAAAGCCAAAAACTAAAACAAACAATATGCTTTTGACTGCAGCTTTTCGAGTAGCAAAAGCTATCAAAAGTTGTATTTGTATTAAACCCAAGAGCAGGTCTAAAGGAGTTTTTGCTAACTTTTGTGATGTGCTGTTCTGAATGTTGTTATATGTAATATCCATTTTACTCGTTCAAAAGCTAATCTACAATGACAACTTTACGGCGTGTTTCAGAAAGCCAACTTTTATAGTCAATCCGAAAAGCAGCTTTTTCAAAAACTCTAGCCTAAACAAATAGGCTCTTGAAGGAAACCAAAAGTGTAATAAAGGACACTTCGAAATTAATGTTTGTGGTGTAATAAAGCTGTTGTTCAACATGTCCTAATAAATCATGCACTTTCAAAATGTTTGGGGGTGCCCCTGCCTCCTCAGGTCCGAGGCTGCTGAGCTACGGTTTCCTGGACGTGGCCTTCAGTCCCTACAGTGACTACTGGCGAGAGATGCGCAAGCTCTTCATCGTCGAGCTGGTCAGCATGCGGCGTGTCCAGTCAGCCGCCTCCGCTCGGGCCGCCGAGGTCGATCGCCTCATCGACTCCATCGCCAACTCTCCTCCGGCCACACCCATCGACCTCAGCGAGAAGCTGTACGCCCTCTCCGACGGCATCGTCGGCACGGTGGCGTTCGGGAAGATGTACGGGTCCGCGCAGTTCGAGCGGAGCAGCTTCCAAGAAGTGATGGACGAGACGCTGCGTGTCCTGGGAAGCTTCACCTTCGAGGACTTCTTCCCGGCATCGCGCCTTGCGCGGTGGGCAGACGTCCTCACCGGAGCCGTGGCGAGGAGGAGTAGCATCTTCCGCAAGATCGACAGCTTCTTCGATTTGGTAATCGATAAGCATCTCGAGCCTGAGAGGCTGCAGGCCGGCGTGCAGGAAGACATGGTCGACGCGCTGGTGAAGATGTGGAGGGAGCAGGATGACGATGAGGCTCCAGGACTCTCACGTGATCATATCAAGGGAATCCTGATGGTGAGCTTGTATAATTTTTTTCCATATTAATTAATTTGATGAACAAGAACAACCTTTTCTTAATTTGCACATTCTAACCAACAATAGAGTTCAAGACATGAGAGTTTGATATATACAATGAAAATGCTGAAAATGCACGAACATCTACCAAGAGCTAAAAACATGCCAAATGTGTGCTTGCAACGTACACTATTCTCTATGTACAAATCCAAAGATAGAACAATAATTCGTGAATTTTCATGGAATTTACAACGAAGTTCTGTTCCTTTTGTGGAATCCCAGGATACATTCGCGGGAGGCATTGATACTTGCGCTGTCACTATGATCTGGATCATGTCTGAGCTCATGCGGAACCCTAGGGTCATGCTAAAAGCACTGGCAGAAGTGCGTGGCCTGATCAGAAACAAACCAAAAGTGGATGAAGAAGATATCAAGAACCTAAAGTACCTTAAGATGGTGATCAAAGAAAACTTCAGGCTACACCCACCGGGGACGCTCTTGATTCCAAGGGAAACCATGCAGAGCTGCCTGATCAGCGGCTACAATGTGTCACCGGGTACAAGAGTATTTGTAAATGTTTGGGCAATGGGCCGTGACCCGGGCATATGGGACAACCCTGAGGAGTTCTACCCCGAGCGGTTCGAGGAAAGCCATGTTGATTTTAAAGGCTCGAACTTTGAGCTTCTTCCATTTGGTTCCGGACGAAGAGCCTGCCCTGCAGTTGCCATGGGCGTGGCTAATGTAGAACTCGCACTAGCCAACTTGCTATATTGCTTTGATTGGGAGCTTCCAGTGGGAATGAGGGAGGAGGACATTGACATGGAAGAAACAGGGCAGCTTGCTTTTAGGAAGGAGGTTCCTCTTTGTCTGGTACCTATTAAGCGTGCATATATAGGTGGCAAGTAATATATTATAAGACCGGATTATGTTGGACAACCCATTATTAATACTTTAATCAGATGGACACGCCTTCAATAATTTTTTCTTGAGTTTCATTTTTTTAACCCAACACTTAATCTATATTTAATACATTTGCATGAAAAAATGCATATTCTAGGAAGAAAATAGAAAGTGATTCAGAAAGTTCTAAAGTTTCTACTAACAGTTTTTCCTTCAACTTTCAAGAAACTTTCTCTGATACATCATGATCTATGGAATATGAATTAATAAATTTATAAGAAAATAAAAATATTAAGTGTCCATGCTTATTTTTAGAGAGCATTCGAATGGCAGCAGGACATGTTAAATATACATGTCATCGTTGTCAAACTTGTGGTGTAAAAGTTGAGTTGTTTGCTGTGACTTCCATGATTAATAGAAGTTGCTCTGCACTTGTTTGATACTAGGTTTGTGTACATACTCTTAGAGAAACGTGACAAGATTTATCACAGGATCTGTTTTTTTAACTAATTTTTTTTTAAAAAGTTGTGTTCATTTTGTTCACACTGCTCTGCGGCTCTTTCCAAATAAAATGTTAAGAAAAACTAATTTGGACCCTACCATTGAAGTAAAAAACAGTAGCATAAGAGGTGTTAAGTCCCTCTTAGAATTTGGATCAGGGTCGGTTGGTCCAGTCAAAATTACTCATAAAGGTCAGTACTGGCTCTGCCATTGTACTCTTCATGAAACAGAAAAATGTGGTAAATTGTGTTGTGATGATGAGGTGGCATTGTTTTCATCCTTCTGCTATCTCAGAAGCTAAAACATGCATGTAGTTCAGTCTACAATCGTGTTCATGCATAGCAGTTATTTTCAGCATTAATTATCCTTCAGTTATACAATAAACTCCGAGGCTCCCAACAGCCTGCACTAAAGATCTATATTCATGCCTATATTATTAGTACTTGTACGGAGACGGAACAAGATACAGAGGAGTCCTCCTGGACACAATTTGTCTACCCATCTCTTCCATGCTAACATCTTCCCTTGTCAGATCTTTAGGCAATTCCCAATTAAAAGAGTGTAGCAAGCTTGCAAGAGTGAACTCCAAGTTCATTGTACCCATAGGTATAGCAGGGCAAATCCTTCGTCCAGCACCAAATGGAATGAACTCGAAGTTTGATCCTTGAAAATCAATCTCATTATCTTCAAACCTCTCAGGGTAAAACTCGTCAGGATTCTTCCAATATGTAGGGTCCCTTCCTATTGCCCACGCGTTCACAAATATCCTTGTATTAGGAGGTAAATCATACCCGAGTACCTGTACGTGTTGCATGGTCTCCCTTGGTATGAGTAGTGGTGCTGGTGGGTGCAACCTTAATGTCTCTTTGATGATCATCTTGAGATATTTCATCTGAGAAGGGTTACCAACTTGTACTCTTGGTTTATCACGAATTATACTCCTTATTTCAGATTGCACCTTATTCATCACCTGTGGGTTCTTGATTAGCTCCGACATTGCCCATAACAAAGTAACTGCACTTGTCGCTGTGCCACCGATAAATGCATCCTGGATAAAATATCAAGACATCAGGAGCGCTTCAATAATGTAATTAATAACTTAATACTATATTTATAGGTTGATGGACGTAAATAATTCACCATAATAATTGCCTTGATATCATCTTTAGTGAGTACTGCTTCCTTTCGCTGTCCTTTCCAAATGCTGATCAACACATCCACAAGGTTATCCTTTTCAGGCTGTAGCCTTCCAGGGTCCAGATGCTGGCTGAGAACAGTCTCAATGTATGCATCAAGATCTCGGAATATTCTTTTGTACCGGGCCTCAAGCCCAACTAACTTATCGACCCACCGGCTAATTGGTGAACTTGGGAAGAAGTCCTGGGCGGAAAAGGCAGAGAGAACAACCATGGCCTCACTGAATACTTGTTGAAACTTTTTGTATTTGAGAACCTTGTTACCGTGTATTCTGCCAAATGCCACTGTGCCAATGAATCCATCGATGAGCGCAAAGATCTTCTCATTAAGGTTGATGGGCTCCAACGGTGAATGTGACAGTGATTGGATAAGTTGGTCAACTTCAGATTCTAAAACCGTTGCAAAGGACTGAACACACTTGCTTCCTACAAGCTCTGAAACGAAGAGCTTGCGCCTCTCGCTCCAGATTTTGCTGTAAGGCGAGAAAGCAATGTCTCGATAGTTGTAGGTAAGCATTTTTGCTCCTGAAATGTAACAACGGTGGTGAATTGTTCATGCTTGTATGAGAATAGAAAATGTTGATGTACCTCATATAATTTGTACAGTGCTCTGCCTCTTGGTGATGCTGTGAATGATTAAATGTAACACCATTGTTGTTTTTATCAACTATCAAATACTGTCTGTATCATATATTCTCATTTCTAGAAAAAAAAATTGCCTCTGTCTGAAGCCACATTCGGGCTTCTTACCCATTCTTATGTGAATGTCATAGTGATGACAGAGACATCTGAAAATTGATCTAAATTATCAAAGTATTGGTTTGTTCTTTTTTCCTTGACATGGATATTAAAAAAACACCAAAATCTTGAGTTCTCATGACAAAACTAGGGATGTAAATAGCACAAACAGCCATGCTTTCTTATATTTTCTTTAAAATGAAAAAAATGACGGTAATAAATAAATATTGCCTGGTGAAGATGGTCGGTTGCAACAGTAAATATCAAGCGTCTTCAGCACATCCTTCGCCGCCTCCGGTGATGAAACCACAACCGCTGGAACACCGCCAAGCTGGAGATAGATGACTGGGCCCATCCTCTGGGCAAGCTTCTGCAGTGCTCGGTGAGGCTCCCTGACCATCAGGTGGAGATGACCTACGATCGGCAGCTTCAGGGGACTCGGAGGCAATTGGATGTTCCTCTTCCTCTTACTAATAGCTTGCAGGTAGAAGAACGGAGCTATGAGCAGGACTGAACAAAGTAGGAAGATCTTGAGGATCACAGAGGGGTCAAGAGGCACCATTTTTGTCGTTCTTTACAGAACAATAATATTGGAGGAAGTATACTGATAGAAGGGTAGACGAGTAGGGATGTTGAGAACACTTGTGCAGAGGTGACGAAATGATCAATTCAAGTTGGTTGTTGAGCTGTCATGATCGCATTTGACTTAATTGGATGTTTCCAAAATCTTGCTCACGTTATATCTTGTATTGTTATTAGAATATGTTCTTTTTCATTTAACTGCATCTTACGTGCCATACCTCCAATGTAGTCATCACTTACGTTAGCCTTTTTTTTTTCCTTTTGAACTCTACGTTAGCCTTCTTTGTTACATAAACACCTCTGCAGAATGAAGAAAGATCCTTAGGCTTTTCAGGAGGTGCGGAAGGCTCCGCCCCATCATAACAAGCAAGTTCGACAAAAATTCACCTCTATCAGAAGGCGTCCAGTTGACTCCATGGCCAACAACTTACAAACCAATATATTGCTCTCCCAAAGTACAATGGCTGATCTGTCCCAAGACAATTTCTGATGAGTTATGAAGCAGAATCGCTTCGGCAGGGGGAGACGATACTGTTTTGGCAAAGACCTTTTCACCACAATTGAAGGGCAGGCTCTAGATTGGTACTCCACCCTGAGACCAGGAACCATTTACTCCTGAGAAAATTTAAGGGATAAACTCTTGCAAAATTTCCAAGGATTTTCCAATGAACAATGTCAGCTGCGGAATTAAAGTCATGCATCCAATAAAAAAAATGAACCTTTACAAGATTACTACAGAAGATTTGTCGAGCTAAAGGCCCAAGCATCAAATATAGCGTTCAATCTAGCAATAGAAACTGCCACTCTTGCGCTAAGAACTGGCCCATGTACAACTCACTTCTCAATGAATTATCCCACATCCTCAGAAGAATTGTCCAATTAGGGCATGTACAATGGGTGAGTCAGCTGTCTGGGAGAAGGGGCCACGTAAGATTTCATCTGAGCTGGAGGAAAAAGAGGGAAGAGAGAGAGGGGGGCCGTCGAGCATGCAATCGACGGTCTGTTTCCGTAAAATCAGCTTCTTACCGACGACTCTGCGCCCGTTGTGGAGGCATCGTCTGCAACGTCACACCTTTTTCTCATCTTCCCGATCCGGTGCTCCCAATCCATTGCGCGCAATTTCTTCACCTCCCTCCCGCGCGTGAGTTCCTTTACCCCAATCCATGGGGAGGTTCGCAGCCTGCTGCCCTGCGGCTCCTGCGACCATGCCGTCCAGCGCTGGTGCCTCTGCTTGATGGGACTGCCCCTGCCGCCACAAACTCAACTCAAGGACAAGCGGAAGCGGCGGACTCAGATCCACTCAAATGGTAATGTTTGTATTCAGATCGACTCAAGCGGAAGCGGAAGCGGATGCAGATTACTGTCAACAAATTTTATTCCTGGTACATCGTTTGCTAATTAGAAAACAAATCCAATCGTACTTGCATTCACCTTTTTTTTAGAGCCAGTAAGCAGAGCGCAGCAGAGATAGGCCTCTGTACTTGGAATAGCTTGAATAAAATAGAATGATTGAGATTGCTGACGAAACATACAGCAAAACTTTGCTATGATGCAACCAGATCAGCTTGTCATGTGCAAAGCTAGTTATCAGCCAACATTTTTATTACTTAGCGCTAGCAGGAAATTAAATTATACTGTCATGTGATGCATAGATCGGCTCTGCTAGATTGCTACTGTAAATTTCAGACTTTGTTTCATGTATCTCAATTTTGTTTCATGTAATAATTTTATTTTTCACTTGACTTTGTAACAATGTACTTGCATGAATCAGTTTTCTTTACTTTACAATTAGAATTTGTTTTGGCCCACCTTTGTAATAACATATATGTTATTGGAAATAAAAATTACATGTTATATTGTATCTTTAGTTTTCACGTTCAAAAGAAGCAAGCAGCACAAAATAAGCCACAAAGTTAAAGATTACTTCTGATTAGCAGTTTTATTGGGTGCAAGCAAAAAGTGAAAAGGGATAGGATCCCATAGAGACAACATAATAGACAACCATTGTAGAACATGTGTTTTTCATTGTCTAATAGATTTAATGGATGACATGGATGTGTCTAATAAACGGCTGCTGTCTGGATGATTGTACTTGCCCTTAATGTGGGCAGTGGCGGCATGAGCCTTTGGCCATATACATGACTATTCACGTCCATACAAATGTTTCGCTCATGATGAAAAAATGGAGGGAAAAACAACATTGCCCCTACCGGGCATGAACATACTGAAACATCAAAGTATACAAAATACAGAACATAACATCTCCAACCATATGAGTACAACCATTAATATATAGGAAAATAGAAACATCTCTTTCAAACTATTAGAGCTCAGAGTGAAATCCATACGGTCAGAGTATTCACATGTGTGCAGCACAGAGAAACAAGATAGCATTGTGCTTTGACACAAATATTGCACGGCAGGCACTGCTATCTCAGTACAACCGCTGCATTTCTCAAGGCCAGATATCTTTGTACATAGTCATCAGGAAGCATCCTAATCTGCTTGAATACCTCTGGATCTGCGTATCGCAACTTTGTCCTCGGATCGACATAGGGTGCCTGCAAGGAGATGTTAAGTTCACTTGCCACTTAGCAGACAAAGAGGATACGGAGGATTCACAGCAGGTTATACTGATAAAAGAATATATTAACAGCAAAACCACCACCCAGATGAGGATGGAGACTATTGGCTATTAGCTTAGACCTAAATTATTAATCCAGCTAAGGATGTACAATGCACCAAATATCAAAGAATTGAAGGTTATAGATGATATCAGCTGAGTGTGTGCAGTACACAGGCTATTAACATCATGTAACATGAAGTCTCTCAGAATTATGTTGAACAAATACGACAGCAAGTAAATTTAGCACATACTAAATGCCTAAATGCACACAACATATAATGTTTGCTATCATGTATCACACAGCCCATCTGGTTAACTGATGTATGTTGTTAAGTTTTGTCTCAGTTCTGGTATTAAAAGGACTTTCATGTACTGAGAATGGACAGTCAAAATGAAATCATAAACCCAAGATCCAGCAATACTTGATGAACAGCTAAACCACAAAATATGATTCAGCTGCATAATATTAATATATCAGGTTTTGTGATTAAAAATACAGAAGACAAGACATAATGCCAAAGATAAAAATGAGGCACTACTCAAATAATATTTTCTCCACCAGCATACCAAGCGAATGCTACAAGAAAATGGTTGCCATAAAGACCGTCATTCAAATAGTTTAGTAAAAAGTTTTAAATTTCACCTAGGTGGTATTAGGTTGCACCATAGATAAATGAAACTAACGGTGTAACTTAAACTCAATATGCAAACTTTCTGCTTGGTGAAAGTGAAGTTGGTTCGTCACCTAGGGATCTAGTGTCCCCTTTAGAGAGACCATGATTACTACAAACTGTTGCAACATTTCAAAAGATCCATAGAACTCATGTATGTACTAAACATTAAGTTGATTAAATCTGCAACAGTTCAGCCTGAAATACAACTTTAATATACCACAATTAACAATAAGAGTAAAATGCACGGGTGGTCTCTGAACTTGTCACGAGGCGTCATCAAGGTCCCCAAACTCTTAGAATACATATTAAGGTCCCTAAACTTAATAAAGTGTCATCTAGGTCCAACATTCCAAAACTACCAATCTTGTTGCTGATGTGGCTCCATATAAACATGGTTTGTCATCTCATTATCTATAATTATGACATCATGCGGTCTAATAGTGTCCTCTTGCATGAATTATAATGGTAACAGTAATTTGGGGGGAGAGAGTATGAAAAATCCTTCTCAATTAGTAGCCCATCATCAGCCATAAGGGTATTTTCGAAACTTTGGACCTAAATGACAAAGTTTAGCAAGTTTAGGGACCCGAATATGCATTTTATGAGTTTGGGGACCTAGATGACACAATGAGACAAGTTTGTGGACCACTGGTGCACTTTACTCCTAAAAAGAACACAAGGGCTACTGTTGGTCTAACAGGGAGTGTAGAGGTGGTGATGTACTACTGACAAACATGAATACCCAATTTCAAGGACAAATACAACTTTGTTTCTGAGATTTGGAACTGACAAGGAGTCAAGTAGAAACTGATCTTGTAAACAGTGTGAGCTGATACTGTCTTTTCGTCGGCTCCTTGTCAAGTTCACATCTTGTATAAAGTCACTGTGCATTTGTTTTTTGAGAATTTTTCCAGACCTCAAGAAATGCTTTGTAAGGGGCTTTTATGATTCTTTGAACATGGCTTGCAACAGATATTTTCCATCCAACTAACTGCAGGAAGTTTTTTTTTTGGGGGGTATTTGTTCTAACAGGATGAACTAGCTACAGCAAGTGACTGCTTGAGAACCTATATCAACAACCAAATAGCTTCTAGCCTAGCCTAGTGATCCCGTTGTTAATCGTTAACAACCACCTAAACGTTTATAGTCGTGGCCTTGCACTACGATGTACCAAATGTATTTCCATGGGTTCAACGCACTAAAATGAAAACCCTTACTGTGTGAACTGCCAATAACAGAAGTTTCAAGAGTCAAAATATAAAATAAAAATGGAGCACCACGGCAGCAACATTCTAAAAATCAAAGCGCCAAAAAAAAACATATGCTGTAAAACAAAACATTCGATGCTTTTACACAAAATAGACATTTTTGAAAAGGAGCATGCATTGACGACATACAACTAAATGTCCTGTTTTTCTTAGTTGTATTTAGTCATAAAGTATCAATTGGTCTTTCTTCTAGCCCAGCTTCCAGGTTAATAGTGCATATTTTAAAAAGAACTCTCGCTTATGTGTCCTATGGAGGTGCCTCACATACATTACACAGGTTCCATAAAGACGATACAATAGCATATCAAAGCTAGAAGATAACATTGCAACAATATGGTACAATTAACAATTCAATGACCTTCTTGGATATGTAAGCCCAACAAGAGGAACTAAAATTGAAGTAAACTTACCTCAAAACCTGTTATGTCACAGTATCTCTTCGATGGATAAATGGACGGGGGTGACTGAATATTCAAATCTGCAATAAATAGCATGAACATAAGGTGTTTATCTCATTCGGCCAAACTAGTTATGCAGCATTTTTCAAATAACATATAGATAGTGGAACACTATTAAATCCATCCATGCCAAGATCTTCATGATAAGATCTAAAAATTCAAAAATCCAAAGAATAGAAACGTCATAATAATTACAATGGCGTCGTATTTGTCTAATGAAAATAAAACCGAGGACAACTATGTATTCGAGGACAAATCAAATCCATTTTCCGACTGCTGTCCTCCATATTCAATGGATACTCCAGTGTGTAATAGATTATAAACCTAGGAGCAAAACAATACCTTTTCATTTCAATGCATAAGTGATTAAATGTTGCAATATCAACATACCAATGGGCAGTTGGGCACTACCTAAACTCCCCTCAATAAGTAAAATCAACCGTTCAAGCATAAGTGATTAAATGTTGCAATATCAACGTACCATCAGCTCTTATTTATTGCTGTAACCCTATCCATCAAAATGATAATTTCACTATTGATTTTCCAGACCATGAGCTTTCTTAAACATTCAAAATATGCAGAGAGAATCTATATTTGTTTTCACTACTATCTGTGCGAGCCTAAGAAAAAATTATAACAGGTTGTGACAAATAATGCCACTCCATAAGACTCGTAAAAAATTCACATGTATGTGCTTTACACATGAATCACTGCATAAATATGACCTCTACCCAGTGTTTCCATTTCAACAGTCAAACAGGTACTGCAGACTTGCGGAGACCAGCTTAAGACGTGAATAACAAAGTGCAGTTTTCTAGTTTTTTATGCTTTACAAAAAGAATATTGTGCCAAGAGTCAGTAACGCTAGCAATATTTATAGATCAGCATAGGTCGCAATGGAACAAGATCAAGGCGTCCAGTCACAGCCATTCGTCAGCATAAACACATTTCATAACTCAAAGATCTCCGATCAGCTAATCAGACATAGCCAGCAACAAATATAGGCTCCAAATCTAAGACCTAAACCCCTCAATTACCTAATTCATTCATCGGGTCATAGTGTCCGTATAGGAATCCAAAACTAACGGAAAGGACAACAGGCAACGGACAGCCAGAATGTGCAATAACGGGGCAACAATCTTCAACCAGATGGAGTAATAATTCAATAAAAAGGGTGTCGACGGCGCTTACAGTTGGGTTGGTCCGGGGGCATGGAGGAGGCGTCGGCGGACTGGAGGAGGTAGCGGAGGTGCTTCCACTGGCGGCCGCGGGACTGGCCCTTGGGGTACTTGTCCGCCGTCTGCACCTTCTTGAACGCCAGCGTCGGCGCCAGCACAATCTCCGCCTTCACGACCTCCGGCTCCATGCTCCTCCCACTTTCGAGATCCACTGACCGGCACAGGGGCTAAGGGGCCCGGGCTCGCGGCCGCCCTGCTGCCGCTTGAAGATTAGGGTTTGAGGCCCCGCGGATGCCCGGCGGCGAGGGAGGCTTCGGGCGGGGGCGAGATGAGGACGCCGTCGAGGAAACGGCGAGCGTGGTTGGGGGCAAACTGTGGGGAACGGCGGCGGACGGGAGCGAATAAATTGGACCCCCTACATCATCCTGCGGACGGTGAGGATGAAACGCTGGACACGCGTTTGGTGTTTTTTTTTTGGATTAAGTCCAACTTTAGTCCCTCATCTTTTCTCTCGGTTCAAGTTCAGTCCCTCATCTCCTTTACAGGCTATATTTAGTCCCTCAACTCTTGAAACCATGCACATAAAGTCTCTTAGTGGGTTTCTAAGGTGGTTTCGCAAATGTGACATGCTGACTAAGATATGATGTGGCTGATATGACATGGTCTTCTCTTTTAAACCCTAATTGCTTACTCCTGCCGCCGCTAATGTTTTTCTCGCGGCCACACATTCGATCAAGCGAGCCACCTTTGTGCAGTGCATGGATGTATACGTGAGGATTGAGAAGGTTAGCAATCTGTGCTACAAATATTCATGTCGCACAAGCAATTTTTTATTCGTGTGCCAGGATTTGTTTAGTCTAGACTAGACACAATGTCCGTTTTCTTGAATACTCTATTCTGATGCTTTGATTTGTTTAATATACATCTGGTTGCGTGTACGTAGGTGGCACTTAGCATTACGCAATGGATTTATGGCATGATCTAGCAGTTCGATTTCACTATAATGGAGAGTTCGTCAACGAGTGCTGCTTGATCTCGCCATGGCAAAAGTGCTTCAGTGAACAAGATTCAATAGAGATTTGGGCATGTATGCTCATGGTGATGGAGCTGGAATCAGACAGGAGGCTAATTTGAAGCGTCATATGTGGGATTTGGGAGGCAGATGTTGGGGGCGGCGGGTGTTGTGCAAGAACTGGGTAGGGGATACACGACAGAGGAGAGGAAATGAAAGAGAAAGTTCGGTTGAGTCAGCATGTACAATCCATGTCAACATTGCCACGTATGCAAAACCATCTTAAAAACCACTAAAGGACTACATATGCATGGTTTTAAAAGATGAGGGACTAATCTATAGAAGAGATGAGGGACGAAAATTAAACCAAGAGAAAAGATGAGGGACTAAAGTTGGACTTAATCCTTTTTTTTTCGCGAATCTTCTCTTCGATTTCTAATGGATGTTGTTAGAATAATTTTTTTTAGCGTCGTCAAGTTAAACTAAGGATTAAATCCCTAAGTCTAAATTTTGTTCAATTATGTGACGTGTTTAGTGACTGCAAAAAAAAAAAGATCCAAAAGCTCATGAATCTTGGAAAGTGATTGGAAAAAAAGTCTAAATATGATATTTTTGGCTAGAATACAAAATTAATTCTATTAAATTATAATTAGAAAATACTATAAAATCCAAAGGAATTTACATAAATAAAACTTGGATCCTTTTGCATCTGTTCTATAAAAGGATGAGAGGTATTAAGGTTGTGCTTGTCATTATATTATAAGACTGAGCACATTGTGTTTCGTAGCCACAAGCAACCACGTCATAGGTTAGCCCCCACTTTCATTTTGTTGGCAAGTGTTCAACGTAAGGCTGACTCCAACAAGAGCATGCAAACCCATATATGCATCGCGATTGACACTGTGTATTACCAAAAGTATCTCCAACAGAGTATGCAAAGGACGAGCCATTTTGCATTTTGAAGAGAGAAGATTCAGAAATAGACTCCCTCTCTCCTCATATGCATTCCAGGCAGCTGGGCCCGCCCGCTCCCGCCGCACGCGCCGACGCGCCCCGCCCCGCACGCGCCGACGCGCGGCCGCCACTCGCCCTGCTCCCACCGCCGCGCCCCGCTGCTGTGCCCGCGCTCCTCTCGCCCTGCTCCCACCAGCCGCTTCGCCTCCGCCGCGACCTGCGCCGCCACCGCCGCTTCGCCTCCGCCGCAGATTGGCGCGGTGGAGGCGGGCGTGGTGGAGGCGGCGCGGAGGCGGCTTCTCCGGCGACTGCCCCGTCCTCCTGACGTGCAAAGCTTCCATCTCAATCATGCCGCTCCTCCCGAACAGCAACGCAACGGCGTACTACCCGATTCTCTCGTTCAATTCCACTTTGGGACGAGCTCGATTCTGCTTCGATTTGATGGAGATAAGTTCCAATCCTATTCTCTTTGGTGCAGGCAAGCTAGCGGTGGTGAGCTAGTGTGGCTAATCGAGCTCCCCTGCCAACGATTTGGTCGATTCGCTCGCTGGCTCTGCTGCATGCTCGCCTCCCGCCGCGACGTCCTCCAACTGCCGAAGTGCGCGTTGTCGTCAAGCAGCCGGTCCGCGAGGTCCCGCATGAGCTCGTGCTTGTGGGAGGCCACGGAGAGCACGTGCGCGAGCGCGCGGCCCGCGCTGGTCTGCGCCTCCGTGAGCATGAAGAAGAGGGAGACGAAGGCATGCGTGGCGAGAGCAGCAGGAGCCAGCAGAGCGCGGACAGGGCGGCGACAGGCGACCGCGGCGCAGAGGAGGAACGTGACGCGGACGGGGCAACGAAGAAAATGCGATCTCTGTTGGAGATGCTGAGATGCGAACGAGTTGCAAACCACTATTCATGCGATGCAATGGTCTATTTGCAGATCAAAAATGCATCTCATTGTTGGAGTCAGTCTAACACAGCAATTTGTGGGTTGCCAAACATTCTTATTACCTTACTATTTCCTGAGAAACGTTTTCCACAAGTATGACGCCAAATTTGCTCGTTGCGCCTTTTTGCGAAACACACTCTTCGATAAAGTTAGTTGTGATAAAGTTAGATGCCAACAAAACATACTTGAAAAGTTGAAGTGCTTCAATCGTGTACCCTATGGTCATCAATGAAGATACAATGCACAACACATGTTAATTAACAACATGAAATAGAAAATATGAGAAATAGGATTGGTCACAAATTTTGTATATCATTGCTCATATAAGGATAGTGAGTTGTCTTATCCCAAAGGTTGGCCATAAGGCAACAATTAAGAAAATCAATAGGGTAAGTAATACCATCTGAAGTTTGATGTTTCAAAATTCTCATGTAAGGACATATTATTGATTATAGGTATCGTGAAAAATTTATGTATAGAAAAATCCCTTCAAAGATGGATAATCCACTAATTGGATGGGGACAAATTTTCACACCCAAAATTGCGAGGAGGATAGATTTTGGTTAATTTTTCATAATTTTTTCTACAAAATAAAATTAATTTGTTGATGTGATGGTGTGCTTATCAAAAGATTAGAATATATTGGTTAAGAAAATAGGTTGGGTATATCCTTCACTTTATCAATTTATCCACCTATTTTTTTCTTCCTAACATTCACACCCTATATAATTTCTCACAATTTCTCTATCTATTTTTCTCTTCTGAAGCCTAAAAGTATATGGGCTTAATCCATTCTGGAGCAATTCTAGCCCACTTTCTTCTCTGCGTGCCCCAGACCTAGAACATGGGAGGAAGGCCAGCTCGAGAGTGGGTGGTTCGGTGCGAGCAGCGCGGCGAGGCGGTTGATGAAGAAACTATTTACTCACTAGTGTGATCCGGCGCGCTTCGCGCGCCGCTTGTGGAAGTGGCAACTATCTGGCAAACAATATTTTGTTTGTTTAGTTCAAGCTACGAAACGAAAAATAGGTGTGAAGGCCAGCATGAATGATTAGGGAATTGCCACAAAAAAAATTTCTAATACCTCATATGCCATCGTTGTCTCAATGACATGTGAGACGGCTATGTCAATGACATGTGGACCAGGATGGTATACGAAGAATTTTAGTTTAAGCCAATAGCATATAAGGTATTTCCCAATAATTAATTGATTATTATATTGTGGTAGCATTAATTTGTATTTAACCACAGAGAAAAAACTGCAAAGCAATGACATAGTATCACACACAAGGATTGAAATCTTGAAAAAACCGGAACACCGAAATCGACGAAGCCGGATCGGTTACCGACAAAACCGACCGGTAACCGAATATGCTACAGTTCACAGGTTTGGTTTTTACCGATAACCGGACGTCCGACGAAACCGAACCGGACCGATAAATCCAGTTATCGCGATAACCGACCGGTTTTCAACGGTTTTGAAAACCCTGATTTCACACACATGAAACACAACTAAATTTGATTGTTCCTTTATATATGAAACTTTTGACTGCCACATGCATAAAAACATCCGATGGCGTAATTTTCTCAAGCAAATTTTTTATGCAATCAGGCACGTGGTTCCTCATAACTGGACGGTGCATTATATTTCAGATAATAGTAACAAGCATGACAATTTATTTAAGAGACTGAGGTACAACAAATATTATAGAAAGTAAATGCATTGCAACAGTTCTAATAGAATTTTTTTATATAAAAAAATCTCTTGTGAAAGGATTTTTGTGAGCTTTCAAATTCCTGGTCGGTGGTGCTTTTAGTAGCGGCTGAAGAAACGGCTGTGTCCATTGAGAGCCTGCTAAGACATGCTAACAGCTCATAAAAACAAAGCGAAGTAGCACAATTCTTCTTTCTTTTTTGTTTGTGTAACTGCACAATTCTTATTTCATTTTTGCTGCAGTGTGCACTTCTGTTGAAGTACGACATCTAACAATCAAATTTTAAATATATTATATACTTGTAGAATCATATAGTAGTATTGTCATTCATGAATTATAAACCAAGATGTGTTTGATTTTGGTGATTCAGACTTCAACAGGTAATAGGGCGAAGATCAATAATAATATCATACTTGATGCAGTTTCAGATTTCTTCTTACACTATATGATGAGATAACTGAAGTCAATTAGGTGGAGACTAAAAAAAAAAAAACCTTGGAGACCAAGGCCATAGAAAGAAAGAACGGTACAATGATAGCTGGAGTTAATTTCACCACATACTTCACAATTTCAACACTCACACCTATCAGAGACAGAGAAAGGGACACATACCAAACTATTTCTACTTTGTATGTAGACATCAATAGCTAGCAGATAAGGGATAGCTAGCAACATGAAAGTACTTGTACTGAACCCATATCCATTCAGCATGAAAACCCTCAGTCCTCAATAAGAGACCTCTGAACAAAAATTGAGGAGGGAAATCTACTTCTCTTTTCAGTGAGCACAAAGGATTCTTGCACACATGCAAGCAAATCTATATATTCAGTGTGCCGCTCATTAAAAATGCACGATTACTAATCACAGGAGACGTATTTTAATGAATGTTCAAGCGAGAATGAAAACACCAATAAGATACAGAGTTTACTTCTACTCACAAAGCATCAATTCACATTTAGATGTTAAAAAGCAAATATTACCCCCAAAAAAATAGGTACCTAACGATATGCAACAGGTGAGTCAATGGTAGGAACACACTTGTTTGGAAAAGGTAGTATCATAGTGAGCTCCCAAATATATTCATTTTGGACGTGGTACACATTGAGTACAAAGGCATTTCTTCGGCTGAGACTCGAAGGTGACTTGCTGATCGTACGATCAGTCTAGTCCTTGACTCGTCATGTCCTTAAGGGCGTTAAAAGAGAGCTCACCATTCTGGACACTATCATAGTTGAACCCAGTCAGTTGAATCTAAATGAAAACTAATTCTATTCAGGTCAATTTTGCACATCAATGTCATAATGCAATTGATTGTCTGGACAATCTTCTACCTTTTTTTTTGGAAAGTTTAATCTTCTGATCTTGAATACACAATTGTGGCCAACGGAAAACAATTGACACCAATCAATTGGGAACAATACTTTGCAGGACTGATCTGCAACAGGAACAATAAGTGGTGCTTCCAAGAAGTTGGTCACAGGGGCATGAGATCTTCCATCTTGAGCATGCTTCAGTAATCTAGTAAACATAAACGAAGAGTTAGAAAGGAACAAACAACGTAGGCCAAATCTGATTTAAAATCTCTCAAAAATAATAGTCAGCTAAAAGAAAATGGCAGTTATATTCTTTATTCAAAAATTTGGAAAACAAAAATAGACTGGTTGAAGGACCAAAACCATGAAATTGTGCACTATTCAAGTTCTTCAGAGACTTTGCACTTGAGAAAACTGACCATTTTAGGAATTGAAGAATAGATGCCTGCCTAAGACATCCAACTTAGCAACAATGTTTGCACTTGCCCTGGTAAGAAAGCCTCTGAAGCACAGAGCTTGTGCAGGACCCTGAAAATTAGTATCACATAGGCAATTAAGCATCTGTAATTAGTATCACGTAGAAAAGTCTTATGTCAGCTTCAGGCAGCTAACATAAAGTAATTGGCAATACATTCATATTGTGTCTTGAAGGAAGTAATCAGTGGTCAAAATAAAAGAACACATAAATGATAAGGTGCAACAAATAAAAGTGTTAAATTTGGACTTTCAAAACAGAATTTAAAATATAGGACATACTTCCAAGTGTCATTAAAAACAATGATGTTCATATGCTGGTGTTTTTTTTTTTTGCATATTTATGGTCTTCATCACTGTTCTGTTGTTTGATTCCAGGTCGATACCAAGGTGCTCACCGTGCATATATACATTCAAAGTTATAGATTGATGAATAATAAAGCTTCTGAGGTGCCGGTTATAAGAAAAGTCAAAGATTCAGTGGGAACAAAGGTTAAAGAAGAAGGAAGCACATCTAAGAAACTCACATATAAAGAATGCTTAACTAAAGAAGTTGACCCTTTGGATGGAGAATATATTGACTGGAAGCTCGAAGAGAAATTTGAATCAATAGCTCCAGAATGGAAGAAAGAAATAAAGAAGGAAATTTTAGAAGAGCTTAAGAAAGATATAGATGAAAAATTTGAAGAAATAAAGAAGTCATATGATGAAAAGTGGACTAATTCATTTTTAGACGAAGATATGTTGGATATTGCCGGACATGGGCAAAAGCCAGAATCTGAATCCAATCTCTTTACTCTCCCAATGCGGTCGCATTAGCGGGTTGTAGTGATATCCACGTCACCCGCTATGCTTCAAACGTTCGATTTGATAAACTTGTAACGTGGGCCGTCGGATCTTGGTCGGGTTGGATCCCTTTACCCGGATCCCTGGAACCCAGTTTCTCTGGAACTCTCTCGAGCGATCGCCTTCCATGGCGACTCTGCCCGCGCCTTCCTCTGTTCCAGCAATCAATTACCCGCCCCTGCAATGCCACTGCATAGTATTGGCCTGCACCGGGTCTTGCGAGCTCTCGGCGCTCCTCGAGTGCCCGTCTTCTACAAGCCTGGAGCTTCCTGGTGATACCGCATCTGCAGTGCTACCGGTCAAGGGTGAAGGCGTGAAGCACAGGGAGTGCGTTCTCATTCTAGATCTCCCTGCGTCAACACCCGGCCGGGGAGCATTGTTTGCAATGCGCGTGCAGATATACCTGAGTCTGAGTGGATGCTCACAAGCAGAGCCATCAGTATAGCAAATAGGGGACACTGACTATACTGAGTCGTTGAACTGAAACAATCGTGACGTGCACTGATGTGCAGAGACACAAAGGCAGCTGATAAAGCACCAATGGTGTCCTGCTCTGTGTTTCCATCTACTAGAGAAATAAACAATTACCCAGGTATGTGCATCTATCAGACATACTAGGAACGCTCACAACCTGCTTGGTTAATTGCTCAAAAGAATCTTCAATTGGTAGAAGTAGAATCAATAATTATTAAATCCAAGATCAAAGTATTGTTACATGCAGCATTGCTTATGTGCAAAGAGATCTTGCGTTACATATGCAATGACTTGGGTACAAACTGAGAGAAAACATCAAAAGATGTGACAATATTGAATTCAAAAAAACTTCATTCATTTGTCCGAGCTTTAAGTGCTATGGAATGTATCATCAAAAGATTATTAACTGGCATAACTGCTATCTAAAACATGTCAATGGGTTTTGAAATACTACATGCTACATATTTTATTAAGAACCCTGACTCAAAATGATTGCATGCGCGCTCACTAAAATCTGAAAAAGTTTACTATTACAATTTCATCTTCAAATTGAACCGTGGCTCCATAACAAATCAGAGTGCCATTGTTATTTACTTTAAACTTTAAAATAGCATATTTCCACAAGACATGTTTTCTTCTTTCAAGCAACCAGCTGAGTAATAGAGTTGTATTTAGTAAAGAAGATTTGAAATAGATTACTACTATATATCTTTGATCGAGAAATGATATCCTACAATGACTAACCTTTCATTTTATATAATCCGATTTCAAAGCACTCAATATGCGCAGTTTTATTTCGGTGATTGCATAAAAGTGTTGCTTCATTGGAAATATGATCAGTTTAGAGGTACGCGTAACTTTAGCAATCTGCTTTATCATTATAGCAGGGTGTTTCTATTGCCAGTGTTAATTTGGTCTGTGTATCTACCATGGGTTCAAACTTCTTAATTATCTTCTGTTCATAAGAATGTGCCATGAAATCCATTTTTCCGTAAGTTTGTACACACTCAGCAATTATCACTGTGCTCGTGATAGTAGAAGTCAATCTCTCATTAGGTCCCTTATTACTTGCCTGTCACTTTTTTATATCTTTCCATTGAAGCACATTCTCATGAGAAAATTGCTTTGATCTTATAAGATTTCTTTTAAAGAAAAATAAATACACCATACTCCTCTCAATGTTTTGTTACCTGGATTTTAAATAGTTTCTTTGTCATATGCCATTATGCACCACCATATATATGTAACTCGTGCCTTTATTTTAACTTATAGTTCATTATATTTTGTTAAAAAATCAATAGTAATGTTTTGTCAGCAACTAGGGCCATAGCGCGCGGTAATTCCGCGCCATCTTTCTAGCTAATATATAAAGGGCAGCAAAGTTCAATATTCCTAGAAGACGTTCTCCAATAATATTGAGAGTGTACTCTCAAGGGGGAAGCGTGGTGAAGACCTATATCTATAAAATATAATAATAGAACGAAAGCTAATGATGACAGGAATGTCATATTATATGAAGACGCCAATGATAAAGGGAATATTTGAAGACCAGTGGCATAGCGCTTTGTAAAAAGCAGTGACACGCAGGCCAGAGAATCTCTAGAAGGCTGATGAGGTGTGCACAAGGACGTCACAGCTGGTGTCCTTACTACAGCAAAATGAAGGGTGCGTGTCCTAAATAAACAGGAAGAGTACTTCTCTCGCGCGGCTATAAAAGGAGGCTCCTGAGTTCAGAGCAGAGGCATCGATCGCCAGACCGCCACTCGACCATCCACTGCCATCCTCCAGAGCGCGAGAGCAGAGCACTCTCCCTCCATCTCCAAGTAGTAGTAGTAGTAGAATTCCCATCTGTAAAATAGCTGCCGCTGTAAAATACCGCCTGTAAGGTAATCTCTCTTTGTGTGTACCTAAGCTTTTGGGGTTTCCCGAAAGGGAAAACCATATGTAAGCTATGTTTGTGGAAATGAAGTAGTTCTGCTTTGAAAATCCCCTGTTATTCTTAGTCTTGCTTGTACGGGAAGCGTTTCTATACTAGGGACCCTATAGGAGAAACCTCTGTTGCGGCGTTTGGTCTAGCCTTTCTTGCTGCATAGAGACCTTTGTGGCCGCAGAGAAGTGTTCCCTTCGGGTGGAACTGCCTGGGGAGACGATAGGAACCCGTCTCGTATGTGCCTGACTAGGATTGTTCCGGGGAAAGCTTAGCCGCTCCTGAAGCAAACTAGCGGGAAGTATGGTGAGTACCGAGTAGGAGTTTTACACCTGACTGCTTGTACCCTTCGGCCGTCTGTTTTGGCCTCGCCAGCCATCCTAAAAGATCCTGAATATAATCCTTCAAGCAATCATACTAAAGCAGATACTCGAGTGCCACTCGAGTGGAGTGGTCGTGTTACTGTAGCACTGCGCGCCCCGGCGTGAACAGTAACCGGAATTTGAATAGTGTCGAATAACACTGATATCAGCACATATATCCCCGTGTGCAGGTGCCGCCGAATATCGCCGTGAATATATATATATTCAGTCAAGACATGTGAAGAGCTATGGAAGATAGCATCATATAGGTTAGTCTAGTGGCTCATCCAAGCTTATATTTTGGGGACCAAACCAATTTATAGCATAGCATCAGCACAATAGGAACCAAAGAGTTTCTAACTGAATGTGCTGATATGGCATTAATCAAGTCTGAAATATCCAACTCCACTGCAATAAATGGACCAAATTGGCTCCCAGGCTTCCATCGCTCGGCGCGCAATGCAACTATCATCACTCCCATTATTAGCTCACCGGGAAACAAATCACCACGACACAGTTCCTACTAAGCCCTGAAAACATATTTAAAAAATCCTTTACCAAGAGGCAATCTGTCATTCGTAGGCAAAAGCATGTCATCTGAAATTGCACAACCTCATATGCAGAACTCGGATTCCATGAAACAAGCATCCAGGAATCCCAACTCTTGTCATATTTGTTTTAAAGCATAGCATCCTTTGTTGATGGCCAGATGCACACACCATCAACAAAGGAACCACTACTTGAATCACGAAGTGCACATCTAATTAAAAACCATATCTAAAGCTATGAATTGCAATGAAACCAGCAATGACATTTGTTGTACTAAAATAAGGCGAGGATTGAGCATGGGAAACCAAACTTGAGGACACAACCGCACGAATTCAGAATAGTAAATCCTCTACAAATCAAATAAACATAGAACAAATGCATGCTTTACCCAGTTAAAGTCTCTGTCTCCAGTTCCTCAAAAGGGATCTATATATATTAGCCATTTTCTTTTCCCATATTGTCAAATACCATGAAAGCACTCTAAAGAAGATTATTAGAAGAGGAATCCATATAATATTTCACAAACCATGCTAGCATACATACCTGCTTGAAATTTACTCAGGCAAAAACACATCAGAGCAAGGATAAGGAGCAGCCAATGTTTGCAAGATATTTGGTCCTATGCAAAGAAAATAATGTCTCAAGTGTATGAGGATAACCAAATTTATATATGTCATAACTGTAGATATTGAAATTGGAACATCAAGATATCAATCCATTTTCATTCTTTTTTATCTCTAGCTGTAACACAGGGCACTATTTGATTATCTCTTACCATGGACTGAACCGAACCACGGCTTAAAATAACGTCTAAAAGAACATAACATTTTTTCATAGAATTTATTTTGAGAAATAATTCAGAAAGAACTAATGACCCCTAATAGATAATTCTATCTGTCAGAAAATTGCAAGAAGCAAAAGGCAAACAATATCATCACAAAAGAAAGAGCAAGAACTGGATCATCTCATTTATATCTCATAATTACAAAAGAAGCTATTAAAGAAGAGTCTCAGAGACACGGTTTACAAGAAGAGTCATTGCATATTTGCGAGCTATGTTAAGAGGCTCAATCAGATTAATGGTGCAGCACAACTCAGCACCATTTTTTCTATAAAAAGATGTACATTGACATTCAGAACTAAAGAGGCTACTGTAACCCCACTGGTCACTTTTCATAAAGAAAGCGAGCAGGAATATTGAATTAGTCACATGACTTGGACATGCAAGAAGCATGCTGAAATATAATTATTTTAGTTCATTAAATGTCAACTGCATTTGCCAGGTATGTTTTTTGTGCATGTACTAAATGAAAAGGAACAATTAACCTGATGCAGGAAGCGTTATTTGCACTTCAAATATACGCACCCAAGGTAGATCAGAAGGAAGAGAACCCTACTTTATTCCTCTGAAAATATCAGAAAGTAAGTTTGCATCCTAGTAGACTTGTAGTGCAACATTTGGAGCAAAAGGAAAAGTAACATGATGAAAAATAAATAGGTTGAGAAAGCCACATCGACAGCAGTTTGTGAGCCGATTTTCATGGGAAACTACTGCTATATTCCTCAAAAAAAAATCTACAGTTCTTTCCCATCTAGAAACTGTTATAACTGAGATTTTGCACATAATCTTGAATCGCCCTGCCTGCATGTGGAAGGAACATAAAAAGAGTGAGAACAAAAAAGCATCACTGGCAAAGTGAGACAAACCAACAACAAAACTGAACATGTAAACAAATCTAATTTCCTCTGACCATGTAAACCAATAACTATCAGATATGAAATTATAGAGGATGCTGAAAACAGAGTACTGGTGTCCAACTCTAATTCATAACGGAACAAAGGAAAAAAAATATTATGGGTTCATTTCATTATATCCAGAGAATGGCCGGACGAAAAGGAAAGGGGAAATGAACCATGATCAAGAATGAGACAAAAAAGCTATATATGTACCTGAAATAAATAGAGGCACACGGTTCTATTAAGTTTTGGAGATGAGCTGAAGAGCTACATGTTTTTGAAAACAATGTGCAAATTCTCCAAAATTTATTTTCATAAGCTAGCATCTTTGAGCCTACTTTATCTCCATCAAGTTTCTAGCCATCGCCCTGCTATATATCTAACTTCTCTCATGAACACTAAAATGATGAAAATCATGCCCAAATTCCCACAGGGGTAATCAGTGAGAGGAGATAGAATTAGTCCATCACCGCTATATATACCAAAAAAATTAGTATATCACACTATGCATATGCTCACTTTCACCTGTGCCAAATTTGCTAGCCATGGATCCAATTTAAAAGCACAGTATAAAAGAAAGACAATTTTGTTTCAAGCATAGACACAAGCTAACCCATTCTAATTAGTGGCGATGTACAAAGGATTTCCCGCAGAACTGACCTTGCTAGAATTCGTATCAAGATATATTCTTCTCCTCTGCACCAAAGGCAAGCAAACAAAGCAGCAAGATAGAAATACACTAAGGGTCAGAGCAAAGTAATAAAAGAAAAATAATAATGCTGTGATGCCTCAAAACACCACTGCAAGTGAAGCTCACCATTGTGCGACACCTTGAGCCACCTCATCTGCTTTTGTTTCAAAGCCTTCTTCGGCCCGCAGCAAGTCTGACTACATCAAAAGTCACTCCGCTTTGATCTGGAGCAGCCTGCTGTTGGCAAGAGGAAAAAGTACATCCTAGGGCAAAGATGGCCTGCTCATCACAGAACACCATTGACTGCCCTAATCTAGAAGGAAACAAGAACAAAGGCTGCAGGAGAAAAGGATACTAAAATACACAACTGTGCAAGGGAAACATGGCCGGCATCAGGCAAGATCACAAGAGAGAACATGATCCAATTCCAACACGAATCACCAGCGGCAATATCAAAAACCTTAAAACTGGCATCCCAAAATCCTAGGTCACCCAAAAAAAAAAAAACGGATCCACATGTTGTGGTTGAGAAAGAGGAAGATCTAAGAGCAGAATCAAAATCAAAACCGATTGAAACCATGACAAAGAAGGCAAGGAGCGCAGAACTGAACCAAAAATAAATCAAAATCCCAATACTCAGAAGCAAAATAAAATGATCATGATGAAAAGATCCAAACAAAAGGTAGCAGAACCAAATCGAGTCCCCAAAAATCAATCAATCCATGACAAAAAGGGGCCAAGTACCACAACAGCAAGAAACCTCATCGCATCCGATTCGTTGCTGCCGTGGAGGAGGAGGAGGAGAAGGACGGGGGGACAGCACCAGGAGGACGGCGGCGGCGCATCGGCGGACGAGATCTAGCCGAGTGCAGAAGACGAGAGAAAACGAAGGGGAAACATCAACCGATCAACAAGAAAGAAAAACCCTACAGGGCACAAAACCCTTGCCAAGCAACTGATCTCAAACAAGGTCGAAACCAGAAAGGGAAACATAATAGGAATCACCCACCGTCGTTTTTCATATCAGAACGGCAACGACGAACCAAAGAAAAACGGAGAAAGGGAAGCGGGGACGCGAATGGGAGGAGGAAGGAAGACGAGCCGGCGGAGACAGTTAATGCAGCGAGGCTCAACAACCGCAGTAAAATCGGACGCGGCGCGCGCAATGCGGCGGCGACACGCGGGCCACGACCGGGCGCGACGAACGGGAGGAAGGCACGCAACGACGCCCGTACGGTAAATATTTGGCGACCGAGTAACCGCGAGACCCAACCGATGGACACGGCGGCGATGCAGATCGAACGGGCAACAATCCCAAATCGCTGGGAGCGCCGCTAGCGCGGTCCGACTAGAGAAGGAAATGGTTGTGCACATAAGACAGATTAGTTGCCTTACACAAAAATGTCAACCATGGCCTACTCCTAGATAATCTGGTACATGAAAAAAAGCGTAGGATGTTAACTTGAGCTAAAAGATTTACTCCCTTCTGTGTCAAAAATTTTATCGTTTTGAGGTTATCTTAAGTCAAACTTTTTAAACTTTGACTTCAAATTTTTTTTTATGCATTAAGTTTAGAAATGTGAAAATAATATGAGTAGATTCATAATGAAATAAGATTTCATAAAAGTACACTTTAGCTATATTTTATAAATATTTTATAGCAAAAAGTATTAGTCAAAGTTGTGTTTTGAAGGCCGTGTCAATGTGCTAAATGACAAATTTTTTGACACAGGAGGGAGTACATGACTAGAGTGCTGAATTGATAGTAGAGTCAGAGGATGGAATCACAAGGAACAGCATGAAACACAAATAAAGGAAGGCTTGGGTAGAACCGTAGAAGCAAAGACATCATCGGCCAATAGGTTTCTACTTTGGGGTCTATGCCGCGAAAATTGGGCACAGATGCTGATGAGGGTTCTACATTCACCTTCACCTACTGGCATTAAAGGGTTGCATGGTAGGCGTGAATCCTAGCCAAGCTCGAAAGTGAGAGTTCGCTCTGTTTCTGAAACTGAAAGGTTGCATCTAAACTAAGCCACATGTGTTCTTAAGAAACGGAATTCGAAGTGGTATTGGATGCTTCTCGTTGTTGTCGAACTTGTCATTCTCCCATCTTTCCCATCGGGTTCCTCGAACAGGCTGATGCTCTGTTTCATCATTGCAGCTGCATGGCGCGGAAGAACTCGTGCAGCGCCGCCCTGGACGACCCGCCGTCCTCCGCCCACGCTTTCCGCAACAACTCCTGCACCTCCGCCACGCGCCGCCGGATTGCCGACGACTCGCCCGTGTCCCCCATCACGGTCTCCACGGCCCGCACCACCGCGGACCTGTCCACGACCGAGGTCTCCAGGTTCCCGCGCGCCACTTCGACGCACACGCCCCACTCCTCGGCCAGCATCTTGACGTTGTAGAACTGCTCGCCGGCGAGCGGCCAGCCGAGGAGCGGCACGCCGTGCGTGAGGCTCTCCAGCACCGAGTTCCAGCCGCAGTGGCTCAGGAACGCGCCGGTGGAAGCGTGCGCCAGGATCCGCACCTGCGGCGCCCATCCCCGGACGAGGAGGCCTTTGTTGCTGGCGCGCGCACGCTCCTCGAACCCGGCCGGCAGCCACTCGTCCCGGAACGCGTCGGCCATGTCGAACCCCACCGGCGGCCGCACGGCCCACACGAACGGCCGGCCGGCCGACTCCAGCGCCGCCGCGAGCTCCATCATCTGGTTTGGCCGGATCGTGTTCTGTGACCCGAAGGAGACGTACAGGACGGACGACGGCTGCTGCGTGTCGAGCCAGCTCAGGACGCCGTCGTCGTCCGTGTCCGTCGCCGTGTCGTCGGCGCGGCGGACGAGAGGGCCGATGGGAAACACGGGGACCTTGTCGCCGAGCGCGCGGCGCAGCATGGCGAGCCCCGCGGGCTCGAACGCCTCGGCGGTGTTGACGAGCACCGCGTCCGTGCGGTACCCGCGCGGCAGGTGCCGGTGCATGTACGCCGTCCACCGGACGTCGCCGCGGACGAAGACCGGCGACAGCTGCGTCGGGTGCAGCGCCGACATCTCGGGGAACTCCGGCAGGCGGAGCGTGCCGTCGGCGGGGTCGAACGGCAGCGCCGGCATGTGCTTCCACAGCGCGTGGAAGACGGCCGTGCCGAACGCGCCGCACGACACGAAGAAGGCGTGCGCGCACCCGCGCCGCCGCGCCACGTCCACCGTCCACGCCACGAACACGTCGGCGACGATGCAAACGTCGCCGCAGAGGCCCGAGACGTAGGCGTCGAAGGCGGGCTCGAGGGCGTCGAAAGCCTCGAACAGCTTGATGAAGTCGTGGAGCGGGAGCGAGCTGGTGGACTCGCAGTCGACGAACGGCAGCGCGTGGAAGCCGATATTGTCTCCGGGGGAGCAGGAGGCGCGGAGGGCCGCGATGTTGCGCGGGGTGCAGACGACGGTGACGGCGGTGGCGTCGGGGAGCTCGCGGCGGAGGAGGCGCGCCACGGTGAGGAAGCCGGCGAGGTGGCCCTGCCCGGGGAAGGGGAACAGCATCACGTGCTTGGCTCCTGCGATCGTCTCCATGGATGCGTGGCTTAACTTGTGTGGTCTCGAGTGGATAGCACACAGGCGCGATCGAGAATGTACACGAGCTTACAGTAATGGACGACGAGGAATGGACTAGAACGCTTTGTCTTCTAGGAAGAGACGGCATCGAAAGAAGAATCTTGCCGTTGTACGTCTGCTCCTGCACAGTATTACGTTACATGCTCCATACAGTGACGGGCACTCAAATGTTCACAAACCATATATGGTGGTAGTGGAGCCCGTAAACGCCACACAAAACTATGTGCTCATTTGCTTGGCTATAGCTAGGTGCCACAACTCATTTGCTCTCTTCCGACATGTTTCACATTAAACCCCGGAAGACCAATTGTGTGCCACTTCGAAAGCGGCTGCTTGGTATGTACCATGAACTAAAGTCTTTGAAGGTACGTCCTCGTTTTACATCTTCATCACAACACACCGAGTTGCGGTCCAAATTAAAGCATGATGTCAAGGTATGTATGTTGTTAAGAAATTAAAGAAGTCCTGATACGTATGCTTAAAAAAAAATCAAACTACCCATTAACTGCTCTTTTCATCTCAGCAATGTTCCATTCTACACTGATGAAAGGCTTGTGAGAGATATACTTAGGTCGACAGATGGTGGCATGAAAACATATCTGAATCTGAGCACCTCTTCAAATATTTCTTAAGCATTTTGTATAAGTTTCCTTTGTTAAAAAAAACAAACAACCATGATGTGCGCCCTCAATTGTTTCTCACTGTCGTTTTTTACCTCCATCTTTGGGTCTACAATAAAATACGATCTTGATTCTCTATAACAAAAACTAGCAAAAGAAAGGAAATGAAACTTTTTGAGCTTGTTCTATACACTACTACGTATACATGTTTCTTTAAAGGCGGTGCTAAGCTATTATGTCTATAGCTCATATAAACATGCATACACACAACTCACTTTTTCATATAAACATGCATACACACAACCCACTTTTGAACGTCGGAGCCAGGACATCTCTCAAACGGAGGCTCATGCCCCCCCCCCCCCCCCCCCCCCTACCGCCACAAGCTTCTCCATGTTGGCGGATACGTTGCTTATCATAGAATAATAACTAGAAGCATCTGTGCTGACTGCTGAGCCCCCTATGCCATTCTATGCAGGTTTTCAGGTTGCAATCACGATCATTTCACCAGTGTTCACTTTCATAAAACAAAAGGTCGGGCGCCCTCCATTGCACGGGTGTTCACTGTCGCCTGAATTGTCTGATTGAGCCGTAGAACATGTTCCAATGGCCTAGCAGCTCTGTATGAATCCGGATCCCTGTTCCTTGTTTCGTTTGTTCATATCTGTCCTCTGGAATATACATAGCAGCCACCAACAAAGAAACAGGGCTTCACGGCCCAGTTCAACAGTTCACTTTATTTACATTCATTCATGTGTATGTAAATGTTCCACGCAGCTCGCAAGTCGCAACTGAGCTCTAAACGTCTCCAACGGCAGTTTATACATGTCGCATCTCTCCCGTTTGCAAATTGAAAATCAGGACCCAATGGCGGCTTATCAGCAAGGAACGAACTGTTCACGAACTCCTCACCTCAGGTTATCAACACTCAGCTTCATCGATCGGGCAAACTCCTCTAGTGCCTTCCTCGACGACCCGCCGTCTTCCCTACATGACGCCTCCATCACCTCCCTGATCTCCCTCACTCGCCGCCGCATCTCCGCCGCCTTCGCCGTGGAACCCATCACCGTCTCCACCACGTCCGCCACCGCTGCCCTGCTTACCACCGTGTCCTCCATGTTCCCCCTGGCCACCTCCACGCACACGCCCCACTCCTCGGCCAGCATCTTGGCGTTGTAGAACTGCTCGCCGGCGAGCGGCCAGCCGATGATGGGCACGCCGTGCGTCACGCTCTCCAGAACGGAGTTCCAACCGCAGTGGCTGAGGAACGCGCCCGTCGAGGAGTGCGCCAGGATCCTTACCTGCGGCGCCCATCCCCGGACGAGGAGGCCCCTGTTGCTGGAGCGAGCGCGCTCCTCGAACCCGGCCGGCAGCCACTGCTCCGCCCGGAACTCGCCGTGGATGTCTTGCCCGTCCGGCGGCTTCACGGCCCAGACAAACGGCCGCCCGGTCGACTCCAGGGCCGCGGCGAGCTCCAGCATGTGCTCTGCTCGGATCGAGTTCTGGGAGCCGAACGAGATGTACAGCACCGACGACGGCGTGTGCGCGTCCAGGAAAGTCGCCACGGCGTCGTCGGTCTCCGGCAAGACATGCCCGGAGGCGGGACGAACAAGGGGGCCGATCGGCCAGACCGGGACCTTGAGCACGCGCCGCAGCATGGCGAGGCCGGCGGGCTCGAACTCCTCCACTGTGTTGATGAGCACTCCGTCCGTCTCGTAGCCGAGAGGGATCTGCCGGCCGTAGAACGCCACCGCTCGGTGGCCGGCGGCGGAGCGGATCGCGTTCCTGGACAGCTGAGAGCGGTGGATGACCACGTCGGGGTGCTCGGGTAGGTGGACGCGGCCCGTGGCCGGGTCGGGGCGGACCGGCAGGTGGCTCCACAGTGAGTGCGCCACGGCGCTGCCGAACGCGCCGCAGGAGGCGAAGAACGCGTGCGCGCACCCACGCCGCCGCGCCACGGGCACCGTCGTCCACGCCGTGAACACGTCGGAGACGACGACGACGTCGCGACTTCCGGCTCCGGTGGCGGTCAGGACGGCCGCGAGGTAGTCGTCGAAGGCGGGCTGCAGCGCCTCAAACGCCTCGAAGAGGTCCATGACGCGGCCGGGCGGCAAGGCGTCGGAGGACTCGCAGCCCGGTGGCAGGCCGTGGTCCGTGGGATTGAAGGGCAGCGCGTGGAGCCTCGACGCGGACACGCCGGCGGCCTGGAGGGCGGCGATGTTGCGCGGGGTGGAGACAATGGTGATGGCGGCGTCCGGGAGAGCGCCGTGGAGGAGGCCGGCGAGGGACGCGAACGCGGAGAGGTGGCCCTGGCCGGGGAACGGGAACAGCACCACGTGCTTGGCGGGAGCCATATTGTCGTGGCAAACCCTGCACCGGGAGCTTAAACTAGGGAGCTTGGTTGGTGCAAGACTACGGTCCTTGCGGTACTGTTGCAGCAACACTACGCAACGCAAGCCAGCAGATGCCAGATGCGCAGTACCACCTGCGGGAAGTACAGGAAAAAGAAGATGCAATGTTCGAGGCGGAGGCGGAGCGCGCTGTGCAAATCCATGTACTACGAAAACATCCAAGCTTAGGAACAATAAGAGCAAGTATTATGAACGTGTGAGAGAGAGAAAGCAAGAGAGAAGGGAGCCGCCGACTCGCGAAGCGCCCGCTCGAGCGGGCAGAGGAGCGCTGCGGCAGCTCTGATTTGCTGTGACCGCTGCTGTGCAATCAATACAAGCGGGGCCCGCTGCCACCAAGCACTCCTCGCAGCCGGCAGCCGGCGAAACTGTTAAACCTGCTCTAAGAGTTTAGCACTACTAGACCGTGTTCCTGTCCGACCGCAGCACATTCATGTCACTCAGGACCACCTCAGCTGCTTTGTTTTAATACAGAATATAAACAGACACCTAAAGTGAACGGGACACTCGATCAATCAGAAGCAAAGGTCGTTCTCTAAAAAACAATCAGAAGCAAAGGTGTTCTGAGAAAAAGGTGGCGCGGTTACCACATTCAGTCTTTTGGACAAATGGCTGTCTCATCAAAACGAAAGAAAAAGGTGGTGCAGTTACCATATATTCATACTAGGAAGGCTGGCGCGCGCCCATCAAATTCTGGGATGAGCTAGGGGGATGAAATGAAATTAGAGGTGCTAAAAATGTGTTTGTTATATCTGTGTATAAACACAAAATAACTGAGGGGTTAAAATTATCAACGATCTGACTACATTAGAGGCGACTTTATAATTTTACGGGAACTCATCCATATTCTCGAGCAGATGTTTGATCTCCTACTCCCATTCAACATTTGTGTGGGCCCATAAGAAATCGGGAGCAGCGTAGGGAATCCGGCCTTTTGTCACGGGTCCTGCAACTTCTCATTCTTTCTCTATTTCTTTCTCATGTTTTCTGCCACGCCCCGATAGGCCAGGCCACGCGGCCGTCTCACCACCGCACAGCAACGGCATAAACACGCCAAGTCTTCCTCCTTTGTCGCGCTATCTCCCTCAGAGTCAGAGCATCCTAGCAGATTGAGTAAACCCACCCATTTGAGGAAATTTTCAGCTTTTACTCAATCAAACCTCTCCAGTAGATTGAATATCCTATTGAGTAAATTAAAAAAATTTACTCAATCCCCTAAATTCTCCTCTCCATTGAGCAAATATACTCAATCTACCCCCATTGAGCAAACCGGTTGAGTAAAATTTCAGTGGGTGGCGGGAGCCAACGGCCGTTCCTTCCACGCTACCTGCCGGCCTTCTTTCCCGGCTCCGGCCACCATATGCCGCCCTTGCCTCGCCGGAGTTCAACCACCCGTCGCGCCGCCCCTTCCCCCGCATGCCGCGCTCGCCCGCGCCAGCCCCGCCTCCGCCACGCCGTCTCGCGCCGCCACAGCCTCGCGTGACGCGCTCGCGCTCGTCCGCGCCAGTCTCGCCTCCGCCACGCTCGCGAGCGCCGCCGCCACAGCCGCCCTTGCGCCGCTCGCTCCGCGCCCCGCTCTCGCGCCCGCTCGCTCCGCGCCCGCCCTCGCGCTCGCTCGCGCCGCGCGGCCCGGAGCTGTAACACCCCCAAATTCTTAATTGCACTTAGGCCTTCTTGATTAGTGAAAATCCCTGTTAATTATAAATTTTCATAATTGAACTCGCAAATCAAATCAAAATTTCTTGAATTTTGGTCAAACAAGCACTTGAACTAAAACTTTAAAAATTTTCATACAAGTGGACCCAAATGAAAACTTCCTCATCATCCAGGGGCTAAAAGAGAATTTTAGAGATTTTTGGGGATTTTTATGCAAAAATCTAAAAGCTCAATTAAATGCTTGTACTTTTTCAAACCTAGAGTTTGAATGAATTTTAAATTGAAATCTAAGCCGAATCAGCAAAAGTTGCAATTGGGAAAGTTGTTCATCTCGCTTAAACCTAGCAAACCTGAATTTGTTTCAGGATTTTTGGAGCTCGGGAAGACCTAATTTAAATGGAATCAAATCGAAGCGATGAAAAATCATGGAAATTCGAAAATCACAAGGGACCTACATGTCATCTTCCTCCCACGTACTGTGAGCGCTGCTCACACCCACGCCGTGTGCTGTGGCTCTCGTCAGCGGCTGCAGGTCGTCCCATGTGCGCCATTTGAGTGCCCAACACCAACACTACGCCCTTATCCTCTCCCCTCACAAGCTTGGTCAAGTCGTCGCTCCTTTTCTCGCCTTCCCTCTCCCGCACACCGCGCCACCATTGCTGCCGGCCTTTGGAGCTCACTCTGCCACCGCCTCGCTGCACCAAAGCACGAGCCGAGGCCATCCATCGAACCGCCTCAACTCACTCTGGCTCTCCACGAAGCAGCGCATCCATAATCATATCGAGCTGAGAATAATTGAAGAAATACTTCGACAACATCGCCGGCGAGCAACTCCGGCGTCACCACGAAATTTGTCGCGTACGGTGAGCGCGAATTCAATTCCTTTCGTGGGTACCTTCCCCTTTATCTTGCGCACTCCCTCAACCCGTTCTTCAATTGAATCCACAGCCGAGGCCGCCGGAAAGAGGAGTTTTCCCCGCTGTCTGTCGTAGTACGCGAGCACCTCAACGATGAAACCTTATTTCGGTGCCTTCTCATCGACGACAAGCTCCATGCCGCTCTTCTGTAGGACGAGGTGAATCCTACTATGATTTTTTCTCGATTTTTAGTACACTGCACCGCGCCCTGGACCTCGCCGAACTTCAGTTGCCCGCCGCTTTCGCCGCCGACCATCTTCCGGTCAGTCCCCCACCTTCAAAGACTCACCTTTGAGTTCCCTTAGTGGAGCACGTCATGTAGAGCCTTCCCCCGACCCTCCTAATCGACTTTTGGCCTTCCCCGATGAAGTACCGGCGAACTCCGGCCGCTGTCCGTAGGTTGAAGACGAAGGTGGCAATTTCGTAAATAACTCGAACTTGCTCAGAAATTGACCAAACTTGTAAATTCGATAAAAATTAAAATATAACTCAGAAAAATGTGAAACAAATTTTTTTGGTTTCCTTGTGGCTAGACCTATCCAGTGGTATAACATAAACATCTGAAATCATCTTAATTAATTTTCTAAAATTCAGAGAACAGAAACTGAAAATTAATTTTATAAAAATATCTACACATGCAATAGGTCTGATTTTTGGCATGCGTATTCCATGTAGGCTCCCTGAACTTTTCCCTGAAACCAGTTCTTAAAAATCAACTTAAATTAAGATTAATTTCAGTTTCAAGTTTCTAGCAAAATCATTTTTAGTATTTTATTCCTGCACATTTTGGCATCTAATGTTGGATATGTTGCTTTTCATAGGATTATCTTACTTAGGAAAAATACAACATTAATTATAGATCTTCCAGAAACCTTTTATGAATTTTCGAAGATGATTCTTTGTGCACGCCTAAACATTGTTTAAATCGGAAACGTTATATGTAAAATTTTGAGCACCTAAGTACCTAAATCATGTTAGTAAGTCCGCGAACATGTTACCTTGTTCTTAATAACATCATTGTAACGTATTTATCAAGAGAGTGCCATAAATCCTTTTATTGTGTCCGTATTTTCTTATTGCTTTCAATTAAAACCGGTGACATGTTTAACTTTCCTTTGATTGTTCACACTGTTTTATACAACAAATAAACCATTACTGGTAAAAGAAATAGTTTAGACAAAAACAACGAAAATGTTCTTAAGTTACTTTTGAGCATCACCATGTCATGTGCATCATGTCACTAAATTATATTTATCAAGGAAGTTCCATGAACCTTTACACTAATTTCATGAAGTACATTATATTGAATTCGTTGAGGAACCTGTACCACTAGTTGCCAATATTAAAGCACAGGACATTGTCATTAAAAATGATGATAATAATAATTAATTTGGTGCATACATGTTTCTTATGATAGTTATATAGGTTCCTATTAGAAATAGTTTGCATATTCACATAATGGTTGTACATGTAATTGCTTTGAACAACCTATATGGATCTCCATCTACTTGTCATATGTAGTTACTAAAATGGTAGTTTGCACACGTTTTACTTTGAATGTTAAATTAATTAGTCCAAGTAAATGAACATATTAGCTATGCATGAGCATCTAGATTCATTTATACTTGGCACTTATCAGTTATAGTAAATTAAGTGGTATCCATGCATCTCATGCCCCTGAGTATAGGTTGTCCAGCATATGCGCACATATAATTCCGACTTAAGTAATTAATTTCCGCATGCCTTCTTAAATATAGAAAGTAAACTTTTTAACACATAAGAATGTCTCCCTAGGCACTAGGTGCATATAGCCTCTTTTATTTTCAAACCACCCTAGGATTTAGTTATATGTAAATCTAGTTTACTTACTCATGTTTCTTTGAAACAACCCCATGCTCCTTAGTACTCCTAATAGAGACTTTGCATAATAGATATGCACGCGATCACCATTAATAAAACATACATGTAGCATCATTTTCACCATAGGAATTCATAGTAAATAGAGGTTTATACATAATGTCATACTTTGCTTTCTCTCGAGAAAAACTATAGGGTAAATACTTTGTCGAGGTGAATATGGTCCTTATAAGACCAAGAGCATATCTTAAAACAAAGTATCACCGCAAATTAAATCCCAATAGGTTTCCTCCGTAATCATAGAGCTCCAATAATATTTCCCTGATTAACCATGTCATGGTATGCCAATTTACATTTCAGTAAATAACATATACTTGGTTAAAGCCCAAACTTACCGATAAGGTTGAATAAGCTCTTATAAACCTCAATTCACTTCCAGAATATTTGTCCAAACCACTGTTAGGCAATAAGAGAAAACTACTAATATTTAATGATAAAACTAATTCTCTCATCCTTGGAAGAGAACGCTTCAAGTGAAATGTAATAAAACTATAACTCCAACCTTAGACCAAACCCCTTGTTTTTAATGGAGCTCAATTTTGCTCTAGTCACGGTGAATATTGCCTTGCCATTAACTAAATTAAATAGGTCACGATTCACTCTTTGTTCTTGCATTCTAACTTTGCATTGCATCGTTGCATCTTATCGTCTAGGACGCGAAGGTGGAACCGAAGAGATGGGAATCATCGCCCTGGCGGACTTCGTGCTGCTACTAACAAGTTTGTTATGCTAACATTGCTCAGACCCAAGGCAAGCCCCGGTGCACACCTATGTTTTTGCAAAGTTTCCACTTTCTCATATGTATGCGGGTCGTGAAATGTGCATTACGTATAGGATTTGATTGAAAACCTAGTTGCATGTATCTCCAGATATTCCTATGGGTTTGGTTAAGTTAAGTTCTACCACTCGTTAGTTCGCTATGCTTAATAAGGTAGTGTCGTCGGTAGAATATCGAGTGGTACGGAGACCGCTCGGTGTAAGTGGGGTCGGATTTACTTTATGTTCTCACATGATGATGATAATGAATTTGAGACCGAACGGGGAAGTTCATGTGTAGGTGGAGGTGACAAGGCACGTCTTGTTCGCCATAGCCCCGTTTGTGTCGGTTGAGGACCGTTCGTTGTGGCCCCGCTGAGCAAGTTTGAACAGTACCGGATGCATGCTAGGAGAATGGGAACTAGTAAACTTAGTAGCTCGATGTTATATTGTTGGACGGGGCCCCACCTCTCTTTTGGTGATGAAGATGGTATGGTGGTTGCGGGTATGTGTTTGAAGGGAGGGTGCACGGGCGAACCACGGTTAGACCCGGCGTGGCTATCGCGTGGGGAGACGTGTACTCGGGAGAGGTGACACTCGGACCGGCTTTATGATGTCTTGTAAAAGGTTGCCGTGCGTAACTCCTTCGAGTAGCGTACGTCGTGTATTCGGGTTTCGCCTGCAGGTGTAAATCGATTCGAATCGCCGTCCCTCACGGTTATTGAGTACCACTTGTTCACTGCGTCACATCGTAGTAAGAAGTGCACATGATGATGTTTATATGATGTTGTACTTCAATTAATTGTATTGCAACCATGTATTGTTTAGTTAGGTTGCTAATATTTATGTTTATGCAAGAACCCTTTTAATCTGGCTAAAATATGAAAATAAGGATCTATTATTAGTGCCGTTTTTGCAATTAAGCTTTACCCCTGGTCAACCCCCTGCATATTAGAAGTCGGTCTTAGATGGCCAATTTGACGGGTAAGACTTGCTGAGTATTAGTTGCTCAGGTTTCGATGTTTAAAACTTTACTGCAGGTATTCCCGATTGCAATTTCTGCGGGTGCTGTGGTAAAATAGTGTGGGAGGGTGAACCGCCCAAGGACTGGTCCATTGAGTGGGTTCCCTCTTCTCCCCGCCAGGAGCAAGGTGAGTGAGATCGTGTCTACGGGCCGGACATGGTTTCATTGTATATATGTATCGTCGTGCGTTTCGCTTCCGCTCGTGTTATGTAATCGAATTTCGAACTCCTTTTATGTAAAATAAATCGAACTTCGAAATGGACATCTTATGTTAATTATGGAACCAATGTAATAACTGAACTTAATGTAAAATTATTTTATTTATGCTTATGTGTGTGGTCTATGCATACTTGCCTCGCCAAGTATTTCCCGATTAAGATCCTGGTTAGCTAACCCCTCATTGATTTGAGGCGGGATGCTACAGGAGCGGCGCGCACCTCACAGCAGAGCGCCGCCACGGGGATGCACGCGCACACCCGGCCTGCGGCATCCGCGGGCGGCGCCGCCGGGGACACACTGGGCTTGGGCCCACCGCGCGCGCTTCGTGGGTGATTTGGAAGGAGGCGTGGGGTGGGGTCGTGGGAACGGAGGTGGAGGGAGGTGGAAGAAGTATTAGCCGTTAGATTATTTGCACGAATCTTGGAGCAGTCTAGGAGAGAGGATTTTACTCAATCTGCTGTGACTCCTAGAGTTGGTTGAGTAAAAAGAGCTTTAGGGGATTGAGTAAACTAACTTTTACTCAACCACTTTTGCTCAATCTGCTGGGGATGCTCTCACTCTTGCACCTTGTTCTCTCTCCGCCATGGCCGTCGCTTGGCTTCACAAAAACACGTCCCAAAATCTCGTCCCCAATTACGTCCCAAATCTTCTCGCAGTGCTCCACTAGATGCAAAGCTCATTGCACTGCCGTATCCCTGCGCGCAAGGCCCCAACAGGTCCCTCCCATGTGCGTCACTCCACCTCCCCTGCCGGCTGCCGCAATGAGGCCTCCCCTCGACCCCGACCTCCACTGCTGGCCTCTCTGTGGTGCCGCACCTCCCCCTTCCCCATCCCAGCCGGAGCTATCGAGGTCCGTCTTCTTTTCTCCACGACATCGTCTTCGCTCCAGGGGCGGGTTTTTTTTTTTTTGATAATACGTAACTGTATTTCTAGATAAGGAAAACGTACAAGTACACGTACACATACAGGTACGAACTGAAAGGATACGGGAACAGCTGTCCCAACCATCTAGCACAGAAGCCCCTCACGAAAACACAAATTACAACCAGGCCCCTGGGCACTGTGCAAGCCGAACTCTCCAGAGCTCTCCACCGCCGGACGCCGCCGTCGACGAATCGACCGCCGCCGTCGATGAGGAAGCCGAGGAAGACCACGAGTCGGAGAAGCCCCGTCGCACGAAGGCTTTGAAGTGAGCCGCAATCCAAGTAGGCAGAGTCGCAGGTCCATCGGCCGGGGACGCACCCCGAGCCTCGCCGACCCTGGACCGGAACTCGCCATCGACGTCGACCGCCGAAGGGGAGCCGAGCCCGATCCAACCTCCTTCTTGCCACTGGAACCGCAGCCGTCGCCGTACCCTTGACCAAAAGCGCCGCCGGCATCGTCCCGTCGCCGAGACGAGACGAGACCGAGCCGCGCGGACTCCTACAGAGGAGCCGGTCGAAGCCGACTCCACCTCCACACGCCCGCCGCCAGCACCGGAGCTGAGCACCAACGAGACGAGGTTGAGCAGGGGAGGACCGAAACCAGACCAACGTCGACGCCATCGTCTCGCCGCCGTCAGCCGGAACCCTAACCCTAGATAAACTAGGACCTAAACTAGACAACTACCCTAATAGCAGCTAGACTACTCGCCGGACGACGGCTCCGCCGATCTCCCGACCCTCCAGAGCCCAACGGGCAGCCGGGGGAGGGGGAGAGCGAGGGGAGCCGCCGCCGGACTGCGGGCGCCTGAGATTCGCCTCTCTCTTCTGTAGCTGGTGGAAGACGCTTCGCGTGGTGAGATTGGGATTTGGCAAATTCGCTCCAGGGGCGGGTTGATGAGGCCTCGGATGGGGGAAAAGAGGCCCAACCACCAGTCGAGGTCTCCGTCGACCTCGACGTTGGGCCGGTCTGGCAGTCTCAGTGTCGCTGTGAAATGGCGGCGTGACGCACGTGATGCCCAAACACTGGCTGAGGCTGCGCCGGAGTCGCGTATGGCCCGCGGTCGGGGAGCCCACCTGCGTGGCCGCCCGTGTCGAGGCCCACGCCTGGCCTGTCGCCCGCCGCCGACGTACGGAGATGTCGTGGCGGCTGCGGAAGGCGGCCACGCTGGTCCGGAGGCGACGCGGCTTCACGATTGACGAACGCGTCGTACAAATCGCTGTGAGGGGCGGAAGTTTCACCGCCATCAGCACTTTACTATTCGAGTCTTTTGGACAAATGGCTGTCTCATCAAAACGAAAGAAAAAGGTGGCGCAGTTACCACATTCAGTCTGGAGCAGAGAGAGAACGAACTAGTACGAGCATGGTTTCCACACAGCAGAGGCTCGCCATGGCCAGCGATGAGAGCATGCATATCGTTCTCGTCCCGTTCCCGGCGCAAGGCCACTTCGCCGCCTTCCTCTCGCTCGCCGGCCACCTCCATCGCGCGCGGCCGTCGGCGGCCATAACGCTCGTCTCCACCCCCGGCAACGTGGCTGCCCTCCGCGCCAGCGCTTCGGTTCTTTTTTCTAAAATTTGTCTTGAAAACAATAAAATAAAAGTTGCCATTGAAAGTGGCATAAGGACCACCACAACTACTTTGTTTTAATGCAGAATATAAACAGACACCTAAAGTGAACAGGACACTCGATCAATCAGAAGCAAAGGTGGTTCTCGAAAAAAAAAAGGGAAGCAAAGGTCGTTCTCTAAAAAAAACAATCAGAAGCAAAGGTGTTCCGAGTCTTTTGGACAAATGGCGGTCTCACCAAAACGAAAGAAAAACAAAAAAGTGGCGCGGTTACCACATTCAGTCTGGAGCAGAGACAACGAACTAGCATGGTTTCCACACAGCAGAGGCTCGCCATGGCCAGCGATGAGAGCATGCATATCGTCCTTTCCCCGTTCCCGGCGCAGGGCCACTTTGCCGCCTTCCTCTCGCTCGCTGGCCACCTCCATCGCGCGCGGCCGTCGGCGGACATGACGCTGGTCTCCACCCCCGGCAACGTGGCTGCCCTCCGCGCCAGCGCCTCGGCGTCGTCGCTGCCGTTCCTCCGCTTCCACACGCTCCCCTTCGTGCCGGAGGAGCACGGCCTGCCCGCGGGCGCCGAGTCCTTGGACGCGCTCCCTGTCCGCCACTTCCTCGCTCTCTTCCACGCCACTGAGTCGCCATCGCTCCGTTCCGCCTTCGACGAGTTCGTGCTGGACACCACGGACGGCGCGCTGGCCCGTGCCGTCGTCGTCGTGATCGCCGACCCTTTCCTCGCGTGGACCAGCGGCGTCGCGCGCAGCCGCGGCGCCCGGCACGCGATCTTCGTGTCGTGCGGCGCGTTCGGCAGCGCGGTGTACCACTCGCTGTGGAACCACCTGCCGCACCTGCACGCGCCCGCCGGCGACGCGTTCCTGCTGCCGGACCACACGGAGGTCACCGTCCACCGGTCGCAGCTGTTCACGCCCCTCCTCGTCGCCGACGGCGCGGACCCGTGGTCGGCATTCCATCGCGGGCAGATCGCGCACGCGTGCGACACGGACGCTCTGCTCATCAACACGACGGAGGAGTTCGAGCCGACCGGCCTGCGCATGCTCCGCCGAACCATGGGTGGCACGCCGGTTTGTCCCGTGGGCCCGCTCGTGCGTGTCCCGACGCAGGAGAGCGCCGGCAGGGACCGGGACGGCGTCGTGCAGTGGCTGGACGCGCGGGAGGCGAGGTCCGTGCTGTACATCTCGTTCGGGTCCCAGAACAGCTTACTGCCCGAGCAAATGATGGAGCTGGCTGCGGCGCTGGAGCTCGCCGGCCGGCCATTCGTCTGGGCAATCAGGCCGCCCTTGGGGTCCGACGATGATGACAACGATGGTACGTCAAGAGCCGACAGGTGGCTGCCGGAAGGATTCGAGGAGCGTGTGCGCGGCAACGACCAGGGCCTCCTCGTCTGGGGATGGGCGCCGCAGCTGAGTATCCTGGCGCACGCCTCCACTGCCGCATTCCTAAGCCACTGCGGCTGGAACTCGGTGCTGGAGAGCGTGACGCACGGCGTGCCCGTCATCGGCTGGCCGCTCGCCGGCGAGCAGTTCTTCAACGCCAAGATGCTTGACGAGGAGTGGGGCGTGTGCGTGGAGGTAGCCAGGGGGAACGTCGACGCCGTGGGCTCGTCGGTCGTGGATCGGGCGAGGATTGTCGAGGCCGTGGAGAAGGTCATGGGGGATTCTACGGAGGCGACCGAGATGCGGCGGCGCACAAAGGAGGTTCAGGACCTGGTATTGCGAGCACAGAGCGTTGGTGGGTCGTCCATGGAAGCATTGGAGGAGTTCTTCACCTCGATGCTGCGCGGTATTTCTGCCAACAATTCCTGATGCTGGTGTTCTACTTGATATAATCCCTGTTGTTTGAGACTTAAGCAACAGCAATGTACTCTGGAATTATGTTTTGAGCATTTTGTCCGATACGTGCGCTTCTAGCAGTGAGCAGAAAAAACCAGTCTCTAGAACGGGTGCTGGAGAGGGTAATGCCCACCGTACCCATCATCGCCTGGACGCTCGCCCCCGAGCAGTTCTACATCTCAAAAGGTGCTGGACAGGAGTGGGGGTTGTGCTTGGTGGTGGTTAGCTGGGACGTGGAAGGCTCGGTTATGGAGCGGCAAGGAATTCAGTGGAGACAGTTTGCTGGAGAGCATGCTGAGCTGCGACGGAGTCAAGCAGAAGGCCAGCGAGGGATTTGGATCCTCTGAATTGGTAGTCTAAATTCAGAGGCGCTACAGTAACCCGGCATTAGCTCCTATCTCAGCCATTGGATGCGAAATGAACGGGTGAGAATGACCGCTACAGTAAACATGAACAGTAGCAAAGTGATGAACAGTAGACAGCTGAACTGTTTCTACAGTGCTCGCTCCTCTCACATAATACTGTAGCGCTGTCTACTGTTCCCTGAATTGAGTGAACCAATTCAGAGAACCCTGATCCGCCAGCGAGGGTGCATCAGCAGTGAGTTGTTTGGAGCTCAAGGTCGCAATTAACTGAAACTAAGACTTGGATTCACGCTTAATCACACTGAATGGAACGTGTATGGTACTATACCTCCGAACTAAACATCTGGTCCTAGCGACAAGGAAAGAAGAATTGTTAGAGTACTTCCAAATGCAGCAAAATCCTAGGGAGGCGTTCAAGTGGTTCTGAGGAAGACGATAACTCACTGAAGTTCCTTCCCCATACACGTTGTCCACTCATATGCTGAGCCAATCCGATCAAGGGGCCATGCCACGTTGTTCTCTCGAAACCAGCAAGGCAGCAACCTCTACGAACGGAGCATTGCCGCTGTTTCTGGCACAATGTAGAGAACTGGTACGGTTCACAATATGTCAAGATGGGTAATTTGACTTCACGTTGTAATACAGAATTGAAAACTGCAACGTTTTTGGTCTTTGCAGATAATTTTTTTCCCCATCAAAATGCTCAATTTGAAATGAACTTAAGTTTAACATTCATGGTATGCAGGTGGGAAGCTTTGCCCTACCCATTGTGTGTGGTTCTCTCTACTCCAGAGTAGATAAGAGAAATAATAATGAAATATGCTTAATTCAAAAGCTCAAACAAATATGATCAATAAAAATACAATTCAATGGCCCAGGTCATATGTTCATCCAGAATATAAGAGATTTGTAGAGCTCTGTGGTGCGGCAGAGGCAGTTGCCCTATTTCCTCTATAACAGGATAAAAGTTTGATAAATGTGCTGATCTCTCGCAAAAATAATGTCATTTGTCCCCCTTCTCTCTTTTTTATTTTTTTATTTCTCTTTTACCCTGTTTTTCTTGTTCTTTCTTTTTTCTGGTTTTGCCTCTCTTGTTGGTTCCCCCAGGTTTTATCTCTAACCCACCCCAACTTGCTTGGGATAAAAAAAGGCTTTGTTGTTTTTTTCCCGCAAAAAATAAATGTGGTGAACTACACTAAATCAAAGACATATCTCAATGTGCATGAATACATCAATCAAAATTATTGCTTAACACTAAGAATATATGTGACCATCAGAAAGAAACATGCTGAAAATGTGAACATCATAACATAAATCAATACAGATACATCAACATAATAAGCTATTTTACCAGATAATGGTCACATACACAACTGATATAACAAAAAGAAAGAGGAACCTGAAGCACCTAATCATTCTTGCCAACCTCAAGACAGTTATGGTGCACAATACCATTCCATGAAAAAGGTCTTCCAAATACGCGGAACAAATCATAACGCTTGGCATTCAAGAAACAATTAGGGCATGTTTGGAACACAAGGATTCTTTCAAAAAGTATTAGGATTTAGCCCAAATTTGCGCTAAATAAGGCAACTATATTCCATAATTCCCTTTCTGGTTTCTTAGATGTCTATTCATGTAGTTGAAGCTACATCTTCACAAAATGAACATCATAATTAAAAAAAAAAATCAGACATCCTCAAAATGACACAATTCATAGTACGAGAGAAGCTGAAAGACAGAAGAAAGATCGGGTGTTCATTAAATTGCTACATGTGTGCATGATCATTAGGATGCACATACTGCAAGCATGAATATGTGTATTGTCGGATCAATAAAATGAAACTACTGAGTAGGTAAGCATTAGCAAAGTAGTTAGACCAAAGGCCAATTGGCCCTGATAAGCAAAAGCATTTTACTGGGGTAAGCAATGTAGTTGTTGAGACCATGTCTAAACTTTCACGTGACAAAAAAGACATATATTAAGCGAAATTTTATAACTAGTACTTCAAATGTTAGGCAACATGTAGCCAAAGAACTGAAGTGACATCACTGACATGAGAAGCTAACAATCCCAAACAAAAAGCAAAAGGTCACTTGCTTCAGCACTCAAAGCTAACCATGCTAGAGCAACACAATCTGAGAAGTTCGTCATAGAGCAAATGCCAAAACATCTAGATTCTAAAGCATTGCCTGCACTGCAACAGATTACTATCTCCAGAGGAATTAGGCTTGCATGATGGCATATGCAAAATATAGGCACCTTTGACTTCAGTAGCGCACAAAAGGATCACCAACTGAGACATCAAGCCCTTTTCGAAAGTCCCAGAGCGCACCACCTTCAGGATCTGAACCTAAGTGAACCATCAGGGAACAGTCTTGACTGGCCCAATTATCAGGATCCAGGCTTCTCACTTTGGACTGCAACTCATCTATGGAGAGAGAACATCCGCTGTCGGTCACAATCACCACTGTCTGCAGCACCCGCGCATTCTGAAGGAAAAACTTGAGGAAGGCAATTTCACTTCGCTCCCCTCTGAAATCATGAAAACTCATCACCTTCATGGAGGATTGAATGCTCTCGATGGGACCGGCTTCCCGCCAGAACTTAAGGTTCACCTTGCCAATGGCGTCATTAGATTTCTCTGACTGCAAATTGGACAACCAATGATCAGTACAGCTAGTGAAGGCTCATGCAGTAGGATGGATGTTATTAACGTATCATGCCAGATGATGCAAATTAGTACCTTAATGTGCAGTGTCTCAACGTTGGGAAAGCGTCTGAGGAACGTTGGCAACATCTTCACCTCACTACGAACTCCAAAACGCACACTAAGTGACAGGATTTTCACACTTGGGGACATGGTGGCCTGGAATGATTGCAATGGAGGACAACAATAGAAGAAAGATTAGATATTGCCATACTGGTCATTAGGCGTGTTCGTGGACAAAAAGAAAAAAGAGAAAGAACAGTTTTTGAAGGTGTGTATGTACATTGATGGTGCTGTTGCCGCTCTCTAGCTTGTGCATTCCCAGCTCCAAGTATCCCAGTAAGCGCAGCTTGGGGGCGTGGTCAATCTTGAGCCTGATGCAAGAGCCATCGAGAGATCCCCACAGGATAAGCCGATCGAGACGCGGGGTGTTCACTATGGTGATGCTCTCCACAACGCAAAAGCAGATCTGCACACACTGGAGGCTGTGGCCGATGAGGCGGAGACAAAGCTCCTCCTGGATTCCTTGTAACCCCAGCGTCTCCAGGGCGGGGCTCCTGGCGAGGACGAACTCCATGTCTCTGTTCTTCATGGCCACACAGCAGAGTGTAAGCTCGCGGAGGTTGGGGAAACCGGCGCCGCGCGGAAGACCTGACGTGTCCGGGAATTTCCAGACGCCAATGAAGAGGCGGGTGAGGGTGGTAATGTTGAGGAGCGTCACGGGGAGGGGCACGTCGAGCGGCCACGGGCGGTTGACGAGGACGAGCTCCTCGACGCCCTTGAGGACGAGCATCCGGAGCCAGAGCTTGAGCGACTCCTGGTGCGCGTCCATGTAGCTGCGGACGAGGTACACGGCGCGGAAGGGGCCCTGGTGCGCTACCAGGACGCGCGACACGGCGGCGGTGAGGACCGGTGAGTCGGCGCGAGTGAGGACCCGGCCGGCCAGGGCGCTCGGGCGGAGGTTGCTGTCGTCGACGACGAGCGGAGCGGAGCGCCAGACCGGGCGCCAGCGTCGGGAGAGCGCGGCGGTGCGCGCGGCGTCCTTGATCGGGAGGCGGGAGATGATCTTGCCGAGGAGCGCGTCAGGGAGGTGGCTGATGCGGTCAACGTCGTTTTCGCCGGGGGCTGGGGCGAGGGCGGAAAGGGTGGCGGCGGCGGAGACGGGCAAATCGGGGAGGGAGGTGTAGAGGTAGTAGACGATGGCGTTGGTGCCCCGCTCCAGCGCATGCGGGTCCGTGCAGCGTCGCCGCGTGTCCGGCGCGGCGGAAGGGTCGATGTAGACGAACGGCGCCGGCGGGTTTGCCATGGCGGCGCCGCCGGCAGAAAGGGGAAGATCCGACGAGGGTTTCCGGATTTTCAGCGGCGGCGCTTGGGGGGTGGCGACGGCCGAAGTGGAGACAAGGGCTCATATAGGTGGATTTGAGAATGCCTTCGGTGGGCAGCCCATGTAGACAAACAGCCCAACTAGTTATTTTTAATTTTTAAAATATTTTCCTTATTTTTTAATCTCGATAGGATAAGAAAATAGGAGAAATATTAGGTGCACAAAAAGCATTTGTTACACCACAAACTTATCGAGAACCATTGAAGCAAATGGCTTTGGAAACATAATATGGATTTATGGTTGCTAAAATCATAACTGACTTTCCAAACTTCCAATATTCCAAACCATTAAGATTAGATCTTATGGTCTAATAAATTTGTGCACGTGTGCATTAAATATTCTTTGTGCACCTGCTATTTCGTCTTCAAGAAAATATTTTTCTTCATTTCAAACAAAAATTGAAATTTTGAAAACTGCTCAAATAGAGGAGTCAATTGAGCTTACTGAGCGGTTTACCAAGAAAACCGACCGGTTTTCACTCGCAAACGAACACATCTGGATATCCTTGATGTGGATTTGCGTCTCTTTTAAGATTTTTTTGCCTCTCGTCAATGGAGGTGGAGTTGGTTTGAGTTGTTTTAGTAACCAGCGGTTGTAATATGCTTTGATATCAATGAAATTCCCTCCCACCCCACACCCCAAAAAAAAAAAAACAAAGTACCCTAACATATATGGCTTGTTCCTCCAATAAAACGAGTTGGTCTAAAGAGAACATGCGTAATCATATCAAACGGACACGCCTTTAAATGCATAAGCATAATTAGTTGAGACCCTGATGTCATATAACTATGCAAGAAGATTAATAATAACATGGAATTAAACAATCAAGACAACCTCAACCTATAGAAAAAGTATTTACATTCATAAAATATAAATTTAGCATTAACACTATTGCTTAGAAAATAAGTTTGGAAGGATAAATATGCCATATGCATTTTAGTGCAATAGGAAAGTGTTCTGCCTAGAGTTTTTCTAACCGGGAGAGCCGACGCAACCGGACCAGACCGGTAAGTCCGGTTGGCAGTCGGGAGCCGATTAAAACCGATGAAAATTTATCAAAATTTTAAATTTATTTTAAATTCAAACTCGAAACCGGTGAACCGAGAAAACATACCGGTAAGTCCGGTTTCTGTCAGTTTTGTGAACCCTGGTCCTTCCATTCTCCAAATATGCAAAATATTATATTGAAATATGCAACAACTTGAGCTGAAGACTTCTACAATGCACAAAGCCTGATGTCGGCAAACGTTAAAAATTTAATGTGCATATGGTTCAAAGAACTACAAATGTATCTGAGACAAATATATAACTCATTGTATGGAAACATCAAAGTATATGATACCATTACTACAAGCGAGAAACTAAAAAACTTCAGACTGATCATATGGCCTTGTTGAGAGGGCATATTTTTGCAAAACAATCGAAGGGGTCCTAGTTTACCTGATACGGGGGCTCTGGGCTCTGCTAGAGCTAGGATGGGGGCGGGGTAACTAGTGACGAGATTAAAATGAGGTGAGTACATGTGAAATCTAAAATGCAGCTAGGACGAGTACATGTGAAATCTAAAATATGATAGCTAATATTTTACACCGTTTAAAAGTATATGCGAAATTCTTATTTGTGATCACCATGAAAAAAATCTAAAAGGTCAATGAAAAAACCAATACAATTGCATGAAACGTGTTTCCGTCAAATATGAAATGTCAAGTTAATATGAGCCTAGTTGGATCTAGATGACACGGTCAAACAAGTTTAGGAATGTTAACATAACTAGAGGGACCTAAAAGACACGCCAAAACAAGTTTAGAAATGCCAAATCAATATTTTCTAAGTATGAAGACTTAAATGAACACTTTACTCTTTTGCAAAACAATCGAAGGGGTACAAAAACTGTTGAAAGTATTATCCATAAAAATTCTACTATTTAAAATAGATAAAAGTGAGTGAAAATCAACTATATATACTTCATCTTTTAGTCATGAAGCTTATAAAAAAAATCTTTAGGCGGAATGTGCCGACACTTCATATGAGTTCACATTATTCATTTTGCTTTTTGGCAAGTCAACTAAAATATCAATAGTAAAATGTCATGCGAGCATATTTGGCAATTGGATAAGGTAGGCTACACAGAGAAGCTACTTGAAAGACACTGTCCTAATTATAGTCCCAAAGTAGCATAAAGTAACCTGTATGTATGGTGCTGCATTTTTTTCCATGTTTAATTTAGCAATCAGAACAGATAAAGATACGCGAAAGGGCCTGTAGTTTAGTGGTTACAAGAACCTCAATAGCACCTGAAGTTCTGGATTTGACTCCCGGGAGCGAATTTTCTAGGATTTAACGGTTTTGTGCTATCAGCGGTAGCGACGTGGCCGTCGACAGCGAGGCGCCAATGGTGACTTCGACCCCCCTTTGTTCCAGATTATGATTCTTTCAATTCAGTTTTTGATTATGGATTGTAGAATCTGAGATTGTTAAAATCTGGAAGATGTTTGTTTATCTGGATTCTACAATCCAGCTTACAGTGGGGTTACAGTGGCAAATGGGTAAATATCTGTATCAGAATCTAGCAAAAGCTGGTCCAAACCAGATTGTGAGATTGTGGAATCTAGCCTTCCAATTCTATAATCTGAGCCCAGAATCTAAACCTTTGTTCCAGCTTTTGATTTTACAATCCACAATCAAAAGCTGAAACAAAATGAGCATTCGTCAATCTAGATGATTTGCCGGTTTAGTATTCGATGATGCTCATAAGGGTAGGGTTTACGTATGTACGGTCATAGGGTTGAGTGTGCGTGCGTTGTGAATGTCTGAGTTGTATTGTGTAATCACTTAAAAAAAAGAACAGATCAAACATACATTTTTTCTTTCCAGGGGACCAAGTACAACTACCTTATATGTCATGGTCGCAAAAAAGATCCCTACCTTATATGTCATTGGCTTAAACTCTAATCCCTAATCTATCAAAATTTAACTTATATCCGAATATACCATTGACACTAAATTTTAATCCCACTCATGCCATTAGAATGAGATATGCTTGATTTGACTATTAGTCAATCTTAAAAATGGAAATATTACCTCTGTGTTTTCTTCTTTCGCCCGGTGTCCTATCATTATGGTAAGATCTGTTTGGTTCCCCTGAGAAGTGAGAACTGCAAACCTTGACTCTAATGAGTGTTTCGGTCGTCTTTTCTAACACCTTTGACTGACTCCAATCGGGCACCTATATGGTACCCCATACACCAAATAGGTCCTAAAACCTCTAAAAACAGCCTCCAACCGACAACCCAATGTCACATCTATTTTCCGTGCTGCGTGGGCGAGCGACCAACAAATGAAGCGCATCGCCCGTCGACCAAGCGCTCCATGTACCCCCTCCCCTCCGACAGAGCACCCGCTTCGCCTTCTCCCCTGCCGCCGACGGCTCGTCCTCCACGCTCCCCGTCGCCCGTCGAGCTTTCCATAAGCAGCCATGGCCGCATCTCCCCCCCCCCCCCCCCCCCAACACAACCCCCTCTCTTCCTCTCCCAATCGATCTCTACATGGGCAGCCATGGGCGCCACTCGTCGTGGACGTTGCAGTAGCCAAGGCTTGGAGGGGAGGGATGGCGCTGGTGGAGCGGCAACGGAGCGGGGCCGGCTTGGCGAGGGAGGCGCGAGGCGGCCACGCTTGGCCATGGTTTGGAGGGGAGAGAAGGCGCTGGTGGAGCGGCGCAGCCTCCGCATCGAGCAGCCGCGGCGCCTTCGTCTTCCTCCTCGCCTCTCGCCCGCGGCAGCAGGCGACGGAGCGAGTCCCCGGCACCGAACGCGGAGGCGCGCCGCGGGCCCTCGACGTCGATCAGCCTCCCACGACAGCGATTCGCCACCCACGACGGCGATTCGCTGGCCCTCGACGTCAATCCGCGGCCTCGACGCCTCCAGCGCGCGCACCTCGGCTTCTTCCTTCTCTCCGACGAACTCCCCTCCGCCGCCGCCCAGGAGTTCGTCTTCGTGTCATCCAAACGGAGCGGAATGGGGAGGACTCTGGGGACTTCGGTTGGAGATCGATGAATTTGGATAGTGTACTTTAAGGCTCACCGGCATCCATTCCATGGTTTGGGTCTGAAGTTTAGGTCTACAGCGTTGGAGTCAGTCTAATATTCTAAAATCCCAAAACTATTGCTAAGTTGGGTCGTTTGACCCATGGACCAAAAATCTTTAAGAAATGTTGCATTTGGCTAGTAGAATTTTTTTGATTTATTCAAAAAGCTGCACCAAACGGTGACAAACTAAGACATTTTACCCAGAAATCATTTGAAGCATTTGAGATGATCTTTGCCCCCAAAAAATGTTTTTTAGATCAAAGACCTCGCCCTACTTTATATTGAAGCGCAAAGTGTTACTGACGAACAACCAGTTTTACAGTTTGCGCCACAAAAACAATGGCATGCCAACTCAGGTTTCTACCGAGCTCTGTTTATCTAATCTTTTTTTTTTATCTAATCCTGATTCAACTCTACAACGCACATAACCAAAGTCCAGAAAGAAAGTAGTTGCTTATTACATGTTTTGGCCCAAGCAAAAGTGGCGATCATCAAATCTAAACCAAGTTTGAATTCTACAGTTTTGCCGGCTCATGTCCATGTCGATATCTTTTTGAAACCAATCAGCTTGTTTGGCTGGCTGCATTGCAGCAGCTGCGATTCAGTAGTTACAATGTTTCAGTTATTTCTTCAGTATTCGCTACATTGTTCGCAGTTATTTCTTCAGCAGCCGCTACAGTATAACAGCTGCGATTCAGCTTGCCGAACAGGGCGGATATGTGTTTATGAATTTCGTTTTTTTTTTAAAAAACAATTATTGGACTTCCTTTCCAAGAATGTCAATCTATCCAATTAGCCAAATGATTTAAAAGATGATTTTGATTCGATGTAGGATGTGTTAAAGAGAAACCAAATCCGAAACACCTTTTTACCGAAACTTTGGATGGCGCTGAGTCTGAAAAACAGTATCGGCACATTAGCTGTGAAAATCATCGTTTTTTTTTTAGACTCGTGAAAATCATCGTTTGTCATGGCCTAGTGGACAGCCCTCAGGCCCAGGCCCTAAGCCCACAGCACCTCCTCCCATTCCCTGTAGCCAGCCCAGATCACCACCTCCCTCATTCTTGTTTCCTCCTCGCCTTGCTCCGAGCAGAGGGAGGCGCACGCAGGGGAGCCTCCACCGACCACGCCCGTGGAACCCTAACGCCCCATAAGGAGGAAGAAAGCTCGGGGTCTAGTGAAAGCCAGAGAGGAGGTTTTTTAGGGGTGCCTCGCAGGGCGGTATCCAGGCGACGCAGCAGCTCAGGGGTGCGGGTTGCAGCGCGACGAGAGCAGAGGGGATCGAAGCAAGCGGAGCTGGGCAGGGTGGCATTCGGAGGCAGGTAGTTCTCTGCGCCTCTTCCCGCTAATTGTTTGTTTTAGGAATTGGGGGTTTTAGGGCTTGAATTTGTGTAAATTTCCGAAATGCTGAATGGGGATTTCGAAATGGTCGTAATGTATCGACGATTTAAGTGCTGAAAGGGTTTTATCTTTTCTTTAGGGCCAATATTGTCAAGAATAAGCTTGGAAATAGCACGTGAGAGTAAACCTTGAACGCTTTTATGTTAGTTAGGTCATGCTTATTTAGCGAAGCATTTTTAGGAATGTTAGTGAAGTAAGAATCCCCTGTTCACGTTAATTTATTGTGTTTCAAATGTTTCCGTTGAACATATGCATATTATTGAACTTATTTGTATAATGGAGTTACGACAATTGGACTTATGCGTCCCACCTGTTGGAATTTTTTGAGTTGGGCCCTAACTAATGGAGCGGAAATTTGGGTGTTCTTAGACAAACAAGGAGGCAGCAAAGGCTTGAGAGAATCTTGCAAAGGGCTGAAAGATGTCACTGGGTTATGCAAAGAAGCTGTCCTATCGGGAGGAGATAGGTGATGTGGGAATGCCTGAGATCTTCGACTCCCCTGAAATCCTCCATAATAAGGTCATTTTCTGTGGCATACTTATGAGCGATTCTTTTGCCCATTCTGTGGACTGTGTGAACTTATTTTGTCTTCTTTACGGTTTCTATTGTTGGCACTATGATAGTAATTTCTAGCCATTTCGTTTTTTATATTATTATTGCAAATCCTTCTTCAATGGTAGGTTTTTGGTGCAAGCAGCTTTCACATGGAATATATAAAATGTGATGAAACAAAAAAAAAAAAGCCAGAAAACATGTTCGATTGTGTTTATTTTTTCTTTTAACTTTTTTTTTGTGAATTTATGTTATCAGGAGCCTTGCTGTGACCTCTGATGAAACTAGCTGTTTGCCATAAATGTAGAAGAATGGTGCCACAACAGAACCACAGTTTTAGGATTCGAATAGTTGACAGGGATATGTTATTGTTCTATTATTACATTAGTTGTGGAGAAGAATATTTGAAGCAAGGAAAATTTCAAAGTTTCGCTGCGGTTTGGTTGATGTGACTGATTTTGAGCCCAAAATTTATAATCGGAAAAAGAATACGCCTCAGATATTGGACTTGATGACATGACCTGATGCATTATGGGTGTCCTGTCAAGTGACTCTTTATGGGGATAAAACAGAAGCATCGCCCAATGAAGCTTAGCCGCTCTATTGAAGGGTATTAATTTTATTAATTTTGGAAGAAATACTAGGAAAATAGCATCCTTTATGTGGGAATCTTATGAATAGTTGAGTCATGCACGAAGGCACTTTAGGATCCTTTTTCTGCAAACGATGATGACGATGTCCTGGCTCCAACCAGAGCATTTCTGTTCAGACTTGGTTGTCCGAAGGTTGGATTGGAGCCAAAGGCTGAAACATTGAATTTCAATATTGTTGTGACCTCTTCTTTATTATCCGGAGGTTCCAGAGGATATACATCTCACCAACCCTTAGCGCGTTTCAATAATGCCTCAAGACATGGTGGTATATATGGACGCTGTTACAGTCGGTTCACGAGGACAGCTTAGCAATTAGGCACGGCTGTACCAATGAGGGTCTCACATCCAGGCCCTCAGGTCTTCACCTAACCCTGAAGCTCGTCATATAGCTGCTACCCGTAATTTGCCGGTTCCCCTTAGTTGCTGATCGTCTCTTTGGGTTTCTTTCCTTCACACAAGCTGATGGGGATTTAGGATCTATCCTGCAACACATACTTCATGCTATGCTACGCTTTTGGACATCATACTAAGATGAATTAAATTACACTACGACTCCATGTTGTAGTTGTTATTTTACATTGATTTACATGCATCAAATGATTTCTTTAACTTCCCAACATTTTTTATATACATTTTCTCTGGACTGTTGTTGCAGATAGAAGAGCTTGCAGCCATGGTGCAAAAGGTTTTGAATTGTCATTTTGATTCTTATTTATATTTGTTATCGTGATTTGTGTATAGCAATTGCATTGAAAGTTTGCCCTTACAATGCAGAGTAAGCATTTAGTGGTGTTTACTGGGGCAGGGATATCAACTTCATCAGGAATACCTGATTTCCGAGGGCCCAAGGGTGTCTGGACCTTGCAGGTAATACTAATACCCATGTCAATGTTACTTCCTCTTTTACTTCAAGCCCTTTCTAATTTATTATTCTAAAGGATTACCCTTTATAGAATGCTGGCTGGCCTTTACTACTTTAAAAAGCCATCGTTATTTTCAATACCTACTATTCCCTTGTGAATTTACTAACAGTTCTGATGAACTATTATTTGAACAAATGATTTCAATTGTATAAATTATAGCGTGCAGGAAAAGGTGTTCCAAATGCATCACTTCCCTTTCATCGAGCTGTTCCAAGCATGACTCATATGGCACTAGTTGAATTGGAGAGAGCAGGACTTCTAAAGTTTGTCATAAGCCAGGTGTGCTTTATTTAAACTAAATGTATTGTGCCATTCTGGCACGAACTTAAGCTCAATTGTAAGATCAGTACATAGGGCTGCAGACATTCTTCATTCCACTCATTTTGGTGCTTAGGACTATTTAACATATACTATGTACCCAATGCACTTGGTTTTTTGTTGCCGTGTTCTGTGACTAATGTATTACATATGGAACACATCTAATTTAAGGAGTTTTGATTTTTCAGAATGTCGATAGCCTACATCTTCGTTCTGGTCTCCCAAGGGAGAAGCTGGCTGAGTTACATGGCAATTCTTTTAAGGAGATCTGCCCATGCTGTAAAACTGAGTACGATATGATTTAATTTACTTCTATATACACCTTGTTTGGGGCTTGTCTCAAAATGCCCAGATGTTACCATTCCATGTCTTAGTTTATTCAAGAGACTCTTCTACTCTATATATTGAAGGTACCTTCGTGATTTTGAAATTGAGACAATAGGACTGAAGGATACTCCGAGGCGTTGCTCTGATAAGAACTGTGGAGCTAGATTAAAAGATACAGTTCTAGACTGGGAGGTAAATGCTACATCTTCAACATATTAAGCTACAAAGTTTCAATCTTAACAAATCTTTCCTTTGGCAACTAGAAGTACTATGAACTACGACAACTGTAATACTTGGTGGTGTTTCTTGTATTAATATCTCAAAAACTAATTCAATGATCCAAAGCTAACATGTTATTTGTTTTGGTTACTTAAATTGATGAACTATTGTCTATTCACGTTGGGTCCGAAAAAGAAAACAACATTTGATAGCACTTCAAATTTCCTCCAACATACTGCGTTAGGGATTTTGTCTTCGCTTTTCAGGTGTGCTAGTGACCACAAGTGTGTTTGTGTTTTTTTTTTCTTTCCTTTTTTACCATCCAAAAGATTTTGCAGTACCAGCAAGCAAATGTGCAGCTTTGTTGTTTCTTGAGTGATCAGAAAACTGGAATACCAGTATGCTTAGCGAATAGTTGCCTAAGTTTCGTGCATTTTATGATGTTATGTGTACGTTCCCTTTCTAAGAGGCCAAGGTTGCAAAAGAGCATGTACCCTAGTTATTGCAGTGGCCTTAGTAGCACCTCAGGTCCTGGGTTCTACTCTCCGTGGGAGTGAATTTAACAGGCCTGGGCAAGAAAAGGCCTCTCGTTGGCTGTTCCGTGTTATACGCGTACGTAACCACTGTGGTTGCCTTCAAGAGATGCACGTGGCCCACGTGTCCTGGCACCCTGTAGCGTGTATTGGCAGCCGGTCTTCAGGGCCTTTTCTAGACCGGGCCAGGAAGAGATTCTTCTTAATGCCAAGCTATGGGGGTGATCTTTCCCCCACGTTTCAAGGTTTTTTATTTTATTTATTTTTTAAGAGGCCAAGGTTTTCAGCATGAAACCCCTACACTCACTAGCTCCAGAAAAATAGAGTAGCCACCCAATGGTTGCTGGGCATCTTAAAAATTTAGTGCTGGTTTGTCGAGTGCCATCTTGTGTACCCATCAAAATTACCTTCTAGTTTAATCATTGATGTTAGATGGGTAAGCACATTTTGCAGGATGCTTTACCCCCCGAGGAGATGAATTCTGCCAAGGAGCATTGTCGCACAGCTGATCTTGTCCTATGTCTAGGAACTAGGTATTGGCCATATTACCCTCACGTCATAGTGAGAATTGTGCAGTTTCAGTGTATTGTCAAACATTCTAACCTGCCAATTAATGAGATTACTTTTATGGTAAACTGGTCTATCCCATAAGAATGCCTCATATTGTCTGTAAGAATGTGCATGGTATGGTAGTTAAGCAATATTCCTTCCCAATTGGTTTCATTTAGGAATTACTGTTCATATACAATTTAGTTTTTTTTTTTCTGGAACAACATATACAATTTAGTTGGAATCATTCTCAAAACAACTCCAATGTTGGACCCACGAGCAACATGTGAAACACCATAATGTGCGCATTGCCACATTTTTGGGCTAGGAGTGAAATCTTCATGGACCTCTCAGATGCAATACAAAAAGCTGTCCCCTTAACATGGTAATCTTTATTGTCCTTTATTGTCTAGCCCATCAGACACAGCTGGTCTCTCCCCTCCCTTAAAATAGGTGTACATGAGGAGGTGGGAGTCTAGTCCCATCTTTCTAGTCTAAGTGGGCGAAAGACCAACATATAATCCTATGGTGACACGAACAGATAATGATTTTTTTTTCTATTTTTGTCGAATGTAGACAGCAAAGAGTGCACACATTATACATGAGTTGAGTCTTAAGTCAAGAAGGTTACAGCAGACTTGGCATTGACATCCTAGGTATTTGAAGTATCCTTTTTTTTTTTTGCGGGGGGGGGGGGGGGGGGGGGGGGGGATAAAGTTCCATCGTACTCTGTCATAATCTCGCATACTCAGCCTAGAACTCTTGGGTCCGCCACTGGCCAATAGCCTTTTTTTGTCTGTAATAAAAAGATGATCGGCGATCATATGACTTTTTTTACAAAGAATTTTGTTTCCCGCTTCAAATTGTATGTATTTGTCTTCCATTTTCTTCCTTACAATTCAACTGAAGGCATCATGCTTTTCACTCTTGATCAATTCAATTAATCATTTAATCTTACTCCATATCGGTTCGTATGTTATTTTTATTCTTATGGTATTTTTAAGTTCTAAATATCCGTTTGCTTCTTGAAATGCTTTACGATCATGTTCTCATTCCTAATTTCCAGTACCGTGCAGCTTGCAGATTACTCCTGCATGTAATATGCCTCTGTTGTCAATCAGGAATGGGGGGAGGGTAGCTATTGTAAATCTTCAGGTACTTGCTACTTAATAAATTGGATATTTGTTTATCTTTAGTATGAGAAAACAAAATTTAACTTACATGCTTTATTCTGTTTCATATTAATCACAAAGTTACCTTGGTCAGGTGTGAATGATCAGAATATTTTGAGTGTTGCTCTTTTTACTGTTTCCTTTTTTTTTTCTTAAAAAAACATCAAAATTAAAAATTGCTCTGTAACTTGGATACATAAGGAGTCAATTTTCATTTTGTAAGCTGAAGAGATGTTTCCTATCTATTTAATAGCTATATATTGGAAAAAATGGTATGGTTACTTACTAATACATTTTCACTTTCAGGCTACTCCAAAAGATAAAAAGGCAAGCCTTGTCATCCATGGACTTGTGGATAAGGTAGCTTTTTCCAACTTATTTGAAGAGTTGAGGTTCCATTGCTCCTGTTATCTTTTTCTTTTGAGGGGTAAACACCCTACTTAGGCCCTGTTTGTTTCCGCTTATCTGGAATTCGCTTATCTGAGAAGCAGGCTTTTCTGATAAGCCGCTGTTTGGAGAATCCGCTGTCTAAATAAGCTGGGTGTTTGGCAATCCTGATTATTTTCATTGGATTGTCTGCCCTGAGTGCTGAAATGACCTGAATGCCCATGAGGCTGATAATAGCTCTTTTTTGTTCTGGTTATGAGGAGAAGACCATATTTATAGTATATTTTGAGTTTGCTAAATACTAATTATGTTAAAATATGGTCTAGTACACGTGAAATTCACAAATTACACAAAGTTCAATATTCTAAAGTTGGAATACATTAGTGATGGCATAACAAAGTATCACGAAACAATAGCTGCAGCAATAGCATCCCGTAAAGCACCCATATGGATGTCATCTCGTGAAGCAGTCCCATCATCTATGGTAGGTTGGGATGGATGAGTATTACATCCGATTCAAAGGCCTTGTTTGGGGATCTTTTCATGCAACGAGTGGCAGCTAGCTCAATTTGGATGGAAGAGGCTTGAGTGCTGGTAAATTCAATTGATGTAGTGATGAACTTGGGTATTGTGAGGATGAGCTCAGCTCAGCGAGAAAAGCACGAATCGTGCAGAGCTAGTTGACTGAACTCAAGAAAAGCACGAATGGTGCAGTGGCAGTGCAGGGAGGGCAGCTGGGCGAGCGGAAGGATGGCCCGCGCCTCCTGCTGGCGCATGCGTTGGGCCCGCGCCTCCTGCGGCCGGTGGTGCTCGGAGAACAGGGAGCTGCTGCAGCCGCGTGAGCTCCGGGCCATCAATCCCGGGCGGGGTGCGCGGCGCATCGATCCGGGATGGGGCAGCGGCTGGGAGGTGCGTCAGAGGTGAATTCGGAGCCGGCGCTGGTCGATGGCGAGGCGGGGTCGGGGTGGGGCGGCGGCGGCGATGGGGAGTCGGGCTCAGGGAGAGAGGGCAGGGGAGGAAAACACTATTGCTTCTGTTGTACGCGGACCCGGACTCACGGTGGAAAAAATCGAGTTTCCCGTGTGCGACTCACTCGCCTGGTATGCGGTGTCGCTGCTAAGCGAAAATTAATCCCGCCGTTTGGGTCCGCTTTTCGATTTTTTCCATCCATAAGCCGATTATAATCAGAAACAAACAGGGCCTTAGGAGGCGGCACTGTGACGGCTGAAGGGAAATGTGTTCTTAGAGAGGAATAATGCTGATAGGTTGAGTTGCTTATATCCGTTGGGTCGAGAAACAACTAATTTCATTCTTTGTTTAACTAGAACAGCTGACTCCCCGCAACTTTATAGATGAGTTTGCCTTCTAAAAACTTTCACTAGGCTTATTATATTTTCTATAGATGAGTTTGCCTTCTAAAAGCTATCTGAAGCATCTTGAAATATTTTAAACTAAAGTCATATCTTGAACTTTATCGTGTTCGTGGCAACAATTTATTTTTTTCATGAACAGGTCATTGCTGATGTCATGAGCATGCTGAATCTGCGAATTCCTCCATATATACGTACTGACTTTGTTAAACTTACTCTTCGGCACACATTAAGAAGTAAGATCATCTCACCATTTCTATAATTGCTAATAATTGTGCATATAAAATCAAGGTTAGTAATATTGAAGGCTAGTATGGTCAAAGCTAGCTTGTTGACATGGCTTTGAAGAACAGAGGATTATGATATTTGGCGTAGTCTCATTACAAACTTGCAAACTAGTATATGTTTTATTCTCTTATGATTTGGAAAAAAGTTTTATTCTTTTCCTTAGATATTATGTATTGACACCAAGCTTCCTGAATTAAATATTTGAACTTTATCTTTGCAAAGGTGTTCCAATGGCTTCTTTTGCAGAGAAATGTGTAAGATGGACTCTCCGTGTGACCAGTATTCATGGCCTGCGAGCACCTTTGTCATTTCTTAAGTCCGTTGAGGTTTGTGCACTCACGACTCCAGTAATTTATCAGTATACACTCCCATTGAAAACTTGAGTAAGGAGATAACATCATCGAGCACACGTGATACCGCATGCAATAATACGATGAATGTAGTGATTTTAGCTTTCTGTACAAATGCCTTTTGAGATCCACCGTTGCATCCATTCAAACCCTAACATAACATGTTCTTGAGCCCTTTGCTGAAAATACAACTAGTTTGGTATCTAATTGGCAAAAAGCTACAACTTTCTCTGTTGCTGACACCATCAGTAAAACCCTTGATGATGATCATATGAGAAACTTGTATTTTTTTTTTTTAATTTTTGTGCAACACCATGTCAAAATTGATGTAGTTTTCTGCAACTTGGTCTGTAAGTTGTAGTTTTTTGCTACCTATGTCAGAACAATTGATTTTGAAATTTGCTCAAATAACAAGGATGATGATGATGTGTGTGTGTGTGTGTGTGTGTGTGTGTTGTAACGGGCTCTTGCCCCTTTACCTCTAAATATAATGAGGCGTGGTTCTTACGTTTTTCGAGAAACAAATGATGCATTCTGAAACCGAATCCTGTATAAAGATAACTACTTGCCTTTTTTTCTCCCTTTGGCCCTTGGCTACGTACAGCTCTTGCTTTTGTTTCAGTATATTACTATATTCTACCACAGTAGGGGCTTCCCCAACTGTATATTCCTAATAGAAAAAACCGGATCCTGTAGTGGGAATTCATTTTGGTACAGATGCCTGACTCTAATTTTCTTATCTATCAAACAGGTTTCCTTTCCGGAAAGACCTGACATGAAACCTGTAGTGCTAAAGGAGCAGCCATTTTCTTTGCTGAGGTGGGAAAGTCCCCAGATCAATGTATTACCCTGGTGTTGCTTTTTTATGTTGTGCTTCACAGTGGGGAATTGCCTGCTTTTGTAGGGAGACATCAATGAATAGGCCATTTGTCATGCTGTTAACACTAAACTTCAGTGATGGTTGTGGCTGTTCATGCTCATCAATTGAATGGCCTGTTGACTTTCAGGTGAGAAGCTACTGGCAGTTATTCTATCTGTCTATTTTTTGTGCCATAATTTAGAGTCTATGATTTACCATAAATAGCACGGTTTCACCGGGGAGGGTGTTGGCAGGGAAAAGGACTGTACTGCCTGGCAGGTGACAGCTACCTCTTGTAACCAGCCTCATCAGTAGCTGCTGTGTTCCATTTAACCATCCCGCCAAAAATCTTATTTTGAGTTATTTTTAAAATTTCAAGCTTTAGGATACATATCACTGACATGGTAGCTGACCAAGCATTTGGACTTGTTCTTATATGAGTGTGATTTTGTCTTCATATCGTAGATTCACTTCCACTTTTTCCTTTGCATCCTACATGAATATGTAGCCACAATGCCATGCCAATTTGCTCTACTTTTATGTAACTAGGAGGTAACCTGCTAGAAATAAGAAGTTGAGACGTTTCAGTTAACATGCATGGCTTTCGACCTTTTTTTAAGGTCAAGGGTATGTTTCAGAGGTTAGAGGTACTTGTTCAGTAGGCATAGCCCTGTGTTGAGGGTTTCCAGCTGTTGTAATTATTGGAAGAACCCAGCTGTTGTAATTATTGGAAGAATAAGTTTAGTATTTTCCCAACCTAGAGGTTCCAAACGCCAAGATCTACTGTGTCCTGCTCACTTACCACTAGGGTTTGTTTGCCACTAGAAAGTCTATGTGAAAGCAGTTACTTTTAGATTTAAAATTTTGCATTTTAATTTGAAGACAACTCTGGATATCCATCCTGAAATTTCTGGTTAATGGCACGAACTGGAAATATCGATGCCACTGTTGGTGGTGGTTAATCTTGATGTGCTCGTTTTTGGCCTTCTGATAACAACTGATTAGTCAACTTAAATTTCACTTCAGATCAAACTAAAGGTCCTTCATGCCTAGCATAATAAATTTCAGTCCAGGTTTGAAAGATCTGCACTAGACCGAAACCAATAGAAGAGACATTGGTACATCATGGATGCACTACTACCAATGTAGTATGAAACTTTAAAAATAAATGATATTTTAGTGTGGAATGTGTAAAACGGAAGTAATTCATGTGCACTAATTATATTTGTTGGATTTGTGACCAACATCACATGTATTTACCGCACCCCCAGATTTCTTTATCTTGTTTTCTTTGAAGTGTCTTTTGTCCTTTATAGTTCGATATTTGCCATATTTATTGGACTGTGGACATAATATTCTGACTATGTTGACTGCTTCAAATAGATCTGTTGTTTTGCTTAATTTAGATTTGATGAGAAACCTGATCTATGCAGAAGCAAAAGGATAGCTTTGTTAGAGATAAAACTCTCGTGCTACGGGAGCTGCAGTGTGCTGCAGAGCAGCAGTCTTGCGCTGGGCAACAAGAAATTCTGGAAAGAGAGTGCCTGCCAAAAGCTGAGACTTCTACTCATGCAATTGTTACGAACATCGTTAGGTATGCGACTGAAGATGGCAAGGTGGCGCCACCCAAGGATAACGGGGTGAATCATGGCAGCAGCAGCCCTACGAAACGGCATATGGAAGACACTTCAGGTTCCAACTTGGCACCACCAAAGAAGCTGAAGAACTTCTTTGTGAAAGATGAGAAGCTGAACTGCTAAAACCATTGAATTAAAAAAGAAGAGAAGCTGAATTGCTAAAGCGGTAGAATTCAAAAGGATGTATCTCTCTTTCTTTTAGCTGTTAGAAAAATTAGATACCATAGATGCATGAGAGAAGTTCACATGCAGATCTAAATCAGAATGGTTAAACAGCTCTTTGTTGCACTGGAAAGTTGGCTGGCCCCTTGTATGATACAGCCAACATAGCATAGCAGCCTTAGCCACCCCCTCAGTAAAACCTTCTGTGAATGACACAAGTGGTTTTTATTTGCCTCCTATGCTCTACAGGTAATATTCCCGTTATGTGTTTTTTCTTGGCGCATGAGATGCAGTGGCCCAACTTTTGGTCCTTGCGAAATTAGCTTTGCAATTAGGCTGCAGTTTTACTGTTTTCGTTAGTGGTTTCATGTTGAGTTTGGCTATGTTTGCGGTTATTTTATCCCTGTTGTACATGATTGCACGCTTGTAAGATATACTACCGCTTCAAAATAATAGTCCTCTCATCCTGTTTCGCATTGCCCATTAGTTGTAACTGAGTTACCAGCTGTCCTTGATCATATATATGTTCGATCCTTTCCAGGTGTACTGCAGTGCTTGTAAACTAGAGTACATATTTCAATCTTTAGCAACTGCTGAATCTAATGTTATGCATATACTGTGAAGCATGGACACATGTTAAAAACAAATTTATTGCTTATGGCCGATATTCAGTTTCAAAAGATAAACTTGAAGGCAGGCAATAGAAGTCTGACAAGAAATAAAAAAAGCCCGTAAGCATGTGACAATAGCTACATTTGTACTGTGGACTTTAAGCACTATCCTTGGGTGAAGATTAGTGTTCACAATATATCAGGAACTGACGGAGCATTTCGTGAGAACCAACGTACCACAAGGTACTAATCGTGGCTCTTCAAATATTGTTACAACCAATGATAATGCACCTGATGAGGCATTCATGATTCATATACAATGGGGTAATAATATGTACTTGTAAGTTACAATTTGCAGTCCACTCGTGTTTCATCATTGTAGCAGATTAGGCCACGACCATTATTGACATTTTGTTTTTTGAGGGATGACCATTATTGACATTATGAGCCATGAAGACGCCTTTCAACATTCTGAAACTGACAAGTCTCTTCACTTGCCTATACGTTACTTGCAGCGTATATATAGATACTGCTAGCCAAGCGCCCATACATCATCACAAACGATCCGCTGCTTGTTCATTGCATTGTGACCTCGCTCCCAGCATGGCGGCATCACCCATTGTTCCCTTCCGCCTGTCCCTCATCGTGCTCTTCTTCTCAGCGCTGCTCGCCGCCGCTACCTGCAAGACGGCCGATGCACGGCCAACCATGTTCTCGCCGGCGCCGACCCCTGCGTTGGCGGCTTGGAGCCAGGGGCTGGACGGGGCGGAAGGGCCGCAGCAGTGCTGGGACGCGCTGGTGGAGATGAAGTCGTGCACGGGCGAGATCATCCTCTTCCTCATCAACGGCGAGGCGCACATGGGCCCCGACTGCTGCCGCGCCATCCGGGTCGTGGAGCAGCGCTGCTGGGCCGCCGACGCCGTCATGTCCATGCTCGGGTTCACCCCGGAGGAAGGGGACATGCTCAAGGGCTACTGCGACGCCGGCGACCACGGGGCGTCGCCTCCGCTGCCGCCTAATAACGATGCCGCCGTCGATGTTGCCCGCGACAGGAGCGCCGTCGATTCTGTGGCGGGAAGGAAGGGCTCAGTGCATCGCTAATCGTGCTTCGTGCTTGTGTCCTTGTGTGTGTTGGGTGTCCACACGTCCGTGTTGAGAGTGAGTGGGTCTGGCCTGTCTGGTGTTCCCTGGGTCACTCATGGTCTGACTTGAGGTGCCCGTTGTTCCTCCCGCAAAATAATTTGTTTTGGCATAACCTTTTTTTACCAAGAGAATGCATTATTCAAGCATATTTGTGTTGAGTTTAACACGCATGACCAAGTGAACCCACTGTGTGCTGGCCATTGGTATTATATACCAACCTCCCGTTCACAAATAATTGGCAATTTTGACATTCTCATTCATTAATTGACGGCTCGCACGTATTTTCTATTTCCTTTTCTGCAATTACATAGAAACAAAAATACATGCTTAAAGTATCGCTTTCAAGTCTATTAATATAATTGTTAGTACCAGTACTAAATATTTAGAAGACTATGAATTATCAAAATTGAAAGTATTTGTGAACAGAGGTTCCACTACAAGCAGGTAGCATTGGCAAAAATCAATAGACTTGTGCAGTGCAAAAAACACTTTTTAAACATGATTAGTTCGCCTATATAGGCCTCTTAGCCAGGCCAGCCCAACGCAAAAGGACGTGAAGGGAGGCTTTACGAAAAGAGGAAGAATGGCACCTAATTTTATGCGCTGGTGGGGATAAGTCGTGCATGGCAGAGATCATCCTATTCCCCCCTCGACGGCGAGGCGTACCTGGGCCATGAAAAGTTTTTTTTTTTTTTTTTGAACGGAAACGGCACGAGATTGTGCTGTTTCATTAATTATAGGAGAAGGTTCACATCAGAAGCCTTAAGACTTCACTTTACAGGAGGTTACTAGCTCAACATCACAAGACTAGGAGAAAAATGCAAAATAGGTCAGTCGCTAAGAAGCATTTGCGCTAGGTGTGTGGTGCCTACAAGGCACCAGATCCTTGCTTCTTCTCTAATTTTTGCTAGTAACGACATCACCGGGAGCTCCTTGTGCTGGAAGATACGTGCATTTCTCTCATTCCAGATCTCCCAGCTGACGAGGAGAATCAGCGAGCGGAGGCCTTTCCGTGGGACGTTCGGCGATGCTGAAAGCGTCATCCACCATTGTTGCACCGTTTCCGAGTGTGGCCAGTTCACCGGGGCTATCTCTCTGGTGTTCGCCTATTGTGAAACACCCTCCCAGATTCGTTTTGTGTAACGACAATCTGCTAGCATGTGGTGCGCCATCTCCAGTGTGTGTCTACACAATGGGCAATATCTGCTATTTTGCCAGCCCCTTGTTTCTAATCTGTCCGCGGTCCATACTCGGTTTTGTATCACTAGCCAAGCAAAAGTTTTGCACTTCTGTGGTGCCCAAGCCTGCCATATCACCTTGTCATATATCGCCCGCGAAGATCCAATGAATTGAGCTCTGTACGCCGAGGCTGCTTGATACTGTCCAGAGGCGGTCAGCTTCCAAGTGATGTCATCTTCTCTATTCTCGTCCAGCTGAATGTCTTGCACAAGGTTCCATAGTTGAACCAGCTGCTGGATGTGCTGTACCGTTATGTTTCCCTGAAGGTTAAGGTCTCTGACCCATGAATCCTGATGGAGTGCATCTCTAACTTTACCTTGTTTCTTTTTTGAGATGGCATATATTTTTGGGACAATGTCCTTTGGTCTGCATCCGCCGATCCATGCCGATGACCAGAAGTCCGTTTTGGTTCCGTTTCCCAATGCAATGGAAGTGGATGCAGCGAAAAGAAGCCTGTCGGTCTCATCGCAAGGATTACCCATTCCGACCCAAGCCTTGTCTTCTGATTTCCATTCGTGCCATAACCATCGCAGCCTGAGTGCTCTAGCGAATTTCTCCATGTTCAGAATCCCCAGTCCTCCTAGGTCTTTTGGCATGCAGGTTCTTGTCCAGTTGACTTTGCATTTTGCACCCGTTAGATTGTCTCCATTGGCCCACATGAATTTCTTCCTATGTCGATCTAGTTCTTCCAGCACTTCTTTTGACACCTTCATTGCAGTAAGAAAGTATACAGCTTGCGACGTCATCACAGATTTGACTATAGCCGCACGTCCGGCTAGTCCCGCATTCTTCCCCCTCCAACTCGTCATTCTACCAATTGCCTTGTCTGCTAGTGGTTGGTAGTCTACCTTTCGCAGACGTCGAACCGAGAGTGGTAGGCCGAGGTACTTGAGTGGGAAATTAGTGCGCGTTGCAGCGACCCCTTCTAGTACCTCATCCAGATCAACATTTTCACATCTTATTGGCACCACCATTGACTTTTGGAAATTGGTTTGTAATCCGGATGCTTCCCCAAAGTGCTGCAGTATGGCTGCAAAGTTGGACACATCTTCTTTTGTTGGGTTTATGAAAACAGCCGCATCATCGGCGTACATTGACGTACGCAGACGTATGTGTCTTCCTTTTAATCTGGTAAGAAGGCCTTGTTCTGTTGCAATATCCAACAGCTTCTGCAGCGGGTCAATAGCCAGGATGAGGAGCAGAGGCGAGAGCGGATCCCCCTGTCGCAGACCTCTTCCGTGGTGTATTTCTTCGCCTGGTACCCCGTTGAACAGTATCCTGGATGTGGATGTAGATAGAATGGCTGAGATCCAGTTCCTCCATCTCTGTGGAAAGCCGCAGTGTTGCATAAGTGTTAGCAGGTAATCCCATCGTACCGAGTCGAACGCTTTTGAAATGTCGAGTTTGAAGAAAAGGGCCGGTGTTTTGTTCCTATGGAAGCGACGAGCCAGATTGCAAACGTACATGAAGTTGTCGTGAATGCTGCGTCCTCTGATAAAAGCACTCTGGCTTGTTGAGATAATGTTGTTAATTCTCGGCGCGAGCCTTAGAGCCATCACTTTGGTAATAATCTTGGCAACTGCATGAATGAGGCTTATAGGCCGAAAATCAGAGACCTTATCTGCTCCTTCTTTTTTGGGGATGAGTATAATATTTGCCGAGTTGAGAAACCTCATGTTGATGCATCGTTGATCATACAAGGCTTGTATTACGGCCATGAGATCGGGTTTAATTATTTCCCAGCATGATTTGAAGAAGTTTATTGTGAAGCCATCCGGGCCCGGTGCTTTGTCTGAAGGCATTTGTTGTATAGCACGTTGGACTTCTTCTTCTGTGAATGGATCGTCCAATGCCGCGAGGTCATTTGGCTGGATGTCCAATGTTTCCCAGTTGATGTCTCTGCTCCGAGGTTGTGGTTGTGCCATTACACTGTTGAAGTGATCGTGGATTACTTGTTCTTTTTCATCATGCAGGACGGCCCATCCATTGTTTTTTTGCAACCGTTGGATGTGATTTTTCCTTTTCCTAGCGTTCATGCGGAGGTGGAAAAATTTTGTGTTTGCGTCGCCTTCTCTGACATTTGTAATCCTTGATGCCTGCCTCTTCCTGGATCTCTCAATGACTGATAAGCCCATTACCCTTCGTTTGAGGTTGGCTCGTAAGTTGAGTTCCTCATGTGTGAGTTGTCTGTTCTCTTGCGCTATATCCAACTGCAGTATCACATCCATTGCCATATGAAACTTTAACTTAGGTTCCGAAATGATTGTGCGACTCCATAATCGTAGTTGCTTGGCCGTGTCTATTAGCTTTTGTCCAAAGCGACGCATTGGTTCCGTTTGATTGTTGTTTTGTTGCCAAACTTCTTTAACAACATCCTTGAAGCCCGGTATCTTGACCCAGAAATTTTCGAATCTAAAGGTGCGAGGTGGTCTCGATCCTGCCTGATTTGACAATAGCAGCGGACAGTGATCTGAGAGTGAGGTGGCCAAGGCATGAAGGACGTGCTGGTCAAAAGCAAGGTCCCACTCCTCATTACAGGGCCATGAAAAGGTGAATCCTCTGTCTGTTGCGCATTTGTATTGTAACAACTACAAGCAGTTGGCATTGGTTTCTCCTCGATGGTGCAATGAGATAGATAAACTACCCCAACAGGTATGTGTGCCGTGCATAAAACACCTTGTCCATGTGATTAGTTGCCTATATAGGGCCACTTAGCAAGGCGTTTGCTAGCTGCCCGTAGAACGCAACACATCAAAATATTATCAAAAGTTGCCTATATTAACGTACAAGTCTTTTGATAAGGCTAGTTTGATAATGTGGAATAAGGTACGTTTATATTATTTTTGTTTAGCTCGACTACTTAAAGCTGAGATTTTACTTTCTTTTGATGCAGTTTATGTTTTTCGGTTTTTCAGCCAATGTTCAACTTTTGGTAACTGACGTCTTTTCCCCTTTGGGCAAAATATTGAATGATATCAATCACTGAAACTGTTGAACTAGTAATTGAATTTGTTGATAGCTTTTTGAAAATGACAAGTGGAACTAGCTAGGATGCGGTCCAAATCTCTCTCCTTGTATCGCTCGCATGGATTTCTCCTTCGACTTCCATTGTGTACTGCTTTGAGCCTTCAACATAACTCCGGCGTGGCTTTAGAAGGGATCCTCATATAGGGACTTGCTCTCAGGTTAAACACATACCCTTTTCTTACAAACCGGTATCTCACATAAAACATAACCAAATCAAGCCTCGATGTGGTAGCCAGATGCCGATACTTGAATATGCATCCATCTTTACCTGTTTCCTATTTATCCCATTACATCGGAGATGTCGATCCAGACAGTCTGCCGACCGCTGGCACATGAATAGGGACGAAGATGTTCTCTTACATTTTGTAACTCTGCCCTTTGACATTCGTGATGGGTCATGCAATTTTTATACAGATAGAACCAGCAGCAGTATCAACTTGTGCGCGCAAGTCAGCTCGCTACTGCTGGTTAAGTGAACTACACTCAGTGTGTATATGCGACACCTACAACGTAGTGCATCGCGTGGGAAACATCGGAGTCTGCGACGAGAGTTCGAACTCAATCTACTCTGTCAGTTGTGCAATAATATTATCTTTTTTTTTTTTTGGCGATGATTGTGCTACTCCAATATTATCGTCTCCAGGATCACGAGGTATAACTGGCCCGTGATCAAGGGAGTTCATCGTGGGATTTGCTGCCAATAGCGGCGGCACCGCCCAGCCCATAGACAGTCGTACCTGTATGCATCTCTTCCCGTTCTCACCTAGTTTATATCATTGTTCCTCGCAAAATAAATAAATAAATAAAAATCTGTGAGGCGCGAAGCGTGAGCAGGCTTGCATAGAGCTCTTTTACGGTGGACCAAAATAGATGCACACCGTTTATTTCCTTCATTCGACGGTTTAGATCGTCATCATGATACATTTTCAATCCACCGGTATTATATGTATCATGGGTATCACAGGGGTATTTTAGGGAAAATGAGATGACAAACTTGTAATATATACGCCGTGCAACATGAAAATGTTATTATTGCCTCATTTCGATCTAGGGTTCTTTTATCCGCACAGTTATTAAAGAGTGGCAGTCACCGGTGCTTGTCAATCGTCGTCTTCTTCCATTGGAATCACGAACGCACAGTCCTCTTTTACGAAGCCTGTCATACTGCTTCTGGCCTTCAACTCCGTCGTGGCTTTAGGATGGATTCTCGTATCGAGACTTGCTGTCAAGCCCAAACACATATATACTACCCTTTTCTTGCAACGGGTACCTCACATGGAAAATGGCATGCATTAACAAATCAAGCCTCGATCTGCCAGCCATATGCCGATGCTTGAATATCCATCGATCTCTAGCTGTTTCTTTGTTGTCCCAGTACATCGGAGGTGTCGAGGGAGTCTGCCGATCGCTGACACTTGTTAGAGGAACGAAGATGTTCTCTGTCGTCTGTCCCTTACACATTTTGTAACTCTGCCCTTAGACATTGGTGATGGGTCATGCATATTTTCATACAGATACAGCCAGCAGCAGTATCAACTTGTGCGTGCAAGTCAGCTCGCTACTGGTTCAGTGAACTGCACTCAGCGTGTATCTGCGACAGCTACTGAGTGGTGCATCGCGTGCACAACATCGGAGTCTGCGATGAGTTCCTAGGACTCAATCTGCTCGGCCAGTTGTGCTAATGTTATCGCATCCAGTTAACTGGCCCGTGATTAAGGGAGTTCATCGTGGGATTTGCTGTCAACAACGGCGGCACCGCCCAGGCCATTGGCAGTCGTCTCTTCCTGCAGAGAACAGGAAGAGAAGTTTTTATTTTATTAACCCCATTATGGGATTGGTTTACACATATATTCATGCTTCTAGCATTTCAGCTGCTATATAAGAGCTAATGAAAGCGTGAGCAGCGTGTATGGGACTGAATTTTCTAGCATTTCTAGCATCGTGTATGGGACTGAATTTTCACGCGTATGGTGTTGTGAGCGGCCAAGTTCTGACCTAGTAATTTATATCATGACTATATTGGCAAACAATGGTTTGATTTTGCTTTGCTTTCCTAGGATGTAATGTGACTGGAGTACGAAAACTATCTAAAGTCGATCGAGCTGCATGCTACTCCAAGCTGTCTTACTCAGTTTCTATCGACAACACGCAGCTCTCTTTTCAGGATCTTCTACTCTAGCACATATCTCAGCATTATACAGCTACGCTAGGCTTGTATACTGTACTAAGCAAAACTAACTTGTGATGGGCTGCTTTCCTCCCGATGCAATCATGCAATCGAACAGCATCATGTCATCACACCCTTGCGTGATTTGTGGAAAATACTGCATTAACGTTTCGAGTCCGTCGCTCCTGATTTTCATTTGGAGTCTTTTGTCCACAACAAAAGGTATATATAGTTTCTCGAGTAAAGTGCGCAGCCGGTCCCTAAACTTATCTATCTATATGTCATTTAGATCTCTATACTTAGAAAATACTGATTTGACATTTCTAAACTTATTTTGATGTGTCGTTTAGGTCTCTCTACTTATATTAACATCCCTAAACTTGTGTAATTGTGTCACATAAGTCCAACTAAGCTCGACCCGATGTGGCACTTTTGTCATGTAAATGTGATGCATGCAATTGTACTGGTACCAAATAAACGGCGACTCTTTTGTTGATATCTCCTTAATTTTTTTGAGCTTTTTGCATGTCCATAAAAAACTAGAATTTTATATATACATTTGAGGTGCGTAATTTACTTATTCTCCTTGAAGACGTATGTCACCCGATATGGTAGTTGACGGTGTGTTCAACTATCCAGGAAGAGTAATGTGGGTGAGCATATATGAAATCTAAAGTGCAAACTAAGATTAACGAGGATGAGTACATGTGAAATCAAAAATATGATGGTAAATATTTTACACGGCTCAAACATTTATGTGAAATTTTAAGTTGTGATAACCATGAAAAAACCAAAAGGTTTAAGGGATACAATATATATATAAAAAGCCTTGAATCTGGTAACGATACGATTGCATTCCATGTGTTTCTCAATATGTCATGTCAGGTCAGTTCGAGCCTATTTGGACCTAAGTGACACCGTCGAACAAGTTTAAGGATGTAAAAAATAAGTAGAGGAATCTAAGTGACACAATATAACAGGTTTAGAGATGTTAAAATAAGTAATGAGACCTAAGTGACACAATAGAATAAGTTTAGGAATGTCAAATCAGCATTTTCTAAGTAGAAGGACCTAAGTGACACAGTCGAACAAGTTCAGAGACCGGTCATGAAATTTATTCTAGTTTCTCTAATGTGCCATGCGTTCTTTCCCTGTACTGTCCGAATTTTCACATCACACTTGAGGGTGTGTTTGGTTGCGCTGTGGCTGTGAGAAAAAGCTGCTTTTGGCTGTGGTTGTGAAAAAAGCTGCTGTGGGCTGTGAGCTGTAAGAAAAGCAGAAGCCCGTTTGGTGAAACTGCTGTGGCTGTGAAAAATCTGTTGAAATGTCTGTAATGCCCTTATAAGGTCTGTGAAAGTATGTATATGGAAATTGATCCTAAAAGAGTGTACTATTCAGAGATTAACATGTAAATGATGATTTGAGAAAGGAAAACTTAAATTTTTTAAATGTTGCATCGACCATTAACTTTTGGTGCACATAAATACAACATACGATACGTGGTACAAGCATAATGTCAACATTTGGTTCATATAAATATAACAATAGCATTATACAAAAGATTGCTCTCATCACAATAATTGCTCTGTGAACATAATTATGTTCCTCTCGCACTAAACAAAGCATCAGCTATCCTAGTACGAATGGTATTCATGGTCTCCTCGTTCTCTCCCTCTGCATTCTCATCTCCTTGTGCTTGTGTCGCCTCACGTGCCACACGTGGTAGATACATCTCATCTGCATCACATCTATCAAACTCCTTATCCTTTAAGTTGCTGTCACGAATGAAATTATGCAATGCCATACATGCTAGAATGATATTTTTCTGAGTACGCAGAGGGAATTTTGGTATGCCCTTCTTCAAAATACGCCACTTCTGCTTCAAGACTCCAAAAGTGCGCTCAATGACATTTCGAAGGGATGAATGCAAGTAATTGAACATTTCATACTTCCCTTGATGAGGACGGCCAGAACGAGCCCGGAATTCCGGTATATGATATGTGCTTCCTTTGAAAGGGGCAAGATATCCAATTCGGTTTGGATAACCAGAGTCAACAAGATAAAACATTCCTATAAAAATAAATCAGCAATGTTAATTTTGTAATCAGATATTGACAAGTACTGACAATTTGGTTTTTAGTATTCACAAGGAGGGAATCATGTATACCTTTAGGAGGGTGCGGAAAATCATCAAAATTTGCTAATGCATGATTCAAGATCCGAGTGTCATGTGCCGAACCCGGCCAACCAGCAACCGCATAGATAAACCTCATGTCAAAGTCACATATTGCTAGAACATTCTGAGTTGTATTGCCATGTCGACAAGTGTGGTTAACAACTTCATCTGGTTCCACTTCAACTGGAACATGTGAACCGTCTATCGCTCCAATGGCGCCTTTGAAAAATGGCCAGAACCTGTCCTCTTTCACCCTGTCATGGTCACTAGAGAAAGTTGTAGCTCTTGGTTTGATATTTTCAGCTGCCAACTTACGCACACATTTCAACACTTCATAAAACTTGGTGTGAACTGTCTATGTTGACCGTGTAAACCGATTTTCAACTTGTGAAAATGATTGGGGTCCTCCAACAATATACAAGAGCATTGCCAATGACTCAACTGATGATACATTTTTACTTGATGTGAGACCATAGTTGGAAACTAACAAATCATGAAGCTCCCAGAAAACTTCCGGACTCATCCGAAACATCTTATAGAAATGCCTTGGAAGGCCGAGGCACCTCATGACCCATTGAAGTCCAGTTTCTGGTGTCTCTCTATATTTTCCCTTGTGCAAATACCGCTGAGTATATTGGCTCCCCATTTCACCAAGAATGGCAGCATGCTGTGACAATTCAGCTAGAAGTTGTAGGCTCTTTTGAGCTTCTTTGGCTACATCAGAAATGTTGGGATCCATCTACAAATCACAGGATGAACACAATTAATATGGACATAATATATGGGACAAGAATATATGAATAGCAATTGCACATTATATTGACACAAGAAACTGATGTATGGACAACCGAAGCAACTATGATTCACAGATAGAAATAATCAAATATTGTCTTACAACACAAGCCACTAGAATGATTCACAAATTGAAATAAGCAAATATTGTCTTACAACACAAGCAACTAGAATGGTTCACAGATAACAGAAACATATTATTGTTTTACAACACTAGCAACTAGAATGGAGGAGCTGATGACAAATGCAGCAAGAAATAAAAACTTGAAATGACTCTACTTGCGCTTCAACTCCTCCTTTTCATGCTCTCTCTCAAGCAAATCAAACCTTCCTTCATTTGTTTGCAAGGAGCTGAAAGCCTCCCTAAATTCAGGCTTCACGATCAAGAAAGTAGCTGTGTGCATGAGAGCAGTTTTTTCCTCAACACCACAATCTTTCACCATCTGCATAGCCTCTTTAATGGTAGGCACTTCGTTTTTTAGGGGAGCTGATGATGCTGAAGCACTTGTGGAAATCTTCTCTGCTGCAGTTTCTATCCTCATACATGTGTTCTTGTACATACGAAAGAAGGAGCTCTTCTCATCCTTTTCTTCGGTGGTAGTACAGGTGTCCTTGCGTTTCTTTTTTCCTGGTTTTGCTTTCTTCAGTTCAGCCAGCTTCACATCATCGCTTTCTGGAGTTTTTTGTACCTCAGCCACATCATCATCACTTGAGTCATCAGAGGAAATATCTCCAGGACATGATGCACTAGCCCCGGTAACAAGCACCTTCTCAAACAGTATATGAAGATCATCGAGGTGCTTCGGTCCTTGTTTTCTGAACTTCACATGGTTGCATTTGATACCTTTCTCAGGATTGTTGGATTTCTGAAATTAAATAGAAAAATTAGCAAATCAGCACATATGAAACCATGGAAAATGAGTAATGAACAATGAGAATGTAGTCCTTACAGCAGTGTGTTCATCCCACCATTCCTTAGAGCAATCAACAGTTTGCTTTGCATCGTTCCAACCAAGGCCAGTCGCACAATTCTTCAACTCCATAAACCATGTATATTCCTTCCTCATATTGTCCAACTTGTTTTTCAATTGTTTCTTTGTTTGCTTCAGGCCTGTTCTTTCATGGTACTTAACAACCAGATTTTTCCAACCAGTTTTAGTCCACTGACCCAATGGTCTATTCCCAGCATCTATCTCTCCTTTAACGATCTCAAAAAATTGTCTCAAATTGGCCTCACACCAATCTGCCTTATCGGACATGCTTCAATCAAGCAAAAATAAAAGAGCAATTTATTTTCATTCATTCGCTAACAACAATTCCATCATAAATCAATCAATAGATGCTGGATTCATTGGCTAACAACACTCGCATCCGTAAGAACAGTTACTGACAAACAAAGCGTTTCCCTTTGTACCAGAAGTACCAGCAGAAATTCATTGTTCAGAGTACCAGCAGAAATTAACGAAAAGGTAGCCGGAATTTTACCTTGCGGTTCAACGAGCAGGGGCGCCGGATCTGGTGGGGAGTCGGGCGCGCGACGAACCGGGCTGGATCTGGTGGCCGTCGCCCTGGAGCACGTCGATCTGGTGGCCTTCCACTTGGTTGCCGTCGCTCTGCTGGCCGTCGACCTGGAGGAGAGAGCAGGGGCGTCGAGCGCGCGGCGAACAGACGACCTGGGCGCGGCGAGCAGGGGAGCCGGGCCGCGCGTGGAGCACCGCGCGTCGAACAGGCGACCAGGGGCGTCGGCCTCAAGGGCGAGCTGCGCCGGCGGCGGAGCAGAACCCTAGCGCCGCTGCTTCCAGCGCCTGGTCGAGAGGATTGGCAGGGGAATCGAGAGGGGAAGAAAAAAGAACGAAGCGGTACGCAACAACATAACGAGTGGCAGCGTGGGTAATTTTCACCGAAATATCCATCTCACAGCCGGAAGAAGCAGGGTGCGGGTTGCTGTGAAGTTTGGCTTGGAGGAAAGCAGCTTTCTTCGATAGCAACCAGGCGACAGCCGGTTCCTTTGGTTGGGCTACTGACTTTTTTCAGAAGCAAAAGCAGGAATAAGCATAACCAAACACTGCCTGAGTCAACTAGTCATGGTGTTCTTTTGTCATATTCTCCTTTATTTATCTATTATATATATAATTGACCACGAAACGGAGCCACCACGTTCGTTCTAAATGCTAAAAATTCCCACGTCAATCGGAGAAAATAAGAAGAGAAAATTACCCACCACTGCCATTATGAAAAAATTCACCAAGTTTGTGGACATGTGTAGAATATGATGATTGAAATCATAGTGAAAAATTGTCCCAAGAATTGTGAATTAAAGTTAAGCTAAAATAGGTAGTTTTTAAGCATTGTTCGGATTACTTAAGATACTTAAAGATTTGATAAATCCTTGGGATTTTTACAAGAACGCAATTTTTATTTATAGAACAAAGTAAAAATATGATATTCATGAGATAAATATTTAGGTACATAAAAAAAATGTTATAATATCAATCGCGTAGCAACGCACGGGCAAAATGCTAGTATTTATAAAAAGCTAAATTCGGAATAATAAAAAATAGCCAAAAATGCCCTCGCATATATTTCTGAATTACCCACCATGCCATTTTGAGTAAAAAAAAAAAGCTAAATTCGGAATAACAAAAAATAGAGAAAACTACCCTTCACATCTCTAAATTACCCACCATGTCATTATAAGTTAAAAAACAACTAAATTCGGAATAATAAAAATAGCCAAAAATACCCCTCACGCCTATTCAAAATTACCTACCATGTCATTATGAGTCCAAAAAATAAATTAGGAATAATAAAAAATAGCCAAAAATACCCCTACTTCCTATTTCTAATTTACCCACCATACCAATATGAGTCAAAAATAGCTCAATTTGGAATAATAAAAATAGCAAAAAAAATACACCTAATTCCTATTTATATATTACTCACTTTTCAAATTTAGATTAATAAATAACTCTATTTTAATATTATAACACAAGTGAAAAAATAAATTCAAATGAAAGTGAATATATTTTCTTTTTAAATTTTTAGGAAATACACCTTAGAAAACCACATGAAAAGTATAAACAATATAATAATTTAAATGACATCCTTAGCTAAAACTTTATATGCAATGCACCTTTCATTAGAATCCAAAGTCTTCCTTCACCAGTCACCGAGATATAATTTAGATGAAACATGAGTTGCAATGCATTATTTTCTAAATATGTAATGCCTTAATGGTTAAAAACTAACAATATTTATCTTCAATAAGTAAATAGGTAATAAACATGTGTATGCATGTCTATAAAAAAAAGAAAACAAAGAAAAATACTTGACAAAGTGTAAAGATCACCTTTAAGGTGACAATATTATAGAAATTTAAGATCATACACTCATAACTTTTGAAAAATAATCCCAATATATAAACATATATGATGGTTAAAGTTTGGATGACCTGAAGCAACCATAATGATCTCCGAGGATGCACGTAAGCACGATCCATCTACTTACATAGTACCACGATAATCGTTGGCAGCGCTAAGTAGACCTCTTTAATGTAAAGTCATACATCTACGAGAAGCATAGATAGTTCAGTCTTCAAGGGAACTTAGGTATGTGTAACCGCGAGTGACATGGAGCTGGCTTGATCAAGACTGAACTATTGAGTCATAGCTACTATATGCTATACACCCATATGTGCACTTCAGCGCTGTGATTGATGTTTGAACACAGAAACATCATATGACAATACAATTAACAAAGCATCTTAACAGTGTTATGAGGAGACAAGTTAGATGTCGTGGTGGATGGATCATATTATAAAGCATGGAACAAGCGTTTATTATTCACTTATGTGCTTCACATCGACGGAAACATGCATTGTTGCAAATAGCTTAAAAGTGCAAAATATTCAGCCAAGGTTTCGTGTAGCAAACATGCATTGTTGCAAAGAGCTTAAAAGTGCAATAGACGAGATATGTGAAAGAATTTCATCATTACAAGCTAATCTATGAAAATTAATAGGTATTGTTTATTTCCTAAAAGTATATTGCATAACTTTTATTAGTGTTGTGTTTATGTTTCGTTGAAATCATGTTATGTGTAGAGGGATCATGATGAAACAAAAAATAAAATTGAAACAAATTGATCAATTGATCAGAATAAGTAGAGGGATCATGATGAAACAAAAAATGCTGATAGAATGCTGATAGAATTGAAACAAAAAATAAAATTGAAACATGTCCAAGATGAAAGAATGGTGATAGAAGAACAATTGATCAGAATAAGTAGAGGGATCATGATGAAACAAATTATGATAAAAAATGGGAGTTCTGTATTATTAAAATTGCATAGAAAAGCATCAATTTTGTTTAATTTGCTTGGTTTAATAAAAGATAGATATATGTTATGATTGAGTTCATATCATATCTATTATTTTATATTGTTCCGTGATTCATCTTTTATTCTAGCCCTTACACAATACTTACATGTTCACTATTTTCGACCATGTATCTTTGTCAGCCAGTTGCCACAATAATGACCTTTATATGTATGGTACCTATAAATATTGTTATTTCAATATGACATTCAGATAATTAAATGATGACTCATCACAATCAAATTGACAGAGTCGGTGAGCAATTTCTCTATTCAGTTTTAGCTATGTTGGAAATGTATTACTATTAAAAGAATAATAATAAATCATGTTCAAACTCCTGCAATATAAAAATAATTTAAATAGTTTAACAAATCTAGCCCCGTGGGCCGCCATTCTAGTTTATGTGTATAAACAGTTTGTCTACCAGGAGACTGCTTCTCAGCTCAGTCTCATAGCATTGGGTGTTTAAAGTCAGGCAAGAATCGCTTCTACCGTTTGAGACAAGAATTTGACATTTTCTGTTGATAAAAAAAATTAAGCAAAAGGCAACATTGTCAAAATAAGAGCCAAAGGCTCTACATTCCCCCAGGTGTTTGAAAATTTTCTATTACAGGTTTAATCACCCACCATGAATGAAGCTGCTACTAATTAATTAAATAACCGTTGACTTCTCACATGTCTGCTTGTCGGAAAGAACCATAGTCCCCAGTCGACACCCCCAACGGATTGGACCGCCGAAGAGATCAGCCGGGGAGAGCTGAGGTGTTTGCCTTCCCGTCGGGTTATCCAACCGCGGCGTTGATATGGTGGTTTGGCTCGCGGGGTCGTCGCCTTCCTGCGTGCCGCACGGCACGGGGAGAGGCATGTAATGGGGACCTGAACCTGACCGTCCTGCGCGACGCATGGCCGAGCAAGGAAAATTCGTAACCAAGACCGAGTCGAATGCAAACGAAATTAACATCAGAGGGAACGACTCCGATCGAGTCGGATCTAAGGACACGTACGGCTTGCTGATTTCGGATGACTCGCACTGGAAAACAAGAGGTACCATGCATGGTCCAATCACGTTTGCGATGACTTGACGGAAAATTTGAACGGCCCAGGCACGGCAGAGACCTGAAGAGTAGCAGTCTACTGTCGCATGCCAAGGGCGTCAATCTGCAGTGTGGTAATTCTACATCGATCCCATGTCCTCAAAATGAAAAGCGCCGGCCACCACATGCAGAATTTTGACTTTTCACCTTTTAATCGTGCCTGTCGTCAGTCATACATGCATGTTGACCCAGCCCGACCAGAACTTTATTTATGCAAGTTGACATATGTGACACAAACATCTCTCACTGTGCACAAACATCAGGAAGAAGATAAATCCCACCTAAATCCCTCAGAGATACGGAGGTCCTGCAACAGTGGTAGATTCATCAAGCATTTCCAGCCCTAGTGTTTTACGGAACTAAACATATCCAGCTGGATTCTGTGAATCTGAATGCATGCATGGGCTACACTTCCTGCGTCGAAATGCATGCATGGAGAGAAATTAACCGTTCATCAACAACCAAGCAAACATATTATCGCAGTGCTTGTATGTGTATTTGCGCACACAGTTTTGGGCTCCTTCGGGCGGCACCTTATCTTACTCTTGTGGTGTCATTTTGGCCAGCACCATCAGCTGCATCCTTCGGCACACAGTAGCTCCTTCATCACATGGCTACGATCTTTCCATGAATGTGACCTCCTTCATCTGCATCTTTCCTTATTTTAACGTGCCAACACCACCACCTAATAAGTCTATTCATCACACAGCAATTGTTTGGTCTAGCAGGTCTCATCTCATCTTGGTGAATAACGCCAAGCTCCACACTGTGCAAACTGTCCGTATGTATGAACTGACAAAGATACCAGCAGTGTCGCACGCTAGACTAGGAATGTAGTATAGCCTCTATAAAAACCTTAGGAACCTAGTGAAACCAGCTGTTGCATCATCAATATATGTGATCTAACTGTACACTGCAGTGGTCTGGATTACACTATCGTTGTTTCCTGCTTGTCTTTGCTATCTTTTGTTTCTCCTATATGTAGTAAACTGATTTCTTCTGTTGAGCTGATTGGTACCTTCCTGGATTTGTCAATTCCGTAGCCATTGACGAGCGATTCAAGCAAAAGAACAAACAGACAAGGAGAATACTTAATTTCCCACTTGTGACACTGTACATGATTATACTACACTAAAAAAATTATAAATGATGATACTGCTGGTCTTACCATCAATATTTATGGATTTATTCACTCTTAAACAAGTAGTGAGGTGGATAAGGACACAAGATTCCTAGAAGATGGATATCAGCATCATATGTTTATATGAGCGTTTGTGCACCACTAATTTTGGGTCATGTATTCATGCCTGATACATTCGAGCACCTAGAAAACTTTCGGATTGTTTAGGTCTAGTGTCATGCTCGACTAACAGTGGCCATCAACTAATAATTGGCAGATGATTGTTGACATTGGTAATAATGCACTTGATCAGGATGCATCACCGGCATACCAGGACAAATGGGAGCTGCTCTGTTTTATGACATCAGACCGAACTTGCATTTCATGATCAAAGGACACATCCTCATGATTGATGACATGATTATTTCAGACCAGACACTCAGGTCAAGATAAACACTGACAGTGTGTCTCTGTCTTGTAGCAATTGTTGTTGCTAATATTAAGGCACTCTTGGCATTGCTGTGCTACAAAATAGATTTTCAGCTAAAAAAAACCCAATTTTATATTGATCTTCCCCACTAAATTCTCCCTTTAATTGTAGTATATATGAGTAGAGAAAAAAACTACATAGTCCGGGTGAAACTCATTTATAGTTGCTGTACTACAGATCTGTGTATAAAAAAGTTGGCATATACCTTTTGTATTGTAAGCATATAGTAAAAGAGTAACTAAATATTATATTGTCCCATTGTTTACTACTCCAAGTATATGCAAGACTAGTTTGACAAAGTGTAATGAGGCTCCGGGAGTAAAAGTACGTTCCTCTAGCAGAGAAAACTATTAAACAAGTATCTTCACCTAGGGGAGGTACAAAAGAAAAAAAGAAGAAGAACATATTCTTCTGCGTAGGCTTCCTAACACTACCACTAAAGAAAACCGTAGCTAATCATTAATAGATGACAGCGAACAATTGTCCTCCTCCTATTCTATCAAGGCAGCTTATGACCAGTGTTTTTCAACCCCTTACAGCAGGATGTTAAGTGGCCTGTAATTTATCACAGTCCAAGTGCGCTGGCAAATGAATAACTGGATTATTCAGTCTTGACGGGACAACACCAAGGATGGAACTCTGACGTGCTTACCAGTCCATAATATACATGTGGAAATAGGGTGTGTTCGTTTCACCGTTTAGACCCCTCTAAAATTTAACTCTAAAGAGAATCTTATTATTTAGGAGTATTAAATAAAGTCTAATGACAAAACCTTTTTACAGATGGGTACATCTTTACGAGACGAATCTAATGAGCCTAATTAATCTATGTTTTGCTACAGTGATGCTACAGTAAATATCGTCTAATCACGGCTTAACTACCCTCGTTAAATTCGTCTCGCGATTTAGAGGGGAGGTTCTGCAGTTAGTTTTGTAATTAAACTTTATTTAAGACAAGATTCTTTATGTTTAAACCTCTCTAAATTTTAGACTCTAAAACGCCGAACACGCAGGAAAGTGCCTCTTCTCTGGTTGTTGAAACGCAGTTCGAATCCGTTGCAGATATTTGTATTAGCATGCGTCATCCATGACTGCCTTAATTTGACTATAAGAGAACTGTCTGGACCGAGCGAGCGAGCTCAACTTGTAGACTTTTAAAATTCGCTGCGTTTAGACCAGGACAGCAGGTACACCACACAAAATATACCAAGTTGACAATTTTCATTCAGAAAATTTACGCTGTGCCGATGTAGCACTTCATTAGAATTTCGAACTAGAGTAATTCACTACTGATCGCTCAGAAGTCAACACGTGGTACCTGGACGAAACCGCCCGATGAGCTGCTCATCTGCGCGAGAATTCTCAGTTTCCTAATTGAGAGATGAGATCAAGACCCAGAATTCCTGTTGCCGCCCTCGATTTGCCGGTTGCCATCTTTGCCCGGCCACGTATCAACGTTGGCAACGTATCTTATGAAAATCAGGTTCATGTGAGAATTATAAGAACTTCAATCTGGGACACATGATTTTGATCCAAAAGAAACGCATAGGGAGAGGTGGGAGGAGAAATTTGCAAAAGTATAATTAAGTGGGCGGTGATTTTACAAATCTCCCCTCCCACTTGAATTCATGTGTCCCCTTAGATCAAAATTATATGGTCCAGATTGAAGTTCTCATAATTCTTATACGAACCTGATTCTCATAAGATACGTTGCCATCAACATTAGCTAGAGATAGATACGTCCATACATCTACTCATCCACATCAGATCGATTTATAGTAAGCTGTCAGATTAGATGACATATGTAGCCGACAACGTTTTGTTCCTATTTGTTTGGTCTATTACCTTTTTTTTTGTTGAAATGCCTCAGCTTCTACGTACACGCAGCCGTACACGTGTTCATCTTGGTGCGTACAAAAGCTGGTTCTTTTTTTTTTCTTTTTTGATTGCAATTAAAGGCTGGCTCCTTATCCAGACAAAGTGACCATGAGCCATTGCAATAGTGTGTGTTTGAGTTTGCGTGACTAGGATGCGTTCGTTGTATCTGTCTCTAAATTTTAAACCTGTCACATCAAAGAGAATTTTATTATTTAAAAGTATTAAATAAAGTTTAATGGTAAAATTTTTTACAGGTAGGTACATCTTTACGAGACGAATCTAACGAGTCTAATTAATCTATGTTTTTCTACAGTGATACTACAGTAATGCTACAGTAACTGTCGTCTAATTACGGCTTACTTACCCTCATTAGATTCGTCTCGCGAATTAGACTAGAGGTTCTGCAGTTAGTTTTGTAATTAAACTTTATCTAATACTTTTAAATGATAAGATTGTTCCCTCCAAATTTTAGACCCATGCAACGAACACCTCTAGGTAAAAAGAACCGCACTGTGTTCTCAGGGGACCAAAGCAGAGGAAGCTGGAAGGTGACATGTTAGGTACACAAACGGCTCCCACATCGGCGAAGAACCAGCTTGGCACATGCAGTCCGTAATTGCCGTCATGGCAATTACTGTTCAGCCACAAATCCCATTATAAAACTACAGTACGTTTGTTTCTCTGTTCTGAAATCGGTATCTGACGATCGACGGAGTAGTTGATCCAGCATCCATTACTTTTATTTACTGCAGCCTGTTGTTTCAGCAAAATATTGGGCCAAATGCAATACAAGTACTGTACTGTCGCTGCTGCTACCATTTGCGACAAGACCTCGTGACAGGGCATTCGTCTATCTGCGTCATCACATCGTTTGCACCGGATCGTGCATTACGTAAGGGTTAGACGAGCAGACCGGTAGCAGCAGCAGCACTGCTATAGCCCCAGGCCTATACGTGGAGAGAATTGTACATGTTCCACTAGAGCATCCCCTTCAACTCTTTTTTTTTTTTTCTAGAAGTTTTCTAAAGTTTACATTAGTTTTATGTCTTCAGATACAATGGTTGCAAACAAGTACAGCAAAAAGCAAAACCGAAGATAAGGACCATAAAATTGAAATGGGAAAAGGAGCAATAAGGGCCATGCATCAGCATTGCATTAGTCACCAGTATCGAAGCATCTGGAGATGAGGTGTCATCAACCAGAAATAATACGAACAAACAAAACATACTTGCAACGCTCCTGCTGAGTTTATTTTCAAGATAGCACCCATTGGAAAAATGAGGGCCAATGTCAATTTTGCAATCTTCTACCCGTTGCTAGGTCTCTCAGTTGATGCATTACATGAATAATCTGAGCTTCTTGCAACTCTGGCGATGGTGATAGGGAGGCATGGTGATCTCAGCCCAGCTGGTTCTCCTTCACCTCATTGGCCTCCATGTCTCAATGAATCGCTCCCACGCTTCTTCAGTCCCATTTCTTCAATTTCCGTATTGAATACAAATTACAATTTCTAGAAATATATGAGTCCCGATTCATGCCTTGAGGCCCTTGACCCCACGGTAATTTTGTGCCAAAAGACCACAACCTGAGAACGTGAGCAAGCAAAAACAAGATTTACAGAATTGGGGTGTGTGTGTGTGTGTTGGGAGGGAGGGGGGGTTGTCCTAAGAGAGTTTTTATTTGATCCAAACTTTCTATGAATTTCGAAGGGGTGAGCTTCCCATGCTTTGTAGCAATAACAGAATATTTTAATTTATTTTTTGTTGAAGGGTGGCACAAATAGTTGCACGAGGGGAAACCGTTGGGTACTTATTTTTCACGAATCAAATAAAAATCAATACGCTCCAAAGTAAATACTCCAAACAAGGAGTAAAGTTTAGTATCTGAACCTACTTGAAGGGCTCTAATTGCTTAATTTTAAATCTGTAAATTCAACTAAAATGGTATTAGCAATAACATTGTTCTACCGCATTTATGATGACTAAAACAATTTATTAAGGTCTAGAAAAGTTACAAATCGTTGAAAACTTTTCGAAATCCACATCGGTGACCAAAAGAAAGGCTTGCCGAAAGTATACGATTTTGATCCTTTGAAAACATAAAACACAACTTTATTTTACAAGAAGAAAGAAAAGAAATCACTTTGCTAGTTCGTCGTGGCAGTGCATTGCCAGCGGAATAATCTGATTTATTAATTTTTGACCCTTCCAAATCTGGCGTGGAGTGGGGACCCCAGCCCCATCTCCCACTTTCTAATAAATCGCTCCGGCATCCAATTCCTCTCCGTTTCTGCTTCATCTTCCGCATCGAACCCCCCTGCTAATCTAACCATTTCGCCACCCGTTCGCGCGCCATGCTTCCGCGGCCGCTCCTGCGCCCGGCGACCACGAGAACACGCGCGCCGGCATCCCTGAGGCGAAACCGCTATCGTTTCTTGGATTCCATCTCCCAAACGTGCGCGTGAATTGTTCCCCGCCCAGGTGAACTCCCCCACCCAAAAATGATTCCTTTCCTTGTTTATTTACCAATTTCTTCTAGATAAGAGTAGGTGAATTTGGGCGTTTCTTGAGAGAGGAAAAGGAAGCGAATTTTGGCAGCGTTTCTTGGTGTTGGCTACCCCGCGTTGCTTTGATAATGCGGCGCGCGTTGGTAGGATTGCCAGGCTAGATGCAATGCTCGGGCCGATTGCGCCACGCGAGGGTAGCGGGATCTGAGGGATGCGTGGAATTGAATACTTGGGATTTGGCGCTAGTTGTTTATGCTTCCTCGTCGCCAGTTGCCGCTTAGGCAATCCGAAGCCGCTTTACTGTTATATAAGCGTCTAGCGAGACACGGCTCTGTTGAGATGTGTGTTTGCCTATTGTTTTATCTTTTTTCTGTTCTTCCCTTGTAGCGCCGATCCTCCATGGAAGGGTGCCAATTGCTAGTAGGATGTAGGATGGAGATGGAGGAGGAAACGTTCTTTGACACGCGGCTGGAGTTGTCACCCCCGCCGGCCTCGCCGGCTTTGGCCTGGTCAGCCAGTGGCTTCGGCAGCGTGCGGGAACGGAGGGAGCGGTTCATGAGAAGCATGGGCCTGGAATGCAGTGTGAGCCCCCAACCAGTGGGTATGGTGGGCGATGCTGAGAATGAGGAAGAAGAGATTGTGCCAGAGCTTGGGAGGTTGTGGTCGCAGTCGGATGAAAATGACTGCTCAATGTCGAGTTGGTCGACGGAGAGCTATGATGATGGCACTTCGGACGACAATTCCTTAAGTGGATCAAGTAAGGATGGTGGCAGCAAGGTTGGAAGGAGTTTCGGTTCGTTGTCTTTCATCCAGAGGCTAATGAGCCGCAGTGGTAAGCTTTCTGGTGTTCCCAAGGCAATTGAGAAGAGGAGAAATGGATGGCTTCGGAGGCTTGGTTTGAGAGTTGGTCTCGTCGATCATGAAGGGGATGAAGCTAGCACCAGCTCCTCAGACAGTGGGCGAATTGGGGTGGGAAGGTATGAAAGGGTCAAGGTCCATTCCCACCGGAAGCGGTCAAAGGAATTGTCTGCTTTGTATCAAGGCCAGGTGATCAAGGCCCATGATGGTGCCATCCTGACTATGAAATTTAGTCCTGATGGCCAGTTTCTTGCAAGTGGCGGCGAAGATGGAGTTGTCAGGGTCTGGACTGTCATACAGTCTGAGGATTGTAGAATTCCTATGGATGATCCTTCTTGTGTTTACCTCAAAGCACATCACAAGTACGGATTGGCTCCTGTCAATATCGAGAATATGAAGAAAAGAAAAATCAAGGGCATGAAGCAATCTGGTGTGTCGGCTTGTATTGTGATTCCAACAACAGTGTTTCAGATCTCGGAGGAACCATTGCATGAGTTCCATGGGCACTGTGGTGATGTGTTGGATCTGTCGTGGTCAAACAATAAGGTCAGTTAGAAAAATGTCACCATTTTATTCATTTGGACTGATTATGCGTTTTTCTTATAGAATTTCTGATTATTAAAATTTTCTTTGCTGCAGCAACTATTGTCAGCATCAACTGATAAAACTGTCCGCATGTGGGAAATAGGATCCGCAAACTGCATCACCGCTTTTCCACATAGCAACTTTGGTAGGTTTATCATCTCTTAGATTTCTTCTGCAGCTCTTGACTTGACTTTTACGTTTTAGCTGATAATTTGCTTTTCAAAATTTACTTCTGCAGTGACTTGTGTGCACTTTAATCCAGCTAATGAGAATCGTTTCATCAGTGGATCAATAGATGGGAAAATCCGTGTATGGGATATTCCGAGGTGCAGCGTTATCGATTGGGCAGATGTTAGAGATATAATAACAGCAGTTTCTTACCGACCTGACGGAAAGGTACAATTGTTAGTGTGCTTTCTGAAGTTGTTTGGACTCACTTGTTAGCTCAATAATTTGTGGGATTAATCTCTGTTTCTGCCATTCACATCTTACAGGGAGCAGTGGTTGGAACCATCACTGGGAATTGTCGATTTTATGATTCATCAGGTAAATGCATAATTTTTGTTATCTACCAGCTTTTCAATACCTCTGCCCCTTTTCCATAAGATATTACTTGCTTGTTAACTTTAGTTGCATCATGCTGAATCAGATAGATTGCTACGGTTTGAAACACAGATGGCACTCAATGGCAAGAAGAAATCGTCGCTTAAAAGAATAACTGCGTTTGAGGTAAATATCTTCAGGAGAACAAAGTCCTTTATTGCAATATATAACCCTGTCACTCATTTTATTAATGATGATGATGCTTGAGTTCTGACATCTTCTTTTCATGGCAGTTCTGCCCAAGTAATCCAAGCAAATTAATGGTTATATCTGCGGACTCAAAAGTTAAAATACTCGATGGAACCAATGTGACTCAGAATTATACAGGTATGGATAACATATTGTCTGCATTCTTCTTGCTCTGTTGCGCTATTACTTTTCATGGGCCACAGACTCATATTATTAATCCATCCGTGTCAGGACTCCGAAGTGGTTCTTGCCAGTTATCGGCAACATTCACTCGAGATGGGCAGCATATAATTTCTGCTAGTGAAGACTCTAATGTATATGTGTGGAACCATGAAAATCAAGATGAGTGTATATGGAAACAAGCCAAAAGCATAACTTCTTCAGAGCGCTTCCACTCAAACAATGCAGCCATTGCAATACCATGGAATGGCAAAATCCCTAGAAGCCCAGTTTGTTTGGCCTCTAAATTTTCGGCACCACAAGGGGATACTTTTTGGTGCATGAGTAGGCCTTCCAAGTGCAATTCGTGCCGCAATGGAGAAGATTCTTCCATTAAGAAACATGCTGCTGCTCCTGTTATTTTTAATTTGAACCAGGAGTTGTCCACTGACTCCACTTGCAAAAGTGCTGCAACATGGCCAGAGGAAATTCTGCCTTCTTGCTCAGTTGGTGACATTTTGGATGAGTCACAGCACAAGTTCCTGAGAAATTGTTTACAGGGCACTTCTAGCTTGTGGGGTCAAGTGATTGTTACTGCAGGATGGGATGGAAGGATTAGATCATTTCAAAATTATGGTTTACCAATCAATCAGTGACTAGTTTGGGCATTTGGTGGAAGTATATGGCAGTAATGGCACGTCGCATGGCCTGAAGAAAAGCACCACTCATCCAGCTATGCTGGTCCAGTTTGTGGTTTCTTGGTACAAGAGATCACATGCTGGTGTTCCTGCAGTTCTGCTGAATTGTACATGGACCAGTGTTGTACATAATCAGCTCGGTGGTCCATTGAGATCTCTCCGTCAGAGGTTGCTCATGGCAGGCCCGGTAGCTTGTACCTTTTGTAGAAATATTATATTGTAGATCCAATTTCTTTTGTACCTTGTCAATTGCTCATTGATATACCATAGAATTTCTAGTCTTAGTTGAGTGTAAAGTTTTCTCCCATTGAATTCTGGGTGCTCAATCGAACTGTTGTATACATATGTTCCATTCATATTATACAAAATTCCTTCGTTTATTGAAAAATCAGTGTCAGTTTTGCTACTCTTTTTTGTGGTCCCAATGAAGTTGCTGAAGAGGTCATTATGTTTCACATCTCAAAAAAAAAAAAAAAAAAAAAAAAAGAGGCCATTATGTTTCATCGACCTGACGCAATTGATGTTTTTCTCAATTCACCATGTGAGTGGTGCATCTAGTTATTCACCCGCTCCTGAATCTGTTCATGATTAAAGTCAGAATTGGTATACTGTGAAGTTTTGTTTTTGCTTGTCCTTCTTGAAAACACTGCCTATCTTGATACTTCTTTTTTGCCCTTTGCGAATATGGCACTTTGAGATATATCCCATTTATAGTACACATCTTGGTTTATCTAGAAGCTTGACTTCCCTGATATTTTAGGTCGGGAAATGATTTTAGATGCATGTGACCTTCATGCCATGTGCCACAACTTCTTCAGATTCAACTGACTTTAAACTTCTAAGAACAAGTTCTCTACTCTGATGCTTCACTTGGCTCGAGGCACGTTCATTATGGATACTCATAAATTCATTACAACTAGGATTGGTCGATCTTAATTGTCAAACATTTGGTTATGCAGTCTGCATGATTGACCAATGTAAGTTTTGGCTACCAATCCTCCTCGTCTGCCTCTGGTACTGACAATGGTAGGATTATTAACAAAAGAGGCCAGTGTCACCTCACCTGTAACGTCTGCTTAGCTGCCTGATCAGTATTCCAAGTGATCATTAGTGCACTAATTCAAAGGCGACTTGCACCATGACATTTGTGCAACACAGTCAGTGCCAGGAATTCACGACAAATTGGATAAAACTCAGTTCTGCTTAGAGCTGCAGAGACAGGTTTTATATAGACGCAACAGCACTCTTTATGCTATACTGTTTTTTTAGGCTACAACAGAACACGAGAATGCTAAAATGTATTTTGATTTCTTTCATAATTGATTTGATAACTTCGAAATGGAGCTATAAAAGCTGCAGCCGTGCCATGGCTTCAGAGTTTGTATGCCGGGATCAATGTCATTGCTGAAATCCATCAGTAAACTACGATAGGCTGATAGCACCGAACTCCATCAGTAAACTGTCGCCGCCTAAGTTGCCGTCCTTGCCCGAGCGATCGAGAGGGACTTGGCTGTTCCCGCCGTCTTGACTTCCTTCTACCTAGCGAGCCTCCTGCGCCAGCGATCGAGAGGAAAGGAGGACGTTCCCACGCTCTGTGAGGAGAGGATGGCTGCGTTACGGTGTTGGAGGAGCCCTGACCCTGAGAGGATCTGTTGCTTTGAGATCGTGAAAATACACGTGGCGCAAGGGGAGGAGGGTCTTTTCTGATTTATGAAGGACCCGGGTCTTATGTAATTTGCTTTCGTTGCTGACCTGCTTATGGTGACAACTCTGCATATGTCATCTCTTTCGCTTTTACTGCCCACTCCCGCAGTTCTCCCGAAATAAATGGAAGACATGAAAACAAAAGGGAAGAAAGATGGTCCTGGATGCATGTCAGAACATGTTAGGAAAGCGGAAAAGGCCAGGCTGCAGATTTTGATGTAAACAGTGTAAGAGAATTTACTGTGCGATGCTTGAATTATTGATCGGTGCAGAAGACTTGCAGAGTACCCTACCTGTGCATTCCTGAACAATCTGTCCGCGCTTTGCAGTTGTTTCAGGCATAATTTCTTTTCAGCTAGTTTTTGAATTATGTACTACATTCTAGATAAAGACCTTTAATTTTGTGTATGCAATGTTATTAATCAGCTACTAGTTAATTTCATTTCACTTTATGTTTCTATAATGTTATAGTCTTCAGTGCAGTGCTTTAGATCTGATGTTGTTTGTGCGGCTGGCACTGAGACGCTGGCTGTATTTGTCCATGGAATCCTCAAAGCATGTGTCGTTGGGCAACTGTCTTGTGCTGTAGCAGCTGTAGGAGACATGCTCTGAGGCGCAAGATCCGCCACTAGTACGATGTGCCATTGTCTTTTCTTTTAGAAGATGCTTCGATAAATGGCTCCTGCAATGTGGCTGAAAATTCGGCAGTTATGTTAAATGGCGAATCTGACAATTTCTTGTGCAATTATGATGTGAATAGGGAAATTATCTGTCAAGTCTGACGAAGTATTTACGAGAAACCCAAGATGTGTTGCAAATTCAATGTTTCCCTAAATGAATAGTTTCTTACAGGGTTCTCTGCGGCATTTGCAGTGATGACTGTTTTAGAGGTACTTATTATGGGCAGATCTTTCGTCTTTTCCTACTGAAACATGAAGACCTCGAACCCATTTTTTGACTATAAGCGCGGAGCGAAGCGAAGCGAAGGGGTCAAGTAATGATGATTTGAGCAGAAATAGAATCAAACTCAAGGCTATAACACGAAATTGAGGATATCGAACAAAATTTGGGATTGTGCTGTAGCAGTAGTGGGAGACACGGAAAACCAAAGTTGCTCCGCGATAGCCGCCGCCGCCTCCCTTCCCTTCCCCCGCCCCTCCTCACCGCCGCCGCCTCCGGTCCCCTCCCCTCCCCTCCACCCCTCCTCGCAGCGGCCGCCGCCGGCCCCCTTCCCTTCCCCCTCCGCGCACCATGGACCAGCGGCACTGCTGCTCGCCTAAGCCAACGCCGCCCTCGCCGTCCCCGCCGGCCGGTGCCGCCGTTCCACGCCGGAGCGCCCGCGGTTCGCCGCGCCGGCCCGGCGGATGTGGTTGTCCTGCAGCCATCACTCCCCGGCTACTCTCTGTGGTGGTCCGTGTCAGCGCGCGGCCGTCCTTCCGTGCGCGCGCCGCCGCCGGAGGCCATCACTCCCCGGCTACTCTCTGTTGCTGGCCCTCCCACTCAGGCCCGGCAGCCGTGGCGCAGATCCGCCCCCCTCTCGGCCGGATCTGGTCGCCTCTGCTCCAGCCCGAACTCCGCCGTGCGGATCTGACCGCCTTTGCTCGGCTCCACTGGTCGTCTGCCTCTCCAAGTTCTGGTCGTCACCTCTGTTGTCAAGCGAAGTTCCGGTCGTTGCCTCCTGGGGCACTAGGGTCGGCCTGGGAGCCGCATCGGCGCCGCAGGGGAGGGGACACTTCCACCCCGGTCGCTGCTGCCCAACGGAGTCGCCGTCGCGCATGGGTCTGCCTCTGGTGGAGCTCGTCATAGAGCTCTGTGACGGCCTCCGTTGTTCAGATCTGAAACGGCGAAAACAGTGGAACTGCTTGGTTCCACTACTGCAAGCAGGATGGAGAACGGACTCACCGTCTCCTCCCAACCAGCTACTAGCATCATCGTCGAGCGGGCTGATGAGTCCCCTCCCAACCAAGTCGCAAGGTTGCGGGTCGAGCTTTCGCTGCACAAGGTTTCAAGGTCGCGGGTCAAACGATCGCAGGTCGATCGTGAATGGCGCTCATGGTTGAGCGTCGTGGTCGTGAATGGAGCCCATGGTCGTGTAAAGTTTCCCTGGTCATGTGGTGTTGTAATTGCCTAGTGCCGACTGATCCTTAGGTCGAGTTCGAGCAAGTCCCGGTACTGTTGTGCGGTGCGCTGGCAGCATCCTTGTTGCAAGGTCCTCATGATGCAAATGGTAGTTGGTCGCTTTCTCATTGTACGCTGCACCGGAGGCCGGAGTTGGTCGCGGCGGTAGCGGCTCGGATGGCACGATGACGTGCTCTATGGTCGCGTTGTATACATGCTCGCATTGTGCTCTTTAGTCTCATTGTGGATGTAAGGTGTGCTGATCTGCATGTTGCTCCTCGTCGGTGGTTGAGCAACTTCAATAACTGGTTGTGCATCTTCAAGGTCGTTCTTCCGGTCGTCTTTGCGGATTTTGTAAGCCTCGTAGGGAGCACAAGTTGCAAGGTCGTCGGTCAGTCCCTTGCCACGGGCGGCTGAGACCTTTGCACTGATCGTTGGTCGCTAAGGTCGCTTTGGTCGTGCTTTCTTGGTGATGCTTTTGGTCGTAGGTCGCTTTGGTCGCGCTTTCTTGATGGTGCTTTCTGTTATCTTCGCTTCACGCCTTCGCCGCATGACTGAGCACACTGTGGGCCTTTGGTCTTTGTTAGTCTACTCTGCTTTATCGAAGAAGGGTTATCAATGGTGGTTGTTCATGCTATCGAAGATGGGTTGTCCATGGCCGTTGTTGTTTTGTCTTCTCTGGTCACTTCAAAGCTTAGGAAGGAGCCGAATAAGGTTTTACAGCCTTCGTGTTTTCCAATCGGTCGCACTCTCTTAGGATTTGATGAAGGTCATATCTGGTCATCTTTGTGGTCGCACAGCTATGGACGGAGGATTATTTTGTCGATCTTCGTGGTCGCATAACTATAGACGGAGGATTGTTTTGTCGAGACATGCCAGCAGTTAGGTCCATGTGTGCTGTCTGTGGTTGGCTAGCACCTTGGTCGCATGGTCACTTGTCAGTCTGTGGCTGCCTGCGGCGCCGACGGACGAGACGCGTCCTAGGACGAAGGGTCCTTTGTCTCGACGCGGCAAGGGTTGCCGCCGTTGCAGCCAACCTTCCCTCCTCGTCGTCTTGTCGCTGGCGCAGACTTCCTCGCCTACCTCCAAGTTCTTGCTCCGCCCCCAGCCAGTTCTCGCACTCGTGGGGGCTCGGGCTTGAGGTTTATAGGATATTCGGATCCAGGCTCAATGGCTACCCCCCCCCCCCCTCCAGATCCGAGTGCAACGTTGGGTGAGCTCAAGGCGGCGGCGGTCGGGTCGCATGACGAACCTTCCTTTCATATTTGGTCAAGGGCGAGGGATGCAAGATCGTGATCACTCGGTCGTGGTCGCTTGATCGTGGCCGCTTGGTCGTTTGGTCGTAGATGCTTGGTCCTGGTCGCTGTCACTCGGCCGTGGCCTTTCCTCGCATCTGCTCTTCCTCCTCTCCCCTCTTGGTCGTGATGCTCCGAGCACCTCTGTCATTCAAACCAGCGTGTTTGGCTTGATAGCTTGGTCGTGGTAGCTTGGTGGTCGCTTGGTCGTTTGGTTATGGTCGCTTGGTCGTGATGCTCCGAGCACCTCTGTCGTTCAAACCAGTGTGTTTGGCTTGATCGCTTAGTCGTTCAAACCAGAATGTTCTTAATAGGCTTTCTTGTCGGTCGTGTAGCTGTGGTGGAATTTCTCGTGATGCAGACGGTGGATTCCTTTATTCTGTTCTGGGTAACGAGCGGTGGGGGTGATCAAGGGGTCTCCGTTGAGGATTGTTCCCACCCGAAGCCGTGACTTACAAAGAACATGGTCCGAGTCTTCACCTGTTGAATATCCTTTTGGAGGCAATGATGGTTTTGAGCATGAGGCTTTGGTCGCGTAGACGGCTGCCCAAGGTTCTTCACCCTTGTTCCCACTCTTTTGTCAGCTTTGGTCGTATGGGAGCTTTAGACGGATCGCAACAAGAAGGTCTTTGATTTTCATTTCCTTCAACCGGTCGCTCTAGCTCAGAAAATCACAGATGACCCCTCCTATCATATCTGGTCGAGGGCGAGGAACACATGTCGTGGTCGCTTGGTCGTTTATGCTTGGTCGCTTGGTCGTGGGGTTTGGTCGTATGATCGTCGTCGTTTGGTCGCTGTCGTTTGATCGTGCTGGCTTCTTGCCATCGCTCTCTCTTCTCTCTCCTCTTGGTTGTGATCCTTCAAACACCTTTGCCGATCAAATCGGTGTGTTTGGCTTGATCGCCTGGTCGTGGTCGTGTGATCGTGGTCGCTTGGACGCAAGGTCGTGGATGCTTGGTTGTGGTCGTTTGGTCGTGGTGGTCGTGGTTATGGTCGCTTGGTCCCTTCGTCGTGGTCATTGTAACTTGGTCGTGGTCGCCTCCGTCGGAATCGCCCTGGCCTTTCCTCGCTTCTGCTCTCTCTTCTCTCCCTTCTCGGTCGTGATGCTTCGAGCACCTCTATGCCGATCAAATCGGCGTGTTTGGCCTGATTGTCAGCCGGATCTGCGCGAGGACCAATTGATCCAAGCGAGGGAGGCTTTCTCTCATTTCTTTGGTCGTGATGGCAATGCTCCAGTCACAAGCACCTCTGTTGTTTCTCTAACTCTTCTTCTTTTGGTCGGTGGAGGATTTGGAAGGCTTCACTTTCTAGCTTTTCAATTGGTCGCTCTCATCATACAAGCCTTGATAATGTTCTTAATAGGCTTTCTCATGGGTTGTGTAGCTGTGGTGGAATTTCTCGTGATGTAGACGGTGGACTCCTCTATTCTGTTCTGAGTAACGAGCGGTAGGGGTGATCAAGGGGTCTCCGTTGAGGATTCTTCCCACCCGAAGCCGTGACTTACAAAGAACGTGATTCGGGTTTTCATCTGTTGAATATCTTTTTAGAGACAATGAATGTTTTGAGCAGGAGGCTTCGGTCGCGTAGAAAGATGTCCAAAGTTCTTCACCCTGGTTCCCGCTTTTTTATCAGCTTGGTTTGATACTTTGATAGTATTGGTCGCATGGATGCTTTGGACGATGGCGGGCTACACCAAACTTCGGAAGCTATTCTCACTGCGTCTCTAGAGGGTTTAGACCCCCCGTTTTTTCTTCTTTGTGTGGGTTGTTTTCCTTTTTAGGTTGTAAGGGTGGGCTAACAGGCCTTTGTTGTTTTGCTATAGGTTATTTTCGTTCGCGCTACGTTTTTTGTTTTTGGTCGCTTATGTAAATTATCCCTACATCGTGGTTGGCTTTTGCTTGGTCCCCTGGGGGATTTGGCTTTTGGAGTGCTGAAAAGCTGACTTCTGATGAAATGAACTAAAATCTGAAAAGTTTGCTGAGAGGTGCTTTTCTGACTTTTGACATGCTGAAAAGCTTAATATATATTACAAAAGCCAACATTATAAATCTAACAGACAGTTTTTCAGCTACTCAAACAGCCAATTTTTCTAAAAGCTCAAAAGCTCCAGCCCAAACAAACAAGCCCTTAGCCCTGACCACGCTTGTAACAATTCTTCTTCTTCTTAATGAAATACGTGCTCCGCACGTTCTCAAAAAAAAATAGTGGGAGACACGAAGAAGCTCCCACTGGTACAGAGATACTAAGTGTCATAACTGGAGGTCCATGGCGGTCAGTAGCGCCGAGATTACTCACCGGTGGCAACTAATTTCATGGATTTGGCCAAAGGGGAGTTGGGGAAAGAAGCGGAAGAGGTGCGAGTTCAGGAAAGGACGAAGCAGAGAAGAGATGAGTTCCTGCCTTCGTGGGGATGGAGTGGTGGGACCGGTGCTTTGGGCATGCGTTGGCCTCAGGAAGACTACGTGGACTTTCTTTTCGTTTAGACTATTGGGCCATCGGGATGGGCTGTTGGTGTCGAATGCTGAATGTTATAGGCTGGGCTGACATTCGAACTAGTTGTTGTGCTGATATCGGGCGCCCGCCGGGTCACCCGCGGGTGAGAAATGAAACTCACACCCGACCCGTAGGTGAAATTGCCATCCCTACTCACCACATCTAATTTATTTCCTTTGGTATTCAGAAGCAAGTTCAAAGCTCGCTCCGTTGACATTATTGTGGCGTCCACGACCTTCTAGTACAGGTTCATTGCACGTTTCCAGGTTTGGCAGTGGCGCCATCATGAACTTCTTTTATCTAGGCAGTATCCATTTGCTAGTTTAAACACCAGCCCGGTCTTTGGATGAATCCTTCCAGGATCGATACTATCCTAAGGGAGGAGGAGAAGAAAGGGGAGAAATCAAGCGATGATGAGTGTGTGTGCACGGCGTCGTGACTACTCGAGAAGGTGCATGGCCGGGATGATGGTGTCCAGCTCTCGGCAGCCGGTCTCGTGCTGTAGTGGCGAGGGGAGACAGGATGCGGGGCGCAAGATCCAGTCGCGGAACGTCAGATCTGCGCGCCCCGACCCCGGCCCCGGGCCACCACACCACTACACGGGACCATGCGTGCGGCTGGCGACGGGCATCTCTCTTTTTGGGCGAATTGATGTTTGAGGGCGAGGAGCGCTGAGTGTGTGCATGGTTGGTATTTGGCCCATTTTTATGGCCTATTCTGGAGAAATTTCAGATCCACTAGTGTCTCTTTGATTTTGGTACCCCACTGCTAGTTTATACTAGTGCACTGCACACTAACTTAAATACAATGAGTAGTGCACACGAACTTAAACACAAATGCTCACTCTGAGCTATGCTATATGTACACACATGCATGCATGTGTCCTCGGGAGACAAAAACATGCACGCATCCTTGTTCTTCCGCGTGCCTTGCGACTTGTGAAGCACGATCATGACATGGATGCATGTGAGTCTGAATATACTGTACCATTTAATACTAATGAAAAGATGATTAATGTATACTTTAATGCCTAATCAGAGTTAATTGGCCTACCATGCTATTGACTGCCAATTAGAGAGAAAACGGCCCTTCAAGGACAGATGCACCCATATTAGGCTCTAGATACGTACGTTTCAAACTTCCTCAACCTACAAAAGTTACTTTCATTCTTCTTCCTTCCTTCCTTTTTGTGTTGTGGGGGCCGGAACCACATTGGCATTTGAAACGGGTCAATCTCGCCGGGATGGAAAGGAAAAATGCTTTCTGTAGGGGGCCGACGGGTGTTATTCAATTCTGTCCTTAGTAACCTGTCTATCTTTATGTTGTCCTTCTTTGAGGTACCAAAAGAAATCTTAAAAAAGCTGGATTATTACAGATCAAAATTCTTTTGGCAGAGTGATGGGCACAAAAAGAAGTACTACCTCCTTCCCGAATTACCTGTCGTCCTAGCACAAATCACGCAAACCGATGCTTCGGACAAATGACATTTTTGCCCTTGTACGACTGGGGTCGGTGCCACATGAGTCCAAGCGAATGACGTGGGGCCCACCACCAAATTTCTCCCTTCGTGTTCGATCTCCCCGAGCAGCTGTCGGTGGCCGCCGCCACGTAGCTCCCAAGCACAGTCGTCCTCGACGCGCAGCGAAGCGACTCCTGCGGCGACGACAAGGCAGACAGCCGCAGCGATGTCCAGCTGCTCAGCTCGTCGCCGCCACAGAGCACACCACCGCTCCTAGCCATGGACGTCTGGGCGCTACTCCCGCAACAGCTGCTCGAGCTCCGCGTGTTGATTTGATGGAAGCAAGGTTGATTCCTTATGGATTTCATGAAGGCAAACTTGATTTGATCTCACGGTGGAACTTGTGCCACTGAATCGGCGAGGTCCTTGGCCTCCCGCAAGCTTGTGCTTACGCGGCCACGCGCGAGCTGCTCGTGCGCGGTACAGCCGCCGCAGCTGTGAGCTCCTCCTCCACGCAACTTGCCGCTGCAACCGTGAGCTCCTCCTCTGTGCGGCAGGGCCGTTGCCTCCCCGGCCAGCAGCTCGCCGTCGTAGCATCCTCGCAATACTCCATCGTCGCCGCGCAGCTTGCCAACGCGCGACTCTGCACGGCCGCTGCCCAGGTCGCCTCGGAACGCCGTGCGAATCCGCCTTCCTGTGGCCCATGATCGACGAGGAATCGCCGGGGCGGGAGGGGATTTGGTTGGAGAGTGAGAAGATTTTTTTCCCTGGTGAGAGTGGGGGAGAGAACGAGAGACTTCTTTTTCCTTTTTCTGTGGAGGAGGACGACGCACGGCTGCGGAGATTAGATTGGCGCGTGGGACCGGCAGCGTCAGACGACAGCTATTTTGGGAAAAATAGATTTCGCTAGAACGACAGGTAATTGTGGAAGGAGGGAGTATAGGCTAACAAAATGAGGAATTTTGTGTACACCAAAAGACCACGGGGGACTAGGCATCTTGAACCTTGACTTACAGAATAAATGTCTACTTAGTAAGTGGTTATTTAAGCTTATTAATGAAGATGGTGTATGGCAAAAGCTCCTTACAAATAAATACTTGAGGTATGTCTGGTGACTCTCATTTTTGGTCAAGCCTTATGAAGGTGAAAAATGACTTTTTGAGACTAGGCAAGTTTAATTTGGGGGATGGTACCCAATTCCGTTTTTGGGAGGATGCATGGCTAGGTAACTCTTCTTTTAGTGAGCAATTTCCTAGTCTATATAACATAGTTCCAAAAAAGAGTGCAACAGTTGCTTCAGTACTCAGTACAAACCCTCTAAATATAGCTTTTAGAAGATCTCTAGTAGGGAATAACTTTATAGCATGACACCAATTGGTTGCAAAAGTTATGAACACCCATCTATCAGATCAAAAGGATACATTTAGATGGTCCTTGCAACAGGATGGTAAATTTACAGTACGTTCTATGTATAGAATGCTTGCTGCACCTGATGTTGTACCTCGAAATCATATTCTTTGGAAGCTAAAATTGCCCTTAAAGATAAAAGTGTTTATGTGGTATCTAATTAGAGAAATAGTTCTTACCAAGGACAACCTAGCGAAGCGACGATGGAAAGGAAGTATAAAATGTTGCTTTTGTAATATCAATGAAAGTATTCAACATCTTTTTTTTGATTGTCAGGTAGCTAGATTAATTTGGCGAATTGTACAAGTTTCATTTAATATTACACCACCGTTAAATATTCATCACTTGTTTGATGATTGGTTATTTGGGGTGGATAAGAAACTTATGTATAAGGTGTTGGTAGGAGCTTCTACATTATGTTGGGCAATATGGCTAAGTAGAAATGATGTGGTTTTTAACAATACAAGAGCTTTTACTCCTATACAGGTGATTTACAGAGGCACATACTGGATACGTTTCTGGTCGCTGTTGCAGAAGGAGAAGGAGCGACCCCAATTCTCATGGAGGTGTCGTATGCTTGAGACCACAGTCATGGAAATCTTCGCTAGAAATGGCTGGTTTTTTAGCAATAGACTTCAATATGCTTGAAATAAGGACGTCAAACTTTGTTTGGTTTTTGTTGATGATGGTTCTCGTTTATGGTCTTGTAATAATGAACAGTTACATGCATTGGTCGATGCAGAGGCTAGAATATTGAAATATATTCCTTTTTTTTAAAAAAAAATCTCGCCGGGATACTCGAGACGCTCAGTGACAGTGGCGCATTTATCTCCAAGTCCAAGACCAAGGACGAGCGCGTCCGAGCCTGACATGTCTGCAATGTAGATGGAGTTGGCTTCCAAATCTTTGGATCCTCACCGCAGGGGGATGTAGAATGGGTAGTTCGCCCCCAAGAAGAGTGCTCGATCGCTGCCGAGTTCCGAGACGGGCTGCCACGCGTGGTTGCTTGTGTCTAGCTGGAGGAGCCAAATGCCAAGAATGTGGAAGCTTCCTATGTCGTCGTCGTAGATCTTCCTCTTGGTTTCACTGTCCCATTCTCTGTAGCCGTACATGCAAATCAGTAAAATCTTGCCGTCGTCATCCCACATGGTCAAGTGAAACTTGTACGACTGTAGACTGCTTACATCTGGTTCTCGCACAACCGCGGGACCTTTAGTCTCAGCAGCGTCCATCTCCCAGGAGTAGACGCCTCCAGCAATGCTCACAGCGAATACCTTTCTCTCGTGGACAATGGTATCCGTGTACCTGATCCATCTTTCCACAGCAGGTTTCTTCAGCGCCGTCCAACGTTTGTCTCCAGATGCTGTGAACGCTAGCAAATCCGAAGAGAACATAGCGACGGCCATGTAGCCTTCTTGGTGCACCGGCGTCTGGCACAACGCGATCCGCTGGAGCAATTGAGGAGACTTATGTCCATCTGCGACATCCACAGAAAAGTTGCCCACCTTCCCTGTTGTGACTCCAGGGATGATGGTGAAAGAGGGCAGACGTGCCCGGTCGCTGGAGCAATTGAGGAGACTTATGTCCATCTGCGACATCCACAGAAAAGTTGCCCACCTTCCCTGTTGCAGCACCAATTTATTTTTCCGGGCCCCCTCTTCCTGCAGTTTTCTTCCAAGATTCATTCATGCATCAGCACCTATGCCCTCATATTTTACACATCAACACTCACAAAAGAAAACTCAAAAGTCTGGTACAGTTACATGTTGGTACAAAAAAACCCCCCTTCATTTCTTGACAAATATAGTACTGAAATACGTACGTGTGCACTATGAAGAATCCAAGGTCTAAGAATGTTGTTAACGGTGCACAATGTAACAGATGCAACTATCAACCAGAACTTGAGGGACAGGTCTGATAAGTATTATTGTACTGTGTATTAAAAATTATGCCAAGCTAATAGTTGAGAGACGTTTGTAACTTTCAGCCTGTTCGGTTGGAGGTTTTGCAGCAGACAGCAGCAGCAGCTACAGTGTTTGCAGTTATTTTTTCAGCAGCAGCTACAGTGTTCGCAGTTATTTTTCTGTTTTCCTTAAAAGCCATGTGTTGTATGGAACATAAGTAGAACTAGATAGTACTTTCTGGGAGTTCAACGAGATAACAAAATTCTGCAGGTATTCAGAAGCTTAGCCTATCCATGTGCGGTTCAACAGAAAGTGCTCAGCTTTTTATTTGCTTGTTTGGTTATTGTGGCGTCTGCAAACTTCTAGTACAGGTTCATTGCAAGGTTCCAGCTTTGGCACAGGCGCCATGAACTTCTTTTATCTCGGCAGTATCTCTATTAGTTTAACCAGGACGATCCTTGGATGAATCCGTCCAGGATCCTGTTAAAATCATCGTCTGACCAGGCTTTGTCCGGCCTCATTCTAAAACAGAGCATTGAAAAATGTACCTTCTGAAAGGCTATCATTTGATCTCGATCGAGGATAAATGATAGCCTTGTAACATGCCTTGTAACGTTTACATTGTACCAGCTTCTCCTTGTAACATGCTTTGTTGTCTTTTATCTGGTCGATGTCCTAAGAGTACTCAGATCCATAATCTTCAGGAGATAGAACCAAGTAAAAAAGTCAACTTTTTAGATGATGGGGGAGCTCCTAATATCTAGCTAAGAGATAATATCTTTCTCATTCCATCTACCTTGGAACTTTTGCCAAATGCAAAACCGATAGATCTTCGAAACAGATCTTTAATAGGATTGGTTGCTAACAAACCTCAACCTTTCTTTTATAAATGTCATCACAAGGTTCTCCAAGGTTTTTCAACTTTGAAGGGCACCTTTGTTCACTGCCAAAACTTCTCTTGAAAAAATAGCTTTTTTTTTTAATCAACAACACAAAGAGGTTTGATCTAGTAGACAAGACACATGAGCTTCATGATTGGGCAACTTTATTTGTACATGTTGTGATCATTATTCTGCCGCCACATCTCTCTTATTTGAAAATGGACTCTGTAATTTTTCATTTTGGTATCTCCCATGTATCTTCAACTACAATAATATAGATGGAAATCATATGCTAGTAATTCGATTAAAATATAAGTAAGTTGGAAACGACAAAACACATGTAGTATGGCTTACGCCATAGAGGGCGGGCATGCAATGGAGAAATGGTGGGTGTCGACTTGCTTAGTTTGTCATGGTGCACACTTGCATTTGTAAGGCAATGCTTGTTATCCCCTTCGATCATGACGTCCCCACCTATCAATACTGGACGCGACTTGAGTTAGGAGTGCACAGGGTCAGGCATGGCATGCACTAATTGGAGAGAAGCAGCTGAAGGGGGGAGTTGCAAGACTAGCAGGAGCACTTTTTACAAAGCAGTTAGCCAAGAACAAGATTTTTGGACATTTTTGGTAAAAATTATGATATCTAAAATTGTTATTAGGCATTAGTCATAACATGAAATTGATCTTGGAGAATTTGTAAATTATTTAGTTGATTGTATGAGTTTGTATCCTACACAATGATGTTTTTGGATACTAGGCTTTGATTAGGTGCTTAAAATTATGTATATGGCTTCATTTTGTTTTAATATAATTTTTTTAAATTTTTCATACTTCTAGAAATAAAAAATGCAACAATATCATATTGATAGGATTGAGTCGTCTCTCCAGTTGATGCCCTTGGCCTTGAATGGATAAAATTGAACTTAAATACAAGGAAAATAAAGTTGAATTTAAATATAGTTTGATAAGGTCATGAGACTTGACAAATTGATGTTCTTCTATTCTATGGGAAATGTATCACACATGAATTCAAATATATCTTAATACAATCATGAGACTTGAGAAACTGAAATGAAATATCAAATGAGACTAAGCAAATCACACATGTCGATATATCATGACTTTTTATATTCACGCAAATCATGTCGAATTTGATCATGAAATTTTGTGAGCGTGTTGATAACCACCACATGAACATACATGATTTGTTTCTAAATGTCTTTTATTTTGCAAGGGGTTTGCTTCACCCATTTTTTTTCACTATGTAGTTGTACAATTACAACCAATTTTGGTACATTTTGATCCTCTGGAATTTGACTTGTCACTACTTAACATTGTCTGATGTTGAACTTTGAGAAATAAAAAGAACCAAATCTTGAATTGACGAAAAAAACATATTGTTCTAAGTTTTGGAGGCTTTTTAAGCTCGTTTATCAGTCACAGAGGCTCTAACGATGGTGTGTGGGTCTCACACATATAGTTAATAAGGCCAGAAGAAAGATACTCCCTCCGTTCTGGAATTCTTGTCGTTTCAGACAAGGGAATTGAGCTACAAATGAACTATTTGCTCATGTCTGAACGTCATCAATAAAAAAACAGAGGGAGTAACAACATAAGGGAAACATAATTAATTTAAACTATCACCAAGCAAGCACAAATGTATGAGACACACCTCATGATTCGCATGACAAATCTTTTTTTTTTCACAATGGAATTTTTTCTTCTACTGATGTTTTTAAAATCAAATGAACTACACCTAATTTAGATCTTTGGCTGTACAACCCGGCAAATAGGATGTATTGCAGTTATCTTTTGCGATCCTATTATTTTTTTAGTTCTAATATATAAATAGATATAGCCTGTATGTAATTATGGTTAAATGAAAAGCAACGAACATAAAAAATCTTAATTAAAATGATTTATTATGTACTTTTAAATAGATCGGTTACGAGCTAGTGTTAAAGTTGCAGTTTTGCTAGAAAAAAGTTGGTTTATAGACCTTATCTAAAGATGTCTACAAATGGGGAAGAGGTGCCTTGATGTGGATTGTTGGATTGAAATCCAACGGTTAAGTACAGTGGCAATTTTCTTTTTTTTCTTCTTCTTTCGCGTCTCTTGTCGTCTCTGATCGGGCGGTAATCGATAGTTCTTTCTCTAGTACCCGTCTGAAGATCAGATCTCCCTCCCCATCACAAAAACCTCCACCGATCGGAATCAGGGACAGCGGCGGCGGCAGAGCAGATCGGAGATGGGCGCGGAGTGCCGGTACGAGGTGTCGCAGGCGGCGTACGTCAAGCTCGCGCTGCACGCGCTCAAGCACCCGGCCGCCCCCGTCAACGGCCTCCTCGTCGGCCGCCTCGCCGATCCCGCCGCCTCCCCAGCCGTCGTCTCCGTCGTCGACGCCGTCCCGCTCTCCCACCACCCGCACCACCTGCCGCTGCTCCCCACGCTCGAGCTCGCGCTCACCCTCGTCGAGGACCACTTCGCGGGCCTGGACGGCGGCCTCGCCGTCGTCGGCTACTACCACGCCAACCCGCGCCGCGACGACGCCGACCTGCCGCCCGTCGCCAAGCGCGTCGGGGACCACATCTTCCGCTACTTCCCCCGCTCCGCGGTGCTGCTGGTGAGCGCCGGTCGTTTCTTTCTCCCCGATGTGCACGGTTTTGGGGGATGCAAATCTCATCTGGAGCGTCGATTTCTTATGGCTTCGTGTTCATTGATTAGGTCGATAACAAGAAGCTGGAGGAGGCTGTCAAGGGGAAATCTCGCGACCCCGTGGTTCAGGTACTTGTTGAAAACCTTTTGTGCTAATTGCACTGCTAACTTTCGAATTGATAGATAGAATAATTTTAGCAGTGTTAGAGTTTTGCTTTGTCCAAGAACTTGTTAAAAATCCTCAGAACGTTACTAGAACCACATGGCACTGAAGAAAATACTTTTATCAGAAATACGATGACAGTTTTCAGTTGTAGAATATATAGGTCTGAGGAAATTTGGAATTAGATTGCTTTTCTAGTGGAATATTGGAGTGAGAATAGGTTGTCACTCTGGTTTTTTGTTAAGCTCTGTTTTGAGTCTAGCATTTGTATTATATGTTTACATACTTCTGAAGGAGTGATTTTGTTGCTCATATATCATAGTGTTCCATGGTACCTGTTTAGTGTTCCATTGTACCTGTTTATGTTAATTTTGGCATTAAATCATTCATGTTTTAATTTATAGCCTTTTTAATTTTGGGCTGTATTTGAATAAATCCAAAAGTGAAATGATCTCTGATATAAATCTAATGAGAATTAGCATATCATATGAAGCACATGTTTATCCTGCAAATATATTAAAGCAAAGACATGTGGTTATGAACTTGCTTTTTAGTTCCTTAATTTTTACTTAAGAGTAACTTAGGATGGCTACTATGCACTATTGTTATATAAGTTTACATGCAGAACACTGAAACTGCTTTGACAATGTATTATTCGTGGCATGAAATTCGTTAGGGTTTCATTGTAAACTGTTGCCAAAATTGTGGTTCAGAGAGTAGATGCTGATGGTTCTTGACGATACTTTGCTGGAATAGGTTACATGTTCAGTGGTTCAGAGATTTATGGTTCTTACCTTGAATTAATTTATGAAAATAATAAAAAATTTAGCTAGTTGCTTATAAAGTTACTTATGACAATAACAGAAGTTTCTTGAATAACGGATACAATTAGTTTGACTTTAACTACATGGTTCATGAGTCATGACACATTTTTTAATGGTGTATGCAGTTATACACCCGGGATTCATCAAAAAGTTGGCGTCAGGCTGGATCAGATGGGAGCAGTCAGTTGGCTCTGAAAGAACCGTCAACCAATGTTGTCCTGGCTGATCATGTTACGACCAAGAAATGGGAGAAAATTGTTGATTTTGATGACCACCTTGATGATATTAGCAAGTAAGTCAAATGTTTTCTTAAAACCATTGCAGGTTATACCAGTAAAATGAGAATTTTGATACATGGAACTATGCAACACAGAATAAAAAATGTGTGAATATTTGTTTAAGACATTGTTTAACCATATATTTTGTATACCAGTTAGCAGTTAGGGTTTAATAAATTGGTTTAAACAGGGCAGTTCCCTGAATTTAGAATGAAACAAGGTATCAGGCCAAAGTAGATCCCATTCATAAAAAAATTATGAAAATCTAGCTCTCTTTGGCTGATTGACTTATCATTTGGGACATGGACAATTCTAATGTGGCGATCAAAATACCTTGTGTAAGAGTGGTCATAGTTTAGAAGGTTGGCTGCATGCGTTCAAGGAGTATTCCTATTTTTGGCAAATGTAGTTATAAGTTCTAACACTTAAAAACTGAATAAAATTCATTTGCTGATGTATTCTCTGTTTAAATAAGCAGTCTCTTAGGCTGCTTAAGCTCCGCCTAGGCACTAGGTGGAGCTTCACCCTAGGCGGCGCTTCACCGCGACCCAACTGCTCGCTTAGTGCCTCCACATTTTTACACAGAAACGTTGTTCGACAATATTATAAACATTAATTTTCCGGAAATAAGCAAGTGTATATAGGATCATAGTTTGGAACCGGTCCTCCACATACGGTCAAAGACCCAGGTCACACGTGCGGTCAATCCCCTACCAATCAATTCCCTTCCCGGTTCCAAGCCCCAGGTCAAGGACTCAAAGGCACATAATTTTCAAGGACATGAGAACAGCATGTGCGCATTAATCACATTTAAACTGTCATTTGCTATCTTGCTGCACAATACTTGAACCCAACCTAAGACATGCCATGTCTAATTATAACAGTCACTATGTCTTGCATAAATAGGGACAGGCGGTTTACATGTTAAAAGAAACCAATCGTAATAAGCAAACCAGAACTATAGTTTTTGTACTCGATATATTGTTGTTTTGTGGTCTTGCCAAGTCTAGTTTTCTTACATTTTGTTCATGGTATCTCTGTTGTGCAGGGATTGGTTGAACCCAGGTCTCCTTGACTGAAATAAGTTTTCGATTTGGTCTCCTTTAATTGAAACTTGCTTGAAGTCAAGGTGCTGATGCTTTGTCCCGCTGAAACTTGAACATCGCGACGGGTTATTAGCTTGGATTGTATTTTAATATAAACAAGTTTTGTAACAACTATGGCAGTTAAAATGCTAAGATTGACATTAATATGATGTGAGCAGTCTCTTACGACATTTAGCTCAAGTGCAGGCATCCACCTAGTTTGCAAGTTGAAACATTTCAGTTTCTTGCCTGAATCACTATAATCTCAACCAAACGCTTCAAAATTTGAAACGTTTCATTTCTCCTTTTTACAGTACCAGGGAGAATCACCCAAAATGGTATTCCACCCGTTTTAGATTCACTTCCCTCATTTGTCTAAACGAATGTAGAATCCCTACCAAACATTTTCAAAGAAAAAACTAGATAACCGCTATAGAAACATTTCTTGCGAGAAACTTGATCTGAAATGTTAATTGCATAATTTGGAATCATATCAAATGCACCCTAGCTCGAAGCATGGGAAAGTTTACACAAAGCAAACAAACCGAATATATAAAGCACAAAAAATTAAAATATATAAACATGGATATGATCCGGTGACCTCAAGCAGAAGGTGATTGCAGCTCCGTCCACAACTTTTATCTATGCATTATCCATGGTTAGCAAGCTCAAATGTTTGCGGTCATATGTTCAGCTAAATGGTGGTTACCAGCTCTCTCATTTTGCATTTACATTTCTAATTGGCAATATATTCATATTCATCATATTTCAAATTTTCAGGATTGATTGTGATATGTTTGTTATAATGTTCCTAGAGAATTGGTTATCTCCACGTACGAATTCACGCCGGCACCTCCCTCAACCCTACGAAAAACATGGCAAGGGCCGATCTCAACAACGCCGGCACCTCCCTCAACCCTACGAACATGTCAAGGGCCGATCTCAACATCACGAGGTGAGGCATATATGTATGAAGTGAGTTGGGCCAATCCTGCTGCACGAGGTGAGGCCGTGAGGGCATCACGAGGATTTGGCAGCCAGCCCATTCTCCATGGCAGCTCGATTTGATCCAAAATACTCCGTATACTGATCATGCAACATCCACAATACTCTGCTGCACTGCTTTGGTTATCGCGCATTCAATTGGAAGGGATCCTGGTGGCGCCACAAGTGAAATGCTCGGCACATCCCAGAAAGCAGGACCCGCAAGGCCCGTCGAGCAAAGGGGAAAAAGGGATATAGTATAATGACTATCATTGGTGGCGGCACAACTGAAATGCAGGCGAATAAGAGACTTTAATGACCATCACTTCCAACGGGTTTTCAATATAGTATATTAAACAAATGAGGACACGGTACCGGTAAGATAGTACAGAAACTACCATATACGTTTGTAATAATGTAACCTGCCCATAAGGGGCCCATCCAATAACTTCACACGAAAACTTGGTAGGTACAGAATTTACGCACAGATGAAATCACAATTAGATGGTGAATTTATCCATGCCGATTTTACAACATCTAACAACTGGAACTTATGCAACCCATCTAAAATATTGACTGCTATGCCTAAATCATTCAGGATTTTTCAAGCCGCGCTGGGGAAAAAAAAATTATATGCTCATCCACCAATCTCATATCTTTCAAAAACTATCTCAAGCGACAGCACCACTCCCTTCTCCTGTCAACAAAAGTATCTTTGTAAGAACTCAGAATCGATGATAAACAGCAATCGGAGTTTTTTCTTTTTCCATGCCTACCTTCCTGATCAAAATTGGCTAAAGCTTAAAATGTCAGGCTGCCAGCAGGAGGAACAGCCACAACCTTCCCTACAGCCACTGTCTTTCCTGTTACCGTCAATGTAAATGAGATGGTGTTAAAAACTACCAATAAATGAATCTACAGTGGGTACCCAAAAAAATGAGCAAACAAAACAAGGTTTGAGGGAAAAAATACGCTTTCCAAGAGAGAAAGAAAATACGCTTTCCAAATGTATACTTTACCTTCAGTTCGAAGTGTAAACCTTCCAAGCTGAGGGAAGTCAGAGAAGTTCTCTATGCATATTAAGTTATTCACCTAATAAAAAAATACATAAGAATCAAGAAAAGTTGCATTATCAGTTACAAAAACAATGATGCCGAGATGATTTTATAGAGAATACCTGAATGCGGCAAACAACCACCGCACCATTCTTTACAAAAAGAGGCTTCCTCTTTGGCTTCTTTTTCTTGGGATCTGCATCTTTCCTTTTCTTCATATCAATTTCTTCTATAAGTTCTACAATCTCACACTCCTCCACAACTGAGTGGATATGCAACACTGCTTTGTAGCCCGCAGTGAAAATAGCCTAACATAGGGGAGCACAGAACATTACAAGCCATCAGTGCTGATCAACAAAAATAATTAGCATGGGTTAAATGAAAAGATTACCCTTGCATGGTACGATGTACAATTAAGTTTTCAAATACCCATTTTTCAACTCCAGAGAAACAGACAATGTTACATAGTTCAACATAGCATCTACAGTTTAGAAGCTAAAAACAGCTCAAAATGCAACCTGAAGCCACAACAATGTCCAGTTCCAGAAGTAACTAGAGGTTGCTGCTCAACTGCCAGTTAAAATTTAATCCAGAAGAAGTCCACTTCTTGTTCAAATATCAGACTCGAAATCACATTGTTCTAAATGTTATTGCACATAAGTTAAACTGGTACAGGTTTTCGTAAAGAATATTCAGTAGATAACTTCTAGCAGAGATGCACATTAGATGGTAGGTACAAATTGACAAGATAGCCTCCAATCAAATAACTAACATGAACTAAAGATTGCATGAATAGACATGCTATCATGTGTATTTATATCCTGATACACGTCAACCATGACTCGGCAAATAGAAATCCAGTGAAAAGACAAACTCACGAATGGTATACTGCATGCTGGATAGCCCATGGGAAAACATGACATGGATCTAATTTCCAAAACTATTATTCAATGAGCAGGTGATACTTACATTGTCGAGCAGTTCTAGAATCTGTAACTGAGCATTGAATTCAGTGACAGCACCAACAGGATTAGCTGCATCGATAGACACCAAAATGAGAATATGGCAAGACAATGAAAAAAGGAGGATTGTAAGTTCACAGGTTGCAGATCATGCAGCACTCAATTACTGAAACACAACAATTATCTGAGACAAAAGAACATAACAGTTAAAAGAGACATCATTCAACTCTAACACTGTTTTGTCCTGCTACCCCAAACCCATCTTTCGTTGCCAGTTCGCTACTGAAACCTTGGCATAAATTCACACCCATTGTAAAACTTCCTTTCGGAGAAAAACAAACAGCTGTCTTTTCAGCCGATACAAACCAGTCCAGATTTAGCATGTTAATTCAACAAGATATACATTTACTCTTGGGCTCGAAGACTATCGAACAAGAACTAGACAAAAATACACCTATACTGAAATATCTACAGGATTCATTAAACTTATCATGAACATGGACTTACCAACACTTGAAAGTACAAAACCAGTCATTATATCCTCTTCTTCAACTCCCGACAGTTTCACACGGACATTCTCAGCAGGGCCAGCACGTCGTACTTTTTTCTCATCCAAGCTTACACCAATAACTTTGACATGAGACTGCGAGAGGTAATACATAACTGAAATTGGCTACGGGCCATGAAGAATGCCATGTGTGTTACAGAAAAAAACATAAAGGAATATGGAAAATGTACCTTGTTTGGCATAATCAACAAACTGTCACCCTCTCTGATAGTACCAGACTCTATTTTGCCCATCACAACAGTGCCCATATCTTTATACTTATCAATTATTGGCATCCTGCATTATTAATAAATATAAAGGTGCTGAATCTGGCATGCGATCAAAACTAACGTTGAACAAGTTCTCTCTACGAGATTACACGTATTTGAAAGTAAAAGGATATTACATTGAATGTTAATGAGAAGCAGAAAAAAATTCTAACAAGATGGAATAAAAAATTCTGAGGTTCCTAATGGAATAGTTAACAAAGTGACTTCTTTTTACCATTGGACTTTCAAATCGAATTGATTGTAAGACATCAGGATCAATTTTACAAAGATCCCATAGTATTCCATAAGTGCATAACTATGTCGAGATCCTGAACTAAGAAACAGTCACTATGTCCAATAAGTAAAAGAGGATACTGGTGAATGAAGATAATGAATTAGACTAGCATTGAAAAGTGGTTCGACAACAAATTGTTTCTCTAACACAATAACATAAAACATTGGTTATCAGAGTTATATATTGGAGACTATGTAAGCCGAAAGAATATTATGCTTATGCACAGGAATATAGCAGATAAAAATAAGCATAAATATCTAACCTTACTGGACCTTTTGGGTCACGTAAAGGAACTTCAATTTGATCCAGAACTTCAAACAGACATGGGCCATCCCACCAACTGCAGATGCTCTTATCCATCCTGGTCTTCATATTGGCTCCCAGAAGACCAGATATTGGCAAGAACTGGACATCTGGTAACAAAGCCAATGAAATAGTTAAAAATATTGCTGTACCTACAATCAGATTATGCAGTAGCAAAGCATAAAGTGTTCTGACAGTTTGCCCCATGCAAAAAAAAAATACCTGGGCATAAACAGTGTAATAAGATGATTGTCTTATGGGCTATCTAAGTTAATGATCTGTGTGATCATAACACAGTTGTGAACTTAGCATTGCTTACAGAGCAATTAGCTTAAGTTATGACATGAATGAAATCAGGAAGCAACTAAAGAACATATTGAAGGCACAATTTCCGAGCACAAGGATTACTATAAAACTTTGCTCAGTACTGATAGTAATATGAAAACGAGCTAATGCTTGAAAATGGGTGCTCCCAATAATTTAAACTTCAAGGTATCAAAGAAGGGGAATAAGACCTACCTTTCTTAACATTGTATCCTGAAGATTTGAGGAAAGGAATCATTTTTGATTCAATCTCATCGTACCTGAAAACGTTCCAAATTCGAGTCTGATTATTTTCATCCAGTTACAAAAGCTATATAACATTAATAGCATATTTCTGTAAGAGTCCAATAGATGTCTTGTCTAGCATACCTTTCCTTGGACCATTTGACAGTAGGTTCATCCATTTTATTTATGACAACTACCAGCTTAGCAACACCTAAAGTTTTTGCAAGCAGCACGTGTTCCCGAGTTTGTCCTCCCTTTTCATACCCAGTTTCAAATTCACCTTTTCGAGCAGATATGACCTAAAAGGGAAAAGGGTTGATATCTATAAACAACTTAATGCCCAAGGTAAATGGAGATTCATCAAATAATGTGAATCTAATGGTTACCAGAACACCAATGTCAGCTTGAGATGCACCACTAATCATATTTGGAACGTAACTTTTGTGACCCTGCAAAGCCAAATCATCCCATCAAATAAGCACCAAGGAGTGAAGGATGAAGCAAATTCAGCTTGATGACTCAAATCAACAAATACTAGCAGTCAGATACATTAAAGAATCAACAGGCTTGGACATCAATCAAGAACTAAAACTAGAACAAAAATAGTGACTGTATGATATTTTGAATAGTCACTGGCATATATCTACCTAACAAGTGTCAGATATCAAAATATGCCATGGATCAGAGGCAGTATCACCAACAAAAAGATCCCTGGACTAAAATGACATTATTTAGTAAAGCTTGGGGAAAGTGTCGGAGCACATTCCAAAAAAACAAAATCACATAGGCCTCCGTTGTTATGTATCAAAATCATCTTATGTCAAAGCGAAGACTAAAACGGGTGCCATTGTCTCCTAATAATGAGGACGCATATTTCTTGTATCACCTAAAGCCTATTAAATGATATTGGTCAACTGTAACTATACAGCTGTTGCCTTTATCACTACCGTCCTGCTGTAAAAAAGTTACACAACCTAAAATTGAAACCATAATAAGATGCCTTAAAAGCAAGCTATAAGGCAATGGGCTCTGTATGAAAATAAATATCAAAACCATTTGACATAGAGGTCCAGAAACCAGATAACAGCTTGCAAACTAATACAAATCAGAATAATGTGAGCACCGCGTTGTAAATAATAATAAACTACCATATTAGACTAGAGCGTTGACTTGTTTATACCATATGTATCACAGTAAGAGAAATATACCGGTGCATCTAAAATAGTGAATCTTGTGTGTTCTGTCTCAAAGTGGGCTCTGCCAACTTCAACAGTCTTTCCCTGAACACAGAAAAAAATAATTCAGAATACAGTAATATGCTTTACATTATAATTTGGAGAGCAGATGAGATTCGTCCGGACGAATTACAAGGATCATAACAACAAATTATTCTTCAACACAGCACGTTTTCACATGTCATATTCTTCAACACAGCATGTTTAATTGTTCAGCGACGGCTTAAGGCCATATATGACAGAACACAACAAGGAAATAAATAGAGATCTAACGTACAAGTGTTGAATCAGCTTGCAACAATTAAACACGAAACAACATACCTTAGCTCTTTCTTCCTCGTTTGTGTCCATAATGTAAGCCATGTACCTGCGAGTGTTTTGATTACACAGTAAAATGGGTATCCCAGTAAAGCATTGAATATTTCTGAATTTGCAATCGACAAATAACTAATCAGATAGAAAGGGTCCTCTGGCACAAGGCTTTCCAGATATTGTAGAGAATACACAATACTTAAAAAAGAATTTAAAAAGAATCTTTAGATGGATGCTAAACTTGAATTAGTATGATTTCTAAAATCATGGATACATATCACCAGTTCACTCCTTAACTGCATTCTGAAGTATAGGAAAACTGAATCTGTCACCTACTCTTGTGCACATATAGCTGTCAACTAGTTTACCAGTATATGTATTTTCTACAAAAAGAAAAGGATATTTAAAACATGCATTCCCATGAAAGATCGGTAGTGAATAAGTTAGCCTTTCTTTTTAGTTTTACATGTTATTTTTTTTAAAAAAAAGTGAAAGTAGTCATGAAATTCTGTTCGAAACAATTCAATGCAAAACAAAGGCACGAAATAGGTCTATCCTAATGTTCAAATGATAAATGAAAGAACCAACAACACATGAAAATAAGGTGACAAAGAAGCCTAGGGTGAAACGGAAGCAGACAAAAAATGAGCATCCATTTTATTTAGTAGTATAAAGAGGTTAATCACCCATGTTCAAAATATTGTACAAGTAAAATTTAATTTTCAAATAAGGACATGTTAGTCGAGACCTATTTGTATGTAAAAAATGAATTACTAACCAGCTTTCTCGACTTTTATCCTTTGCTTCCTTCTCATATTTCTGGATGGTCCTATCATCAACTTGACCACTCAAGAACAATATCTGCCCACCGGCAGTAGACTTTCCAGCATCTACAACAATGCAGAAAACAAAATTAAGACCAGCATATGGTCAGATAGACACTCGAAAAGAAAAATGCTGTCATGAAGTCGACTCTCTCAAGCAAACTTTCCGGTGTATAGACACTTGAAAAAAAAGGACGCTGTCAAGAAGTACATAATTCAGCCACTACAACCCTCTTAATAGGGAAGTATTTACAAGAAATAGCAGAGATAAACATGAAGCAACCTGTCTACTGCCAGCCAAGAGCAATAAGGCAGTGAACTAGATAATATAAAACACAGTTCCAAGTAGAATCAAAGATACATGCTTCGGAGCTAAATAAAATTTAGGAATTCTAAGCAGGCATCAATGAACACAGCTACATAATCAATGAAGGTATTCTGTGCACCTATCTAGCTGACCCTGAAACAAAGACCTTGATCAAAATGAAGCAGGCAATACGGAAGTTTAACTTACCAACATGACCAATGAAAACCACATTCAAGTGTCGTTTCTGTTCCCCTGCCTCATCTTCTACCTCATGAGCATCTTCATGTGCAGCAACTGCAGTGATACAAGAAGCAGCATTACATAAGTCTACACTTGCTAAAACTAACACAGGACCAAGAAGCAGTAATAGTAACTTTGGAACTGCCACAAAAAGCCCATCAGTGAAACTAAATGTCTACAGCGCCTCAAATTTCTGTACAGCAGCATTAAATACAAGAAACTTTTAACCAACAGCCTATCTAGGAAGCTGCCTTTAAGCAGAATGACACAAGAATAAATTACTTCACAACGAGAAGAATTAGCTATTGCAAATACATCATATTATAAAATTTAACAATAACATTGTTCAAGTTGCCCCTTGAAACTACTTATAACTGACAATTAGGGGTCTTCTTTTTGCAGCAGGATGCATTTTATCAAAATTTTCGTGAAGCACAGAGAAAAACATAAAATTAAGTATTTTCTTTTTACTTCAGGTCTAAACAGCAATTACATGACAAACAAAAAAAAACAAGAGCATATGTAATACATACCATTTGTCTTAAGCTCCAAGGACTGAAGAGATGACTGGATTTCCTTGACACCTGAAAGTACATGACGGCTTACTACAGAGTTATTAAGATAATGCTGAAGTACAGCATGTCTACATTTTGTAGTGGAAAAGAATTTTATGGTACGCTAGATACAGAAACAGAGATTTCACGCTGCTGGTAAAATTCCCAACAGTTTGTCACAAAGATACATTAAACAAAATAAAAAATCCGCTTTCTCGAGTCACTATTTCAAATCAGCAATAAGGCTAAGAAAAAAGCTTCTGACATTATTTGATTATTATATTAGAGTTTATTTGTCCCATCTGGCTCTCTCCATAGAAGTAATACACAAACAGAGGAATCATCAAAATAATAATAGAAAAATGAACTTTACAAATTTAATCAATAAGCAAGAAGTGGATACAGCCCAGAAAACACCTTGCAAGCCCACGAGAAGACATTCAATATAGCCAGTTGATCACATTCTTGGACTGATCCAAACTACCACAATAATCCATAGCAATTGGTTGAAGAATTACTACTCGCCAAAGTTTGGGAAGCTCTTCAAAGGGCGGATTATCCTTAAGATGGAGGCACAGCTGACATAATGCTAAGCAGCATAGGGTTTTCCCCGGATTAGGGGCAATAAGAAGCAAAGGGGAGCGAGCATTCTACATTTGGTTTGTTATATGGATAAGAACTACAGCATACATAAGAACAGTGCTCCGTGGAAAGAATTTACCCAACAAAATAGACCTGATTTTGGGAACAAAGGAAAAAAAATAACCAGAGATTGCACTGTCCGTCCTAGGTATAATAGTTCTATGCAAGGAAGTTGGCCTCCTATTCATATATTAACATTCTTTCAAGGGGTCAGAAGACGTGTACGTAAACAATTTTAGGCTGACCAATAGACATTCTGTTCCTTATCAGAACAAGGGGAAAATGTTGAGAATAGAAAGTGTGGACACATTGTGCTTGTTTTGTGGAAGGAAACATATAAACAGGGTATAAACCAGATCCGGCATCGAGCTGGACTACTTCAGTAGGCAATATTTCCATGTTTGTCAGGGCACTACTGTTAGAAAGTAGTAAATAAGAGTTAGGAACATTTGAAGTAGAGTCGGCATATGACTTTGGAGCCAATAAGTGTTCATAAAGTAGCCATGTTAATCGCTTAGGCTGGAGGCACCAAGCTGCACCTTTGCCATAATTGAAAGGCTAGGCACTAGCAGCTGCTGGACGGTTTACGCAATGACTGGACAGAACTGGGCAGGACGGGCATCACCATAGAGCGGGTGGGAAAGAAGCATAGGGGAGACCAGGACGTTAGCATTAGAGGATCAGCGCATAAGCAGTAGAATAGAAGCAGCACAGGAGCGGCACCTCGGAGCACAGGGGCAGCAGTAGGGATAGAGCACTTTATCGACCACAGGTCCATAACAGGATACTATGCTGTCTCTTCTTCTCCACACATTTAGAGCCTTCCAACTTCTTTCACCAATTTCCTTACAGCCTGGCATGGAGATGAGTTGTAGTGCCTTCAGGGGCTAGGTGGCAGTCAGTGCCCAAAATTTCGTATTAATCAAAGATATTTATGTCAGTGATCATAAATGAACTAAAGCACCATCAGGTCCACTGGACGCCACATTTGCCGCAAGTGTCTTCACATGCTCTCGGGAAAAATCTCAACCTAAAGGGGGCTTCTATTACAACAGTCAACAGAACATCATAAATGTTCTAAAAGGTGGCCACCTAGCCAGCATAGCTGCGAACTACACTCTCTCGTAGTGCTTACTTGCCGTTAGTCTGCCTAAGCGGCTGCCTAACCATGAAGAAGCGCTAGGCGCCAACCTGCCACCTAACGCTTTTCCGAACTTAGCACATCATCAGCATGCATGTCCTACCTATTGGCTGACCACGAACACGACAACAGAACTTTAAGCTTTTCAGGGGCAGTTCATGGAATCACGAACCGAAACAAAGCAACAGAATCACAATCAGCTCCATAACACTGCCACCACACATAATCATCCGATGGATGGCCATGATCTCACTCATGCAGAATCAAAACGGCCATCAGGGTACATGAGCTGTCGTCAACTTGGTAAGATCTAGCAGCTCAATTCCGCCACAAACATCACATATCGGCGCCCATGCCTAATCGCGACGACTCCCGCGCAGCAACTCCCACACACGCACCCTCGTAAAACACAAAGCACCGCGTAATCGAGCGCGTCAGCAGTACAGATCGGCGCTGAAGAGCCTCAGATCTAAGCGAAGAAGCCGTAAAACAGCACGACGGAACGGGAGATAAGACAAGGAGAAGAGGGGTGGCTCACCTTCCGCCGGGGGCGCGGGCGCAGCATCAGCGGCGGCGGCAGCATCCGGGGCGGCCTCGTCGACTCCCTCCTCGGGGGCGCCGGAGTCGACGGTCATCGGCTCCGCGTCCTCGCGCGCCCAGTCGTCGACGGTGGCGTCCTCAGTCGGCGGGACGTGCTGCGGCGGCGGGGCCTCGGCGTGCGCGTCGTGCTCCATCCGCGACGCGAGGAGAGCACGAGGCAGCGGCGGCGGCGGCGGTGGAGAGACGCAGCTACGCTGGGCTGCCGGCGTCTAGGGTTTTGAGTGTGCGGCGGATTTGGATGGGATTCTGCGGTGAGCGAGTGGGCGGTGACTGATGAGGAGGCTGCTGCCGCTGCCGTGTGTCGTCTTCGCTGCGTGCTTTCCTCGGCGAGCTAGGCTGGCTGTCTGGACTCTGGGATTCTTCGGCCGGTTTGGGCTTTTAAAAATCCAGACCACCGGAACTAATAAGCCCAAAACTTTCTAATAGTGTTGGAGAGTCTTTCAACCTGCATGCTTGACGGGCGCGAAAAGTAAGAATTACGCATATTATTAGCTACCGTGAGGACCAAGTTTCACAGGTTGCGGCGAACTTTCACTAAGTTTTGTATTTGGGACTATTTTATCGCCATTGTTGTTGTTATTTATGCGCAGAGTGTATATTACTAGTTGTAGTATCTCAACTATGAACGAAGGTTTGTCGTGGCTCTATCGTCATCCTATACTTATGTTATATGTTACTCGGAACGACTAAATAATTTGTAAATGATTTTTGTAGGAATGTGAATTTATGTACTTACCATTTACCAATTCTCGTAATCTTTGATGAATCCCCATTATCTCCATAATCTTTAATCTTAGTTTATCAGAAGCTTGGTCTAAGATTCCCTGCCTACCTACTACTCCATCTCCAATGAACTCCGACAGCATCGTAAGTAATTATTTTTCGAGGTTTTTCGCGTTTGTTGAGCTCTCAGCAACCCCAGGTATAGAGGGAAAAAGGGGTATTGGTGGACTGAGGTGACTAGCAGAGATGACAGTGCGACGATGGAGTCATCCACTAGGTTGATAATGGGTGGTGGAGCCAACAAGGCTTAAGAGAACTGAAATTTAGCGTAAAGGTGGTTATTATGTGGTGGCGGGAGTCGTTGGTGGTGAGGGAGGAGGCAGTGTATTATCGAAGAGGACAAATAAGTTAATGATGGGCGAATGGAGCAAAGGGCAGAGTGTGAAGAGAGGGGACTTTCGGCCTGCCTCGTAAGCATTGGAGAAGACGCCGATGAGGTGGTGGCCTGTGTAGTTGGAAAACGGTGTTGGAGCCATGGTGTTGGATTGCTAAGGCAAAACTCAATTTTTATGCATGAGGAAGACGGTGAAATTAAGTTTATATAGGAACGGAGGTGAAGATGGGCTTTTGGATTGCATCCATGGGCCAACAAACCACATGGTTTTGGGGTGAAAATCATGTGGGAGATAAATAGACAAGGTAAACCTTATTTTATTTTCATTATGGCTAAGTGGGATTCGTTTTCTATTAGCTTTTCATTGCCCCTTCTATACTGCACCAATCTATTTTCTTATCCTTTTTTTCTTTCGACATATTTTTTCAATGTTTTTTTGAGAAGAACTACATCAAATCTCGTGTCATACTGATACGTTAACAAGACCTCCCACCTATACATTGATCATGCCACCTGTAGCTTTGGGTAGCGCCCAGTACACAATAGGTTCCCATCCCTCATATAGTCATGTAGTCACTCTGTCTAAAAAATAATGATGTTTTAGTTTTATCCTAGTCAAACTAATTCAGTTTTGACCAAATTTATAATGAATAATAGCAATAGTCATGAAACAAATATAGACATAACATGAAAATATATTTCATGATGAATCTAACGATACCTTTTTGACACCATAAAGGTTGGTACTTTTTTTTAATAAAAAGTTGGTCAAAATAGTTTGACTTAGGACAAAAACAGAACACCGTTTTTTTTTGGGACGAAGAGAGTATGATATTTTTCCCTTTTCTTCTTATTTTTAGAAATTATTTCGAAATCACTACTTTATTTATTTCTAAATTTGTGACTTGTTTAAACATTTTAAATGAGCTAAACTAATATTTTTGAAATATAATTCAATTTTTTAGACAATAGCATGAATTTTTTTAACTTAAAACATTGAAACAACACATACAATAAATTTTATTCCATATCCAAATAAATTAATTACGTACTTTTCATATACATTCAACCTTTTTGAATTTTGAAAGACCAAGCTAAACATTTTTTGAATTCTAATTCAACGCCATACACAAAATGTTAACAAAATACTCCCTCCGGTTTTAAATATATGACATTGTTGACTTTTTTCGCTACTTTAACTATTCATCTTATCTGTAAATATTTATGCATAAAGCTAATTGTATAAGTTAACTTTAAAGTTATTGTGATGACAAATCCAATGGTATTCACTTCACATTAGGAAACTAATTATTTATAGATATATTGTTGATCAAAGTTCACAGAAAAAGTCAAGGACGTCATATATTTACGGATGGAGTATAATAGGAGTGTTGAATGATGTTAAGCTTGAAAAAGATCAGGAATATAAAAAAAACTTTATATTGATTATTTTGTTTTATTAGTTCTTATGGCATGTTTGTTATGTGGCTATAAGTGATTCAACTACTTATAAACTCTATAGGGGAAGTGATTGGAAACACAATAAGGAGAAGTTGGTATTTTTGCTTTCACTATATTTGTTCTTTCAAGGGAATCACTCACTCTAGGAGCTTCTTTGTACTCGCTCTGGGAGCTCATCCAAATAGGCCACAAACTATATTGTGGGTCAAAAGTGGAATTAAATATGGAGTTACGTTTTTGAGAAAGTAGCATGAACTTTTGAATTCAACTCAAATCCACAAATCTACACGGCCGCTCAAATTAGTACTGACACCTATCTTTGCAATGATGGGCCCTAGATCACCAGCCCGGTGTTTTATTGGAACGGAAGAAATGCATGGCCCAACTTAAATCACAATATCATACTGATCCATTCCAAGAAATAAGAGGAATAGCTTTGTTGACTTGAAACTTGCCTATGTCAAGCAAGGTAGGCACTCTGATCTAGGACGTTGGATTCATGACCACTATCCCCATTGGCCGGACAATTTGTGCTCCTTGATTTTCACTAGACAACGAGCAATGAGGTTGTCTTGCTGCTCAGATATGGTGTGGCAATGAATTTAAAGACACTGCTTTGTTGCGAGAGACAGAGAACCACTGCAGGGGAGCCGGATCAAAGGAGCAGTGTCATGATACTGTATGTTAGTGGTGGCAGGGCTGGCGATCATGCATACATGTACCATAAGATGTGGGGCGAGAGTAGACGACTATTAATTAGCACAATTCAATGGGAATGGAGGAACAAGTAAAGACGGTGTGTCTTTCGCAAAAAGAAAAAAGGAAAAAACGGTGTTTGCTGGATGGGACGGTGTGTCTTGTTCGTTGATGCCGACAGAAGTGACCTGGCCTCAGCATATGGCCGGCAGCGGGTGTTTTATTAGCCGTGCTCTTAAGTTGTAGAGACGAAAGTAACATATATAAATATACTAACTAGGTCTACTGCTTATATAAACTCATTAAAAAAGCCATATAGTGAACATCAAGCTCTTAGAAAGCCGTACGTACTAGTAGAGATTAGAGAATCCAAGAGAGACCTGGTCACAGCTGATATGCTTCATGCATTAAGTTTGGTCATACATACATGAGAGTATGGCAGAGTTTATTATGTGGCTGCTGGACCATATATACTAGGTACCGAGAGCACACAATCAACGGCTCCAAATTGTTCCAGCGGCTAATCTCGACACTGTCCATAATGTAATACCCAGGCACACGCGTCCATGGCCAATCTGTTGATGTACCGAAACATCGCCGTCGGTTGATGGTGTGGCCTCATGCAGCGGCAGCGCAGACAGGCAGGTCATTCTGCTCGGTAGGCCGCTGCTTGAGGATGGGGTTGCTCTCGAAGAAGTTGACCGGTTTAAGATCAAAGCTGGAAGACACGGTGGGCATGATGGGGAAGTCCTCCTGGCACGGGATGTGGTGGAACCCCAGAGTGCACCACAGCACTAGGTCCTTGTTCTCAATCGGACGGTTCCTATTCAGCCACATAATAATCACAATGTTAGATCAAAGGATTGACAGCGCAACATTGCTATAGTTCGATGCATCAACAGAATCGAAATACACACCTCTCAGACCAAGTAGCCAGTGTGTCCTCCCCTTTACTCTGGTACACGAACAGACCACCGGCCCATTCCTCGCTCTTGTTGTAGGGTGTCACCCATATCTATTGGACAAAATTAAAGTAAATCAGTACCAGCACATAAACATTATTGTCAGGTTACAATATCATCACATATATGTTTTCTCTGCTTAGGGAGAACTTTTCTCACCTGATTGTTGGTGAAAGCTCCTCTCTTCTGCGGCGGATCCTCCGGGTCCAGCAAGCTGGCGGCGGTGCCGGCTGGAACGACCTTGTAGCCGACCGGGTTCCCAACACGTGTCTTCTTCGTTGGATTGATGACATGGAACTCGGCAGGCTCGTAGAGCTTGAGCCGGATTTGGGCGTCCTTCTCAGTCTGGGCGACGTGTCGGGTGGCCTTGAGGTAGCTCCGCCGGGGAGACTCGCCGGGCGCGGTCTCCTGCCGGGCCATCTCAACTTTAACGAAGGAGTTGTCGGAGCCGTCGACGTCCATGTCGAGGCGGAAGGTGACGTAGTGGTCGTGGATGACGCCGATGACGTTCTCAGAGAGGAGGGTGCCGTGCATGTCCTCGTTCTGCCGGACTTGGTTCATGTGGGCGTACGGCGAGCCCTTCACCATGAGGATACCGCTGAGCCCAACCTGTGCCATGTATAGTTGCCAGTGCACATAAACAATAGTGAGCCACGGCGATGGTTAACTAAACACAACTAAACGTAGGAAAAAAAATGGATGACAATTTTGATATGTGCTCCAGTTACGAATTATCTGTGGCACATAAGGGACCAAAAAAATTATTTCTTATGCAAAACAGAAAACAGAACTTTGAAATGAGATTCACGGTGACACTTGCGTGCTCCCATTCTTCTCCTGAAGAGGTAATGGACGTTGGACAATCCCTTGGCAAATCAACACAAGGAAAATGACATCCATATTCTTTTGACAAATTGGGTGACGGGTAGTAGGAAGATGAGGTGTGGAGCCGGCTCCTGCCTCCGATATCCAATGGTTGTGGAGATTTGTGTGATGTGATCATGTGAAGCTCCACTAGCAAGGATCCCTAATCTTTTTTATTAGGCATCGCATGATTGGATTCATGAGAATCTATTGAAGCTAGTCCCTCTAGACATATATATTTTTTTAAGGAAAATGCTTCAGAGTAGACCCATTTGTTCGACTTTTGTCCGACCAAGTGTTTAAGCCATTTGATTGATATGTGAACCACCACCCAAGTGATCTTAACCATTGGATTTTCTGGTCGTACAAAAGTCTACCAAATAGGTGTACTCTATAGCAGTGCTCATTTTTTAACACCAATATCTCTGAAACTGACAGCAGCTAAACTATAGATAAAAAAATGCTGCCCCTATTCTACCTTATCTTTTTGAGAGGGCTCCCTTGCTGTACATTTGCTCGTATGAATAATGAAAAGACAAGCACTAGGAGAAAATAACAACCTACTCATAAGATTTTTTTGGCCTGTTCTTTTTGTCTGCCAGCAACACTGCCACACATTTGACTCGCATGGAGAGAGAGAGAGAGAGAGAGAGAGGAGAGAGAGTACCTTGATCCGGATGAGACCGTCCATCTGAAACTCCCAGTCCATGATGTAGTCGTAGTTGGCCACGGATGCCGCCATGCGCGCCACCAGCGTCACCTTTGGCCGCGACTCCCTTATCTGCACCATCGCAATGCGGCGCACAGCAATGTCACTCCGGCACGGCGGCACAAACCAACACAACACCGCTACATCATGGATGCAGGGATATATCGGCTGATAGCTATCTCCACTTCACCTAATCCTCTTCCGAGCCGTTGGGAACACAGGAAATAGGTACAAATTGGAAACGATTTTGTATTTTTCCTTGTGAATTTCTGCGCCCTGGTTTAGAATTCAGATATACCCAATTGCAATATTTTTTTTAATCCTGGGTTGATGCCGCAAGTTGAGAATAGGAAACGGCCAAGTTTCTACTACTTTTGCAAAATATATAAATGATAATAATCTAGCAATACTAGTCAATGTCATCCATCCTGCACAAAGAATCACTAACACCAGGCCAAGCATTATTTTGTAGAAGTTCAAGTTAATTTCAAGATTCCTCTCAAGAAAAGAACGGAAAAGGACTAGCATTAAGTATCAATACTACTTACTAGGCCTTGTCACATTTTGCTAGAAAAGTCGACGACCTACATTTGTCGTGGCACTCCTAGCCTGACACTGACACTTTGTAACTTATTCAGAAAACACACAAAAAAACACATGTATAAGATCTCAAATTTATTAAGAAAATAAATGCTTTTTGTCAGCTATTTACATGTATAGAAAATTAGTATGATGGATGTAAGCAGCATAACCAGTTTATTACTAGTGTCATCTTTTATGTGGCCATCGATCACAAAGTCCTTGAAGTAGTAGGTGATCTGTCTTTGTATTCAGGATTGATGGATTCTCCTAGTCCAACCTTTGTCAAGTTTTTGTTGACAGCATATGCAGTTCATAATTCGGGGTGTCTTCAGCTTAGTTGGTCGTCGATCACATGTCCTAGCTTGTTGGTCATCGATCACAAGTCCTTGAAGTAGTAAGTGATATTTGTTTGTATTCATGGTAGCATGAATATCTAGTCTAATCTTTGTCAAGTTTTTGTTGAGAGCATATGCAGTTCACGATTCTCGCTCTTGGTTTTGAAAATCCTATCTCTAATGTTGGAAATATCCTAGTCCAACCTCCCGCAAGTGGCCAAAAACACTCGAGAGTTCAATTCCTAAGCGATCACTTTCTATTCATCAGGAAAGCTTGAACATAACGATTCGGAAATGTTGTCAAGTTGTTGTTGACTGCATATGCGATTCAAGATATTCTTGTTCCTGATTCTTGTTTGCACTCCTATTCCTATGCCAACTCTATTGCAAGTAGCCGAAACTTGAGTATCGAAGCAACAGCTACAGTTGATTCTCAAAAAAGATCAACAGCTACAGTTGTCACGGCATGCACACCTACACCTATATCTAGCGTACGTATGACTCACTCAGCCTTGACGACAGACAGACAGACAGACAAAGACAGAGAGAGACGTGTAAGAAGTTAGCGAGCGAGGCACTTACGTCCATGCCGGTGATGGGGCTCTCCGAGTGTCGCCACGCGATGTCGCCGGCGTACCTCTCGAAGACGCAGATCATGTTCTCGCGCACGTAGGGCCGTCCGTCGGCGGCGACGAAGACGCCGTCCATGTATCGCGCGTGGCGCGGGCAGTCGTTGAGCGGGACGAGCGGCATGGCCTGGAGGCCGAAGCCGTACTCACCGGCGTCCATGTACGTCTTGAAGTACCATGCCTCGGCGGGGTCCATGTACGGCACGAACAGCTCCGACGCCATGCCCTTGTACATCACGTCGCGGCCCTGCACCCGCGCGCGCGACACCACCATCCCGGCGCGCGCGTCCGCCTTGAGGTGCAGCTCCCACCCGCCCCACCGCACCGTGTGCCCGTCCTCCACCTCCACCCCAGGCGACGACGACTCCATCGACGGCGCCCGCACGTCATGGAAACCAAACGACGTCTTGGTGGTCGACTTGGTGGCTTGGGTGTAGCGGTAGTCGGTGTTGTCGGCGGCCGGGATGGGGATGCCGGCGCCGCGGTCGGAGATGCTGACGACCTCGCGGGTGTCCATGTCCACCAGCACGGTGAGGCCCTCGATGGGGCGCATGTAGAAGTTGGCCGTGCCCTCGGCGGAGAAGCACTGGATCTTGATCAGCCGCCGGCCTTCCTCCGTGGGGCCGTACCACCCGAGCGAGATGGGCAGGCACGCCACGTCCGACATCCGGACGCCGCGCCGCGCCACCGTCGCGTTGAACGCCGCGTCGCCGAACGGCGCCCAGCACAGGCTCTGCTGCTCGTCCATCGTCATCGTCGGGTAACCCGACGCCGGCACGGGCAGCGGCGTCACCGCTCCTTCTTCGCCGGAGGAGACGGAGAGGTCCACGGCGAGCACGTGCGACTCGCCGCGGAACCGGACCACCGCGATGGCCCGGCGCGGGGGGAGCGCGTCCGCGCCCTTGCGCCACCGCAGGACCACGGGCTTGTCCGGCTCGTCGAGCGCCAGCGAGTGCACGAGCAGCGACGACGGCGACGACGAGAAGGGCGGGTGAGCGTGGAGGAGCTCCCGCGCCCGGTTGATCTCGCCCACTGTCAGCGGGTCCAGCGGGTGCCGCGGCACGTCGGACTCGTGCGAGTGCGACGACTTCGGTTTCTTCTCTGTCCGGCGGCACGCCCACGGGGCGAACCTGGTGCAGCTGCCGGCGTCGTCGTCCAAGAGAGAGGAGGCTGGCGTGTCGATGCCGCGAGGCAGGCGGATGGTGGAGCGGACGACGAGGAGAACGAGGGCGGCGCCGAGCGCGAGGAACGTGAGACGGAGCAAGGAGGTGGAGTGATCCATTGCTGCGGTGTCTCTTTTGGCCTTTGCAGTGAGTGAGCTCACTGAGCAGAGGTCCAGTGACCACCATATATGGTGACTCACTGTGTCTGCTAGCTTGGAGGTTGGGACGACGACGATGTGGACATCAACGGTGTGTGTTCAGGATCGGTACGACGTCAGTCACGCTGCTTTTTTTTTAACACTTTGAAAAGGGGAACATTTAGACAACTTTGGTATGCTGACACACTGGTAAAAAAGTTTTCAACGGTAATGCTTATACTTAAAAAAAGTTTAAACTGATTTCCGCAGTACCGTGCAGCACATGACAACAAATAGTTCCTCTCAACATTGTTCCTCGATAAATTTATACGAAAATTCTAAAGTCCAACTAGCAACTTATCAGCATGGTCTATGCTTCATCTTGTCCGAGCTTAATAAGGTGGCATACTGGTTGAGCCTATCCAAGCTATGGATGGTATTTGCCAAACTCCATTTGTCTTCCCCTCGTACTCGCAAAACAACTGTCCAGTTGCAAGTCGGGACACCTCGTCGTTTGAAAAGAACTATCAATTTGCTGATAGGTTCCAGGCCCGGCCCTAAGGGGAGGCAAACGGGGCGGCCGCCCAGGGGCCCCCGAGTCCAAGGGGCCCCTCCCTGGCATGTGTACGTATAGAGGTACACGCCTGTGGCCTTGGTCCAGCGCTCCTCCGGCACCGGTTAAAATTTGAGTCCACTTCCTCTGTAATTTGTTGCCTGCAGGCTGTAGCCCCGCCTCCTTATAATCTAATAAGCCCAATTCTTGCTAAAAAATATATAATAAGCCCAACTGATACAATACAGTCAATTAGCCTGGCATTGAAAAGCTCTTGTGCTGGTCCACACATCGCAAGTCGATTGGCCGTTTGCTGAGATTGCGATCACCGCAACGCCAAGTCTGCAGCAAGCGCTGCTGCATTCCCTATGCTAATTGCTATGCCCATAGTTACTAACGGCATGAATACGTGATCCATTAAAAGATATTGATCAATTCATTTACCAATTTTCAGCAAGTCCATGTCAACTAAGTAAAATGTATGCATCATGCAGTTAAAATAGGAAAAGATACGAAATGAGTAGGTACGGTGAGCTAATGTAGTAATGAAGTGCCATGGGAATTTTTTTTAAGAGTGACTTTGCGTCTAGAAACTTTAGATAATTTTTTATAGTAACATGTACAAAACATTTGATATGAATAATTTTTTATATGTTATTTGTCTTACTTAGTAACAAATTATATATGTAAGTAAAAATTTTAATTTTGTATAGAAGGGCCCCGACTTTTCATTTCGCTCCGGGCCATCGAAACTTCAGGACCGGCCCTGATAGGTTTCGATATGAGTTCTTACGTATGGACGAGAGTGAGAGGGGGGAGAACAATTTAAACTACTGGACGAGAATCTTGCCTTGGATTTGACACTAAAAGTTGTCTCCTATCCTTAATCTCACAAACTGTCACGTGAAACAAAGAATCTCTACAAACTACGCATATTTCTAGTGTTGTTTCACATGAGGACAGCCAGAATATTTATATCAGGTTCCTCGAGCAGAGATCAAAATTGTTATCATTTCCGTCAATTCATTTGTCCTATTCAAGGAGCTATCTATATAGGTTATAGGGATGACGCAGATGGCTACAACATAAACAAAATGGATACTTTGATCCTGCAGGGATGCACGGCGTGGGCGGATTTGATCCCGGATTGGTTTGCCACTGGCGGCATGCCGTACAGAGAGCCAGGGGCGGGCTCAGAATTTGAGCTATGGGTATTCAAAAAAAGTTAACAATTTAAATTATGAATAATCAAAATATGGGTATGGTTCCACACATAGATATACTAAACAATCAACATATCAAAGCATGTGTGCTTTCTTTTTATTTAGATTGAGCTTGTTTAAGTGTTTGTTTTCGTTTCTTGATGCATATACATAAGGTATAGTCTTTTTAAAAAGCAAATTATTCAAAATAACGGGTATTCATTTGAATACCCTTGGTACAATGTAGGCCCGCCCCTGCAGAGAGCCAGGTGCACCTGCTGCAGCTTGAATTAATTATCATAAACAGAGCACAGACGTCCCTTCAAGTTTAAGAGCAAACCCAACGCGGGGCTTATAGCCATCAAATGTCAGATGTTGCAACAAAAAGGTAGGAGAGAGAGGGTGCATCGGCGCGTCTTCTGTCGCCAAGCTTGGCACGAGCGCCAATGCAAAACTGTGGAACCCGCTCTGCCTCTCCTCTCTGTCTCTCTCCAACACATGCCCTGACAGTAGCAATTGTAGGGCCTTCGGGGAAGAATCCAATCCCGCGCATGCGCACAGGGCGCGTGCGTGGCGCGTGCAGAGCTGCAGGGGACTACGCGCCAGCCCGCAATGGGCTTGCTCTAACACAATGCAATATCTTCCAGGATTTAGTGACAGTGATGGTTTGCAACTGGAAATTCGGCCACTTCTGGTGCGACAACATGTCTATCTTGTCCCTCTCAGAAGGATCGTTGCCGTCCTGAAGCCGTTGCAGAGCATGCAGGCACGGAGCAGCATGCCAGCATCTAGCAGCTTGGTGGTCAGAAAAAAAAAATCTTTGAACTATCGTCCAGGCCGGGTATGCTTAGATGGTGACGACTGAACTATGCGCTATGGATTGATCCGATGGACTCAAGCAATGTCAACAGCATGGGGGCAAGTGTAAGGCGGAGCCAATGTCAAAAAGATCTTCTTTTTTTTTTTTTGGCCACATCGGTTCATACGGCTCACGCTCCTACAGGTTTAAGTAATGAATCAACGAGAAACACTAATAACAAGTGATCTATATGTGCGGAAAAAAGAAGACCAGCAATATTATTTGACGGCACAATCACATTATACATGGAATATTCATTTCCACCTTGAGCAAATATCACGGACAAAGAAAAGCCTATAGACCATGTCCTAACGTCAATTTTTTTGATCCTATTCAATCTCCAGCAATAATATTCATTCTTCATCTGAAAATTATATGTATTCCTCTATTCGATCCCATTTTAGGCTGGAAACTGCACTGTGCTCGCCAACAATAATGTTTACTCTTTCTCTAAAAGATCTTTTCCTTTTGCGGGCAATGCTCCTGAAAGAATTGGCTCTCCATTCTGCAAGCTTGTTATGGATGTGACTGTATACTCTTTGATCTCCGTCATGAACTTCCATCTCTTCCAATACCCTCGCATTTTCGACAAAAAACTTTGCCAGTTTGACCTCAAAGCAGTTGAAGCACTCCAGCTGGAACTGCAGCCTTATTTTCTTTAGACGACTAATCAAGCAAGGGAACGTGCGCGAATCAAGTGCGCCAAGTTTCATATCGTCGCGCCCACCATAGTCATCATCGGAAGAAGGACAAGCGTTCTTGGATTTTAATTTTGTAAGCGAACCCATGGAACTTTCGAGGTCCATCTGAGCTCTCCTTTCCTCCGTCAGATCAATCATACGCTTGTACAGGGCAGATGGGTCACTGTGTAACGAAAACTTGAGCCGGAACTCCTGCAATGCTGGGCAGCACTGGAGCAAGTTTCCTACGGCGATCGCTGCACCGCGGGTATGCTTTTGGCAAGATCCTTCTACTTCCAGGAGCTCGAGCCGAGGGAACATGTTAAGTAACATGTCTTCCTGGTCACCGTAGACGGCGATGTCCCTTATGTACTTGACCTTCAGCTTCAGAGTTTGTAGAGAGCTGAAGCCACCGATGGATTCCCAGAAGAAGGCGTGCCTTTGAATTTTACGGGAAGGAGGGTTGTTGCAACGAACTCTCTCTTGCGGAAGCTCACGTCTACGTGCTGCGGATTCGGCGCGGGGGACGACGACCTGAAGGGGAAGTGCCCGAGGTATCCCTTGTAGCATAAGGAGCGAACGTTTGGCGCCTCCAGGTCGAGCCCGTCCGTGGTGTGGCAGTGGATCAGCGCGACGTCGACAACAGAAGCCGGACAACGCAGCCGGACGTGCGGCGGCTTCGACATGACGGTCAAAGTGTTGAGGCCAAGCGATCTGTCCCTGAAGTAGACGGGATCCAGCCGGAGGCTCTCGAGGTTCGGCGCGACGTCGAGCATGGCTTGGAGGTTCTCAGGGCTCGCCTCGCACGTCTTCATCAGCAGCGTCTCGAGGCAGGCAAAGACCGCGGCGCCGGGCGGGCCGAGCGTGCAGCCGGCGAGCTCCAGCACCCGGAGACACCGGCACGGCACGCAGCTAGGCGGCAGCTCGTACGCGCCGCATGTCGACCAAGCGAACTCGCACCCCAACTCGACGCGGAGCTCCTCCAGGCGTTGCACCGCCGGCGCGGCGAGGATGGAGTCCATGCCCGGCGATGTGCGCATGACATGGTCCAGGTAATTCGAGTGGTAGTCGCTCCACGCAGTGAAATTCAGCGTCCTGACGGGACACCGGCCGCTGGCGCCGGCAATGGCCATGGCGTCGCGGAAGAGACGCCAGCCCACTCCCTCGCCGTCGTCTTCTCCGTCGCTGTACGACTCCGTGTCGAGGTCGACGGCGTCCTCTTGGCACCATAGCGTCCGCCACCGCCGTGAGAGTATGCTGGTGCGGTTCCCAGTCCGCTAACAACATTATCTCAATCGAACATTATTGACGTTTATTAGGGTGTGGTGCGTCAAAATGTACTCCTCTCCTCTCCTCTCCTGAGCGGTGAGGCTCCCCGCCTCCCGCGGCCAACGCCGGCGACCACTCCGGTCCCGGCGGACACCCCCTGACCCAGCTGCCATGGCCGCTGCTCCTCCTTCCCCCGCTCCTAGCCTCTGCTTTGGCTCGCTCTCGCCTCCCCCCTCCCCACCGTCCAGGTCGCCGCTCTCTCCGGACGCGCGGCCCTTCTTCCCCGGCGAGCACTCCGTCGGCCGGACCAAGGAGCTCCGCTGGCTCGACTCCAGCCCTTCCTCCGCTGGTGGCACCCCTGCTCGTGAGCGGGCTCCCTCCCCTCCCCCGGTGAAAGGCGCAGGCTTGGCCACCTCCGCCACCGGATCTAGGGAGCCGGCCGCTCCCACAGCGGCCTCGGCCTCAGCACCGGCGTCGGGTTTGCACGTGCGCCTCAGCCGTGCCACCCCTGCTGCCGCCCCCTCGTGCGCTGCGCGACGGCGTGCGCGGCGGCGGGGCAAGACCGACCTCGTCCACGGCCTACCTGTCCGGCGTCCTGATGGCGCCGCCCCCAAGTCGCGGCCCACCCTCCGCAGCATCCTGGTCCGGCCTTATGCGCCGGCCGGCCCACAGGTCGATGACAAGGGGTTCCAGCTGGTGCAGAGCCGGCGCGCCCGCCGCCGGCAGTTCAAAGCGGCTGCGCCTCCACCACCCGCCGCCAAGCCCGGCCGTATCCCGGCTTTCCTCGACGGCAAGTGCCTCAACTGCATGTCCGGCACCCACCGCATCGCCCAGTGTCGTCTTCCTCTGCGGTGCTTCCGCTGCAAGAACTTGTACCACCTCGCCAGGGACTGCAAGCGCCCGCGCTCCCCGGCGGGTTCGGCCGGCTCAGCCAGCTCCGGGAACGGCCGCCGCTTCGTTCGTGCGCGTCGCGGCACCCCTACCCCGCCGGCTTCGGATGCTCCCTCCCGCACGCCGTCCCCTCCGCCTTCTCCGCCACCCCCTCCGCCGGCAGCACCCGCGCCTCCGGCGCTGGACGAGGAGCTCCCTCCGGGCCACCCACTTCGTCGACCGGCAATCGAGGTCTGCATTGCTCCCCGCGGCGACGCCATCGTCGCTGAGGAGGCTCGACTGCGCTCTGCCGTCGTGGCGTTCGCCGGGCATGGCATGAGGCCGGTTCCGCTTGGGCTCGCTCGCGAGGCGGTTGCAGCCCACCTCGATGACCAGAACGCGGCGTTCGAGATCAAGCTGTTCGCGCCGGAAAACTTCCTCATCCTGCTGCTGTCGGTGGAAGCGCGGGATCAGCTACTGCGCCAAGCCGGCGGAATCCCGGTCGACGGCACTCGCCTCTTCTTCAAGCCATGGACCCGTCTGCTCCACGCCGAGCAGGAGCTGCTGTTGTTCAGGGTGGCAATCGAGATGGAGCACATCCCTGCCCACGCCTGGTGCTTGGACACTGCGTCGCGCGTTCTCGGTTCCTCTTGCTGGATCGAGCGCTTGGACCCGGCCACCGTGTGCAAGACGGACATGTCCAAGTTCAAGCTGACCGCTTGGACGACTGACCCAAGCCGGATCCCGGCGTTGGTGGAGCTGCAGATCGACGAACCGGAGGAGGAGATCATTCACTCCGATCCGGGGATGCAGTTGATCTTCGGTAGCCTGCCGCGGTTCCTCACCCAGAAGCGGGTTCTCAAGTACTACGTCATCATCCACGTCCGCAACATCGCCGACTTCAACCCAAGATCACCATCGACGTCGTACGACCCTTCTCCGCCATCCTCTGATGGAGACAGCGGCCACGACGGGCATCCTGACCGAGGCTACGGCGAGAGCCAAGGTGTGGGCCCTCGAATCACGGGGTTCCTCTGCTTCCCAGGCGTCCCAGACGGCGAGCTCCCGCCGCCCAACTCTGGCGGCGGCGGCGGCGGCTCTGGTCAACAAAGGGCGGAGGGAGAACATGCAAAAGCGGAAAAGGCAAAAGGTGACTTGCAGTCCGAGCCAGGCTGCAGGCTTCCATTTTCGGTAGGCGACAACGCTGGTGCGGTCCAAGCGCAGGAGACCGTTGTCGCTTCTCCGCCCCTGATCCCGATGGCGGCCCTCCTACCAACCCGCTACGTCCACGTGCCCACCGGTCAAGATCCCATGTGGGACGAACTGCAGTCTGGTGGCCAGCTTTCGAAGCTAGCACACGACGGATCCACGGAAGGGCAGCTAGAGGTCCCTTCTCCACCACCAGTTCAAAAAATGCGGCGCACCCGCAGCTTTCCTCTGATCCGCTCGAGGGGCGACAGCTGGGCCCAAGTGGAACCTGCAAAAGCACAAGAAACACAAGACGACGCGCCGAAAGCTACTACCGGCATGGGCGAGTCTGGTGAACCGGAGGCCCCACCTCCGTGTGAGCCTGACAGGCCGGAGCCCCCCCCCTCTCCGAGCGAGCCGTCTCCTGCTGTCGAGCCAAGGACCGACTCCGAGCCTTCCACGGGAGCCGAGCTGACCCTCCCCGACAAGCCAAGAAGCGACTCCAAGCCATCTACGGAAGCCGAGCCCGATGTCGAGCCAACGTGCGACCACGAGCAACCAGTGGAAGCTGAGGCCGACTCCAGCTCCACCGCCGCTCCATCAGAGCCTTACCTGTTGCTGGCTATACCGCCTTCAGCTGGGCCAACGGTGGGCTGCAACCAGGAAGACAGGCCTCTGGATGGGCCGACCTTCATCCAAGCGGTTGAGGCAAAAATCAAAACACTGCTGGCTCCGCGCGCAAAGCGTCGATCAGCGGCATCTCGCGCATCAGCCCAAGCTACGCCTACTCCTGCATCTCTGCCTCGCAGGAGTGGCCGCATTGCCGCACAAGGGCCATCTGCTGTGCGTCCATCCAAGAAAGGAGAGGTCCTCATCATGAAAAGATGGGGACTCATCAAGGAAGGCGGCAAGATTTCAGAAGAGGCACGGCGTCAGTACGAGGAGACGTACAACACAGCGTTAACCGATGATAGAATTGAAGCAATTCGCGATCTGTTCCCAAACAGCGAAGAGATACCTGACCCTGAGATGGTTGATCAGGCTCTCCGCGACTGCGGCCTAGCTGCGACGGCGACGGCGGCGGCCTGCTAAGCTGCCCCCGCTGAACTATTGGTAGTGTCCTTCGTTAATGGATACAAATACACCTATCCTTTGTTGGAACGTGCGCGGACTGAATGCGCGTAGCAGACGTGATGCACTGGCTACTCTAGTAGCGGATGTTCGACCATCAATCATTTGTATTCAGGAGACAAAATTAGATCTTGTAACTCCTTCCCTAATTTATGAAATGCTTGGCTCGGAATTTTCCGAGTTCTCATACATGCCAGCGTCAAATACCAGAGGAGGGGTAATAATCGCTTGCAGGGCACCAGAAGTATCCATCACTGAGCTCCGAGTGGATGACTTTTCGGTGACTGTCGCTGTCAGTTGCGACGGAGCAGAACCTTGGGCGCTGACCTACGTCTACGGACCGCAATCAGACGGTGACAAGGTCCTCTTCCTTGATGAATTGAGGGCCATCCACAGTAGCCTAACTGTTCCTTGGCTTGTCGCGGGAGATTTCAACCTCCTTCTCGACATGGCCGACAAAAACAATGCCAACATCAACAGACGAAACATCGGGCGGTTCCGCAAGCTGGTGAATGATCTAGAGATTAAGGACATTCACTTGCATGGACGGAACTATACGTGGAGCAACGAACGCGTCAACCCAACTCTGGAGAAGTTGGATCGCGCGCTGGCCACAGTTGACTGGGAGCTTCTCTTCCCTAATTGCTTCCTCCAGGCACTTTCGTCAGACGTATCCGACCACTGCCCCTTGCTGCTGTCAACATGCATCAATTCTGTGCCCAAGCAACGTTTTCACTTTGAGAACTTCTGGCCGAAAATGGAAGGTTTCGCGGAAGCTGTGCAGCGGGGTTGGACAAGCGTAGGACCGTTCCCTGAGCCATTCATGCAGTTAAACGAAAGGCTGCGAAGCACGGCTCGTGAGTTGCAGAGCTGGGGACAACGGAGGATTGGTCAAGTAAAGATTCAACTACTGGTGGCCAGAGAGGTAGTTCTACGCCTCGACGCCGCCCAAGAAACAAGGCAATTGTCAACGGCAGAATCATGCCTCAGGAAAGAGTTGAAGCACAAATGTCTAGGACTGTCCTCTCTTGAGCGCACAATCGCTCGCATTAGATCCAGATTCATCCGCCTCACTGAAGACGACGCGAGCACAAAATTCTTCCACTTGCAGGCCAGCTACCGCAAGAAGAAGAACCGTATTGTCAGCTTGTGCACAGATGAGGGGACGGTGTACACGCAACAGGAGAAAGCTGAGGTGCTCTTCCAGCATTTCAGAGCGATGTTGGGCTCTGAACCGCCGAGGCCGCGCACCGTCGACCTCGATGCAATCGGACTGCCCAGGCTACAGCTACAGCACCTTGAAGAGCCGTTCACGGAAGAAGAGGTCCTGCGCGCGCTACATGCCATGCCGCGCGACAAAGCGCCGGGACCCGACGGGTACACAGTTGAGTTCTACCTGTCTGCTTGGGCTATTATCAAGTTGGACGTGATGAGTGCGATCAATGCCTTCTTCCGTGCTGACCGAAGGAGTTTTCACAAGCTCAATGGTGCACTTATCACCCTCCTGCCCAAGAAAACAGAGGCAAAGGAGGCCAAAGATTATCGCCCAATCAGTTTGATACATAGTTTCGCCAAAATCATGGCTAAGCTTATGGCGATTCGACTACAGCCTGAAATGGAGAAGATGATAGATGTAAACCAGACGGCTTTCATCAAGGGCCGTTTCATCCACGACTGCTTCAAATTCGTTCAGCAGTCCGCAAAGATGTTCAAGCAAAGGAAGATACCGAAGCTGCTCCTCAAATTGGACATCGCCAAAGCATTCGACACTGTGGCATGGTCCTTCCTGCTACAAGTGCTCGAACATAGGGGCTTTGGACGCCGATGGCGTGACTGGATGGCCCTGTTGCTATCAACCGCAACCACCAAAGTGCTGCTCAACGGGGAACCAGGAGACCCTATCATCCACGCTCGAGGATTGCGGCAAGGCGATCCTCTGTCGCCGCTATTATTCGTCATAGTTATGGACGTCTTGCATCGGCTGGTGATCACAGCGACAGAGCGCGGGGCTCTCTCACCATCTGGACACCAATCCATCCGCCATCAGTGCTCCTTATACGCCGATGACGTTATGCTCTTTGTAACCCCATCGGAGCATGACTTGCAGACAACTAAAGGAATTCTTGAGCTGTTTGGCGACGCGGCGGGCTTGCGCACTAATCTGGAGAAATGCACGGCAGTTCCAATCTCGTGCACAGAAGAAGCAACACAAAGGCTGCAAGAAATTCTGCCCTGTCAGGTCACGGAATTCCCTATAAAATATTTGGGCATGCCATTGACCACAGGAAAACTATGCAAGGCGCACTTGCAGCCTCTTGCGGATCGAGTGGCGGGAATGCTTCCCACTTGGAAGGCAGGACTGCTTGCAAAATCTGGGCGCTTAAAGCTGGTCAAGACATGCATGACCGCGGCGCCCATGTACCCGCTCATCTCAATCAAGCTGCCAGTATGGTTGATTAAGCTTCTTGAGAAATTGAGCAGAGGATTTCTTTGGGCAGCAGCTGCTACTGCATCGGGAGGGCAGTGCACTGTGGCATGGCCAAAAGTTGCGAGGCCATTAGACATGGGCGGCCTCGGAGTCGTTGATTTGCAGCGCGCCGGCATAGCAATGCAAGTCAGATGGCTCTGGCTGCAACGAACAGATACCAGTCGACCATGGTCGGGCATGAAGATGGAAGCAGACAAGGATGCGACGGCACTCTTCAATGCATCGATAGAAGTAGAACTGGGCAATGGTAGCACTGCCTTTTTCTGGACGGACCGATGGCTTGACGGACACTCTGTCCAATCCATCGCCCCAGATCTTTTCAGAACCATTGACTCCAGGGCGATCAAGCGAAGAACCGTGGCTGAGGGACTGGAGAGCAGAGCATGGATAAGAGATATCTCAGGTGGCTTAACAGTGCCGGCCTTGGTGCAGTACATCAAGTTGTGGCAGCGTTTAAGGTACTATGGTCCCTTATCCAACGAGCCAGATCGAATAAGATGGCGATGGACATCCAATGGGCAGTACACCTCCAAGTCAGCATACAGCATGCTGTTCCAGGGCGCCGTTCCTTTTCCGGGCGCGGCGCAAATATGGCGGACCTGGAGCCCTCCAAAAATCAAGTTCTTCGCGTGGATAGCTCTGCAGAAGAGGCTCTGGACCTCTGAACGCAGGCAACGACATGGACTTCAGACGGATGAAACATGTGTCATTTGTGACCAAGACCCGGAAACTACAGATCACTTACTACTGCAATGCAGCTTCGCCAAACAGATTTGGTGGGACATCTTCTCCGGCCTGAGCCTAAGGTGCAGCTTCAGCGATGATGAGGGCCTATTCGATTGGTGGCAAAGGCAACGACAAGGCCTTCCATGCAACCTCGGCAAAGGAGTCGACTCGGTGGTAATGCTAACAGCCTGGATGATCTGGAAAGAGCGCAATGCGCGGGTATTCCAGAACAGAGCAGCCACAGCAACGGAGCTCAGCAACAAAGTAAGAGCAGAGATGGACATGTGGGTTGCAGCTGGTGCCAAGAACTTGGCCAAGCTCATGGCGCGTGCAAGTGCGCGGTAGGAACCAGTCACAATGAGTAGAAACGATTCATGTAATACACAACCACGTGCGAGCGAGCGAGCGCTAATAGCGTGGCGCGGTGCCTTTTTCCTTTTGTGCTGTAAACTCAACTTTTATTCCTTCTTAATAGAATGATGCGCAGTTCTCCTGCGCGTTCTCGGAAAAAAGAGAGTATGCTGGTGCGTGAGGCTTCCCTGACGTCGAGGTGCCAGAGGATGTGCAGCAGAACGCCGTCGGGGAGGGACGGCGCTTGTTGACGACCATTGCGTATCTGCCGCTTTTTATTGCGCTAATACGTCGGGTATCTGGTTCCGATCCGAAGTTTAAGAGTTGTTTCCGGACAGGATATAACCTGTTCTGCGGACTCTGGTGGTGGTGTGGGTGTGGGGGGGTGTGTGTGTTGGGGACAAAATTTTGGTACTGACACATTGCTGTTTAAATTTAAGTTTTGTGTTAAACAACAATCTAATGCAAGATTAAACGAATGCTGAAAGCATAAATAATAAACACTGGTTTAACTGGTCAACATCTTAAGGATTATTTGCCAAATTCAAATACATGGTTCATAAAAGCAGGACACAAACATATGAAACGGACTTCAAATAGAAGGGATGATGGAGGAAGAAATTTGAAGCATATCTCAAGAAAAGAAAACTTGATGAAATGAACACAACTACTATGTGCATGACGAAGAAAATGTGAAACACTATTGCTGTTTTTACCAGCGATTACTATTGCTGTGTAGCCAGTTTTCAGCTCACGCGAATCAACTAGTACAACTCTTAAAAATCGCGTTGCTATAGTTAGATCAAAGTTTGTCTCGTGCTCAAACGTTTAGTGGCACCTAATGTTGCCACGTGTTATACAGCTCAAGTATCAAACAATACAACTCATACATAATCAACCGTGCTAAATAGATAAGCAACAACATATTGTAGTAAAATGCTTTGTGTAACAGCAAGAAGTTATATAATTAATCAATTACATCTTATAGTCTTATATGGAGAGTGCTAATTGGAGTAAAATAGTTATTGAGATCCGTCATGCATAGTTTCTCCTTTCTTATTAATTTGTCGGAACTCTTGCGCTTAGAGAGTCATTCTCCATTTGTTTATTTCTGCACGGGTCCAGATCAAACAAGACTAGAACTGATTGATGGAGTGGCTAGGTAAAAATCTGGTCACAATAGTTACCTGTAAATAAAAATTTGAGATTCACTACAAGTTGTATACACTATTAATCCACATCCATATTACTATGAGTTGTAATTTGTTGATGCAAGAGTTGTTAACTAGTTTGCCATATTTGCTACTCCAACATTTTAAAACTTTGACTACCAATAGGAAAAGAGTCATAAACTCATTGACAGCATAAAACTAATATAACCCGATTAGTTGTCAAACAAACTATGATAAAGGAGGTTCCACACTACAAACAATACTTTATTCGTTTTGTGTGACCTATCTGACAGTAGCCTCCTTTGATTGGTAAAAGGGTGGGTGGCTTGTGCAAAAGGCCACTGCACTCTCCTTTTCCTGTGTTGATAAACTAAATTTCATAGCCTAGTTATTCAAGAAATAAACTCAGTACTGAAACTGTTTGAGCAACCTAGGGAGGCCTGTGGCACATACATGGAAGGATCAGAGAAGGCATTAGATAGCAGTAATTTTTAACTTCTGGAAGGAAAGCAAACACATAGTTTTCCAAGTTAAAATTTGTTATCATGAACAGGGGGCCTGGTGCACACACGAGCTTTCCCTGGGAGAACACGGTAAAGCTTGCTCAGCTCAAAGACTGGTTAGTGGATTATAATCAGGAAGAAGGATTTAATCTTTTAAAAGAAATTTGAAGAAAAGCATTCAGGATGAGGCCTAATCTTTTGTTACTGGAACTATGTACTCCCTAGTCTCCGTTATTGATGGTCATTGGTCCAGCCATACCATAAGGAAATATAAACTCTAAATACAGTTGTTAAAGGTGACTGAGATAATGGAAAATAGCATCAACATTCGATGGCACACAACTATGTCTAACATTCTGGGAATATCTTTTCCAGCATCAGCAAATGTTCTTTGCAAGAAAATATAAGTAATATTGTAAAACACTAGGTTATTCACTCACACATTCTTGGATGGAACCTCTGTGTTGTGCTCTCCAACAATTTTAATTCTTCTTTTGGAAGCATTGGCTCTCCATATTGCAAACCTGTGATGGATGTGATCATAAACTTTTTGGTTCCCATCATGAACTTCCATCTCTTCCAGTATATCTGCGTTCTGAACAAGGAACTTTGCGATTTTGACTTCAAAGCAGTTGAGGCGCTCCAACTCAAACTCTAGTCTTATTCTGCGTAGATGACTAACTAAGCAGGGGAATGAGCGGGCCTTAAGTGCAGAAAGGCCCACATCATCGGCGCAATCATTATCATAATCTCCGTAACATGGACAAGAGCTCATTTTGGATTTAAGCCTCTTAAGTGACTCCATAGATTTCTCCTGGTCTAACTGAGCACTTCTTTCGTCGGACCGCATAATCGTTGCATAGTGAAGGGCATATGGGTCTCCGTGCAACTGAAATTTGAGGCGCAATTCCTGCATTGCCGGACAACAGTAGAGAAAATTTGCTATGGCCACCGCTGCACCGTTGCTATCCAACTCGCAGGATCCTTTTATTTGCAGAAACTTAAGGTGAGGGAACATATTAAGGAACATGCCTTCCTGCTCAGGCTGGACAGCAATGTGATTGATGTATGGGAGCTTCAGCTTCAAGACTCTTAGACGGCTGAAGCTACCAATGGATTCCCAGAAGATAGCGTGCGGTTCAGTTTCTCCCAAAGGTTGGTCATGGCAATACCATGGCTTGCAGAAGCTAAGCACCAAATGCTGCATACCAATTGGCCTGCCCGATGTCTTCTTGGACCTGAATGGGAAGTGCTCGAGATACCCCTTGTAGCGCAGGAAGCGAACATTCGGAGCATCAAGGTAGATGCCTTCTGTCGTATGACAATGCGTCATCTCCACAGAAACCAGGGCTTCAGGGCAACGGAGGAGAGCTCCTGCCGTGAAGGAGACATGCCTGAGGGAGATATTGGTGAGGTTCGGTGCTGTGTCAAGCAAAGCCTGGAGGTTCTCCGGCGACGAAATGCACAACACCATCCGTAGCGTCTCGAGGCGACCAAAAGAAGCCGTGCCCGGCGGCCCGAGAGTGCACCCCTGGAGGTTCAGCACCCGGAGGCGGTGGCACGGCACACGGCTTGTTGCAAGCACGTAGTCCCGCCCGTCGCCACCGAATTCGGCGCGCAAGACGACGCTGAGCTCCTCCATGTCCTGCACCGCCGGTGCCGCGAGGACGGCGTCCATTCCCGGAGTCGTGCGCACGACGCCTTCCAGGTAATCGGTCTGGTAGGGGCTCTCCAAGTGGCAATTTAGCCTCCTGACCGGCGAACGGCCGGCGGCGTGGATCGCCGCCAAGCAGTCGCGGAAGAGCCGCCTCCCCGCCTCCACGCCGTCGTAGCCGATGTCCATGTAGGACCTCGTGTCCATATTGACGACGTCCGCCTGCCGCCACAGCGTGCGCCAGCTCCGCGCGAGGACGCTCGTGTGAGGGGCTTCCTTGACGGTGAGGTAGGAGAGGATGTGCTGCAGCACCGTGTCCGGCAGGGCAGACAGGCGGTCGGCGGCCATGGGAGGGGCAATGATGGTGGCCACGGCGGGGGAGAGGTTGGCCGCCATGGCGAGGTCACCAAGAGACGGAGTCTAGATCGGATCTGGAATGAGTCGATCTGCTATCGACTTGAGGAAAAGGAAAACCGATTCAGCAGCTCATAGTTATCTGGATCCTAGTCTCAAAAAAAAAAAAAAAAGGTTATCTGGATCCTGGCATTATTGGCCATTTACGAAATTTCCAGCTATTTTCCAGCTTGGTTTTGTTTGCCTCAAACAAGGTAAGATGAACGTGACACGAAATCTGTTGCCATTTGGGGGCAGCCAATTATTTTTTTTCTCAAGGAACCAGCCCAAAACTGACGCCATGTTATCCCAAGAAAAATCTACCGGTACAAGAAACACTTTGAAAAAACGAAAAACCATTCCAAAGCTGTCGCCATGGATTCTCCAGAAAGATTTACAGGTATAAGAATAGTTTGATTTTTTTTAAAATGTTTTAAAATGGAAATAAATTTTATTTTTATATGATAAATTACATACTTTCACAAATTGTTCTCAAAAACATTTAATATTGTCTTTCAAAAAAAACATTTAATATTAAAAATTGCAGGTGAGGCTTTGCCACCGTAATTTGAGGGATTTAAAACTCAATTCTGTCAAACCTAGTAAAAGCACTCAGCGTCATTGCAAATTATTTCAAACGATGAATTTTGACAAGCATCGTGGATCTCAAGGGCACCATCCTTTTTTGGGTATGCTCAATCCCAATCTAATTTCATTATTTGGGAACTTTAAAAAAAATGTCAGAGTATTGAATTTTTGAAAGTCATTTACAAATTTTACTAATAACTTTTCGGTCCTTGGAGGTCCACACTTGATCACTCAAACTATTCTATGATGAATCATCCCTCAAAAAAAGTACTATGATGAATCAGCTTAGCAATGCTTAGCCGCAGTGATTGCTCGACCTAGCACCATAGATCCTCCACGTGCAGTCTATCAAGATGTGCGCTAACATCGTGATGGAAATAATTATTTGTACAAATATTGTCGTCACAGTTGAAACATTTAGACTTTAACTAAACCTAGAAATATGTTTCTTGATGGAGGTGTACTTAGTGAGGTCGATGCATAAAGATCAGTCCTGATTTTCGTGCATAGTGATCAGAGGCGTGTTGTTCCGATATGCATCAATTAGAAATTTCATATCTGACATGCATGCCACTGCACGATTCCGTATAGCTTTCTCCTTGTTCTTACTCTATTTAAGTTTCAGTGTAGAATGTAATAGGAATATGCCATTAGATATTGGGCATTAAGTACTTCATAAAGGCGCTACATGAATTGTTTCATCTCCACAAATTGTATACTGTCTCTCCACAGTTTATAAACACAAGGTCTGGAGAAAATATGAAGTAGCGGGCAAAACAATTTTCCCTGTTCCGTGATGCATTTGATTTCAGTTTCCGTAGGTGAATGGGATCAACAAAGCACACGAGTTGAAATACGTTGACTGTTTTTTTTCCTTGAATTATTGTACAGGTTTACGTTTCTGGTGATGGAAGTCGACAAAATGAGGAACTTGCTAACTTTTGAAATACAAATTATAGATTCTTTGGATTATACAAAAGCAACTCTGGTACTACGGTCATTGACTAGCCAGGACTTCAGCTCTATTGTTATCTCAGCTCCATGTGCAGAACGTCCCGGTGCTATGGAAACTGCGAGTTTTTCCAAAGCTGCTGCCCTGGAAAGAAGAAACTTTGCAAGCACCCTCTCGAAAGGCCGCCCTCTGTACCCCACAAAACTGATCCTTGTGAGCCTGTGCTCGAAGCAGGTTTCAGCCGTCCTCAATGGTTCGGGCACCTGCACTTGGCCGCCATAGTCGATCTCCTTGTCATCATCAGCGTCATCTCTGAGTTCGTTGTCCAAGTCGTCGAAAAAGAACATGCTTTTATTTGGTGGGTCAGGAAGCAGGGGAAACAAGGATAGAGCTTCCACATTCGGGGTGCTCTGAAGCAAGTCAGCGACCGAGCCGACACTGTCATCGCTGCGCAGGCATCCTTTGAGCTCCAGGTGCCTGAGACGCGGCAAGCGGCGCAGGACGCTCGTGAACAAGTTGCTGTGGTGCGCCATGGCCGGGCGCAAGGCGAGGTGCAGGAACCTCAGGTTGGTGCACGTGCCGATGAGCTCGGTGATGGCGGCGACTTGTTGCGGCGTCTTGGCGTTGATGTCTTCGCAGATATCGATGGTTAGTGCAGCAAGACCGGCATGGTTCGCGACTGAGAGGAAGGATCTGTCACGAGGGAGGCCTCCTTTGTAGCGCAGCGACCGGAGGCGCCGTGACTCCAGCACGATGCGCCTGGCATTGTGGCAACAGACCATGGCGAAGCTGTGGAGGCCCGAGCTGGCGACTCGAAGCGCTCTCACGCCCGGGCACTCCTCCAGTGTCAGGTGGACGAGGCGCGGGCACCTCGAGATCAGCGGCTGCAGCGCGTCGCCGGGCCCCATGATCCTGTGGAGCACGAGAGTCTCCAGAGCCAGGACCGACACGTCTCGCGGCAAGTCGAGCGACCACCTCGAGAGGCACAGGCGTCGCAGCGCGGCGCTGCGGAAGATGTGCGGGTGCGTGTCGACGTACCTTCCGCGATCGGATTCGTGGAAGTCGGCCGAGGACGCCGCGTAGGGGCCGAACGGGCAGAGCCGGAGGGGCGAGTACTCCTGGCACCGCAGCTTGACGTCGAGCTCCTCGGCGCCGGACGCGAGGGCGATGACGATCCACTGGTCGAGCAGGGTGTAGGTGGGGTTGAACGCGTCGAGGCGGAAGGCGCGGATCGGCGCGGTGGGTTCGCGGCTGAGCAGCGCGCACGTCACCCTGTGCTCCAGGCAGAGGGGCTTGTCGGGGTTGGCCGTGTAATGATTCTCGTTTTCAACCTTGGGATCGACGATGTCGACGACGGGGACGGCTGCGTGCAGGTGGCGCCACCGCCGGGAGAGGACGCTGGTGCGCACGGCCTCGTCGGTGGATAGGTGGGAGAGGACGCCGATCAGCGTGTCATCAGGAAGAGCGCTCAGGCGGTCGCGCCGTGTCGCCGCCATGCCGAGCGCGCCGCCGATGCGTCGTACTACGTGTGAAGAAACAGATTTTATTCCACCCTATAATAGTAGCACCTCCTAGTAAAAGTCGTCAGGATACTTAGGATTTTTTGTTGATTAAAGAAGGTGCCGAAACGTGTCGAAAACAGAAAGGGGTGCTGAAATTAGGCAACGAATCGTATAACTATACGGTCACAAATTAATATATCTCCACCTCGCCAAGCCTGCATCCACAAACAGAATCCATCTGAATTCTCGCGTAGGCTATAGAATAGAGAGGCGAGCGCATCCATCCATGGCGCAGCAGAACGGCGGCGTGGACCGCCTCAGCGTCCTGCCCAACCACGTCCTAGGCCACATCCTCTCCTTCCTGCCGACGCCCGAGGAGGCCGGCCGCGCTGCGGTGCTCTCCAGGCGGTGGCGCTACATCTTCGCCCACGTCCACACTATGTCGTTTGACGACGACGACCACATCGACCGCTACCCTGACGAGTTCACCTTCTACTTCGAGTCCACGGAGCGGCGCAGCCTCAACGGGTCCTTCCTCGACAGGGTGAACGCCGCGCTCCTCTGCCGCCGCCGCTGCTCCATCCTCGCGCGCCGCAGCTCGCCGCTGCGGGCGTTCCGCGTCGCCATCCACTACTACGACTGCTGGGACGAGGAGATGGTCTCCATGTGGATCTCCCACGCGCTGCGGCAGAGCGACAAGGAGCTCCACCTCGATCTCCGACTCCACGCCTACCGGCTCTGCGAGCGCGGCGATGGCCGGAGCCATGACAGATACTCCTGCGACAACGAACGCGAGTGGGAGGGGTGGTTGTTCGCCTTTCCGAGGTCGCTCTTCTCCTCCGCCGTGCTGCGATCGCTGCGGCTGAGCCACTGCTGGCTGAACCTGCCGGATGCTGTCGTCCTGCCGTCTCTCGAGACGTTGCATCTGACAACCGTTGAGGATTCTGAGGAAACTATCCATCAGCTAATATCCGGCTGCCCCCGGCTAACCGACTTGACGCTCGAGTCCTGCTCCGATGTGAAAAGAGTGTCGATCCTCGGCAGGAGCCTCCGCCGGTTCGCCCTCCGGTGCTGCCACGCCGTGGTCAGAGTGAGCCTTGACGCGTCACAGCTGCGCTTCCTCGACTACCGGGGCGCGGTGCCCACCGCGTCGCTGTTTGCGTTTCGCGGCTCACCAAAAATCCACTCCTGCACCATCGACTTCTGTGGCCCGAGCCTCTCAAGTGAGAAGGAGCTCGCCGGGTTCCGAAAGCTCCTCGAAAACTTCGCTGCCGCCAAGCACTTGCACCTCAACTCCAGCCAGCTTGGGTGCGGCATCGGGAGCAAATTCCTCATGGTGGCTTTCCCCACATTCCACAGCCTGCAGAAGCTCGAGCTCACAGGATACTTGGAGAGCCATAGCATTACCAGGGTCTTGCGGCAGACCCCGAACCTGGAGGTCCTGTCTCTGTTCCTCGTGACGGATCCGGAGTACAATCCGGTCACTATCCCAGATGCGCCACCGCCGGTGCTATGCCTGCAGCACCGACTGAAAGAGATCAACCTGGTGCAGTATCAGGGCAGTGAAGAGCAGAGAACGCTGGCCCAGCTGCTGCTTGGCAGTGCTCTAGTTCTGCAGACACTGTGTGTCGTTTTTCCAGACGAGTTATTAGAGCTGCCTACACTAATGAATGAGATCGCTCGATGGGTGGTGAGCAAGTCGCCAAAAATAACATTCCTGTAAATTCAGTACAACCTTCAAAGTAACTTTTCCCTTTGTCGACTCGAACCATTACATGTGATGCTATCAATGTAGAATACAAAGATTGGCGTTATCATATTTCATGATATATATTAAACATTACACATCATATTATCCTTTCTCAGCTGGAGATATAAAGGTTGGCTAATCAGTGGAATTTGATAGAGGCTCGCTGAAAAGGCCACAGCAAAAATATTGTTACTGTAGAATATGCTTGCAAATGCTTTTATTTCTTCGCATGGTATAATTGCTATTTTAAAATAGCTGATATGAATGTTGAAATTATATGCATAATTCTATCACCAGATATGTACTAGGAGGCACATTTCATAAGCACGGAAACTGCAATGGCCGGCTTATCTTCATGGTTCTAGATCCTTTTGCCTGGGTAGTGCGAACGGTGGCTTGATGTCGATGGTGTTGCAACGTCGGCAAAGCAGCTCACCACGGCAGTGGCGGGAGAGCAGCTCAGCATGGCAGCGACAATGACAAGCTAGATTCAAAAGAGGTGAGGGCATGTCGCCGTCATTCTTCTTCAGAAGACGGGTGTGCTCCTCATCGTTTCCGTATATGGGCAAGCCAAATTGACAAAATTTGATTGCCAATCTAAATAAACAAATGAGATGGTATGAAATGTAAATAACTATTTCAAGCAAAAAAAAAAGGGTCCACAAAACATGTTGTGGAGCCATATGTTTTGCAAGGAATATAGATAGTAAATTGCAATGATGACCAGCACACACCAGCAGCCTACGAGGAGCCACAGAACAAGTCCTCGTCATCCTGGCATCATTTCAAAGAAGCATAAGATGGGGAGGACTAATTTTCCAAAATGACACATCTGATCGCGCCATTTTTTTAAGGAAATACGCCCGCAAGGGGCTAGCTCTCGATTACTCTGGAAAAATGGTACATAGAGAAAAGTCCCTTACTAGATTTCCTAATTTCACTAGGCCGTTGAGCATCGAAAAGAGAACAAAACAAAGAGTAAAAAACATATAACTAGGTCCTCGATGGGACTTTGCCACCGACAGCGGAGAAGAAGGTCCGGCCAAGAAGAGTCCCACACCAAGAGTAGCAAGCCGGAGCATTCACGGCTGTGCACCAGAAGAGTACGCCGCCATCAACACCGAGACCACACAGTGTGTACAACATGAGCCGTCAAGCCACCACAGTGTAGATGGTGAAAGGGACTCCAAATGTGGATCTTTTGACTTGCCGGTGGTCTGCCCGATGGTCGTCATACAGATCATGCACCATCAGTTGAAGTAGAAGAAGATCAAGCCATAGATCGCGATGAGGCTTCACTGGGCTTGATCGAATGGGAATAAACTGGATAAATCTGGGGATCAATTGATCGCGATCGACCCAATCCAGAGGTCCATGACATCCATCAGCGACCTCAGCAATGCGAACACACCAGAAGGCACTACTCTTTTGATGTACCAAAGCCAGAGTAGTGGAGAAGAAAAAGGGAATAGGAGCACTTGTCGGGAAGGAATCCGGCGAGGAAGACAAAGGCATCACGCCTACACCCTTAAAGGAAATCAAAAGGACTAGGGAGGAGAGCTCACCAACGCTGGATACATGATAAATCACCGCAGCAAGGTACGGCGATAGACGTCAAATCGCAGAGGAAGCTCGAGCTCCCTAACAGAATTGAAAGAGAAACTTGTAGAGCTAATACTACTATCCACTACATGTAGACCCCCCTCCCGCTGACCACCGCGCGAGGAACACCCCCGGGGAGAGATAGGAGAAGGGGGCCGATCAAGTTGGAACTGGTGATTTGGTGGAGATTTTTGTGGGGAATAAGATGCTATAGTAAAGAGCTACCGCACGTGCAAATTTTGAATTATTTATCATTGTACTAACCTCTTCACGTTTGCTTGTCACGTGTCACACGTGGGGGGTTAGGAAAGGAATGAATCGTTACGTTGACATCCACACCTTGTTGATCTCATCAAAACAATTGAAATGGATATAGCTTGCCTAAATCGGAGCATGAGCCAGAAAGATATGAAGCACAAAAAAAATCCAAGTTACATAGAAAATCCAAGTTAAATGCTGAACTGAGGATGACATCAGCAACTATGTCAGCACATGCAGGAGAGAACTCTTTGCTTGCTTGTGGACCATAACAAGCCTCTTCCTTGGCCTCTAAACATGTGAAATAGTCCAAAGAATATTGTTTTATTCTTAGGGAGGCTTCTCCACACCTCCAAGGCACTTCCAATTTATAAATAGGACATCCTCCTCATTTGTAAGACACACTTTGTGAGGAGCCTCGAAGTCGTGTTACACTCGAAAAATTTATAAAGAGAGCGAGAGTGACAGGTAGAAGTCAGTGACAGATTCGAATATGTTGGCCCCTCTTCCATCTTGTGCCTCGGGGATGAAGCTTCATCGAGAGTAGAGTTCTCATCCTCCGGCCAGGCAACACGTAAATTATGGTTTTTAATTATTTATTTCATGTTTATAGAATCTTAGTGAGTAATAAGATAAAAGTAATTTATAATATATATATTTAATTGTGGTTGCCCTGCCTATAGTTTACGAGGCCAGAGTTGTCCTTTTGGGTGTAGACGTGGTGTCTAGGCTCAATATTGTCTAAGGTTGCATTTCAGAAGTTGTTTAAAATTTTGCATTTTAGAAGTTTTCTTATAACTCCAAATTTAATTTTACGTGTACCTTTTTAGGGCAGGTACAATGCTACACGTAAGCAGTCTCATAGGCCGTCTCATGCAACGTCACGTAGGATTTTTTATGAGGTGAAAGAGAGAGAGGGAGATAAAAGAAAGAGGCGGTTGTTTCGCGAGGCAACTACCTCAAACGCTAAATTTTAGGAGTACGAGACGGCTTACACACCATTGTACGTGTTGTAGTTGTCATGCAACTCATAAACATTTCTTTTCTCATCTATAAATTAAGAGAAGATGCAATTATTATGAGACAATTAAAACAATTACTCATTGTACAAGTGATCTGATAAGCAGTCTGAAAATTACGTGGCTTGTATGAGACGTCATAAACAACGACACCGTTGTACCTGCCCTTACTAGATGTTAATGTGCCCAACAATTTCACAACTCATGCTAGCACTGAGCCATAAATTTTTACATTGTAATTACGTTTAGTGAAATCAATATCTTTCAAGAAGCAGAATTAATGTGCTTAGCTTTTTTACAGGGAATCCTTCGACCGAGCAAGCTGTCCCCGTTTCCTTCTCCGATAAGCAAAACAAAAACCGACCTCAAGTATTTTCCATACGCTCCTATATAGAGATATGCACGCGGAATACGACTTCCATCGGAGCAATACCATGGATTTCCCCAACAATTCCCCAACGCTGCCGTCCCCCGAGCTGGACCTCCTCAGCGGCCTTTCCGACGGCCTCATCGGCCACGTCCTCTCCTTCCTCCCCGCCAAAGAGGCTGCGCGTGCCGCCGTGCTCTCTAGCCGCTGGCGCTACATCTTCGCCAGCGTCCACACCCTCTCGTTCGTCCAAGAGGAAGGCTCCAGCAGCTACGAAGCCTCGGACAACGACTTCGATTACACAGAGAACAACCACAAGACCCGCAACGCGGATTTCGTCGGCCTCGTCAACGCCGCCTTCTCCTGCCGCCGGCGGTGCAGCCGCGGCGGCCGCGACCCGGGGCTGCGCGCCTTCCGCGTCAAGTTCGACACGTTCCACCACACGCTCGCCGGCGACGTGGACCGGTGGCTCTCCGTCGCCATGCAGCACGGCGGCGCCGCGGAGGTCCATGTCGACACTCGACGGCAGGAGCAGCGCACATGCGTCCGAGAACATTCCAAGCGTTATTACGAGCGTTCCTACATAGGACCGCTCGGGGAACTCAAGGATGAGTCGGACGGCGATGACGGCGACGACTTCCGCAACCCGGAAACCCGAGACCGGGCGTACCGCGTGCCGAGGGAGTTCTTCTCCTCGTCCGCGACGAGCGTGCGAACGCTCTGCCTCGGCTCGTGCTTCCTCGACCTGCCACCAGACCCAAGCTTCCACCTCAACCTGCCGTCCGTGGAGACATTGGCGCTGATATGGATCCCGGACTCCGGGAGGGACATCCAGCGGCTAGTCTCCGCCTGCCCGCGCCTCACCGACCTGACGCTGGAATCGTGCCGCCGCCTGCGGGCGGTGACCGTCTTCGACACGCGCCTCCGGAAGCTCTCCCTCCGGTGCTGCCATGGCGCACGCCTCATCGTCGACGCCACGGAGCTGCAAGCGCTCGAGTACAGGGGTCCCGTGCCCCACGACTCCGTTCTCAACTTCGTCGGCTCGCCTCCGGTGATCGTGTCGTGCGACGTCGAGTTCTGCGGCAGGACCAACCCTTATGCAGAGCATAGTTTTGAACCAACTGAAGCAGAGCTCAAGAATCTCCCGTGCTTTCTTGAGCGGTTGTCTACCAACGCAAGGTGCCTTCGCTTGGGATCCTTTGCCTGTATGGGTCATGGCATCGAGAAGAGCAACTTCAGCTTGCCTCTGTTCCTATGCCTGAGGCAGCTGGAACTGAAAGGCACCCTCACAATCAACACTGCTGCTGAAGCAGTGATGAGAATCCTCGAAGGAACTCCAAACCTTGAAATCCTGACACTGTTAATCTTGCCGGATGTGGATGAACGCCCCAGGCGTGACGCGGTCAGCTATGACCCAAAATCTGTTATCCATGTCCCGGATGCACTGCCTATCATCCGTTTTCGAATTAGGGAGATCAACGTCGTGCACTACCAGGGCCGCGTACCGCAGAGGAGCCTTCTCAAGCAGCTTCTTCAAACTGCGTCGGCGCTGGAAGAATTGTACGTGGTGTTCCCAGAGGGGAAGTATGTCGTCCAGACATTCCTGATGCGCGAGATCCAGAGCTGGGTCGTCAACCGGCCTCTTCTTAGAGTCATGTTTGCGTGATGAACTAGACAGTGAAATAGTGCTCCTGTTGTATGCAACGCTGTATCAACTATTATCTTTTATCACAAATGTAGCTCCTTTCATTAACAAAGGCACATCTAAGTGGCAGACAAAGGAGGCGTATGAACTATTCTTTCTTATGAAAAAGTAAGCTCCTGTGATTGACAAAGTTCGTTCGGGATTGTTGGGAAGATAGCTGCGATCCAGGTCAGGGGACGAACCGCAATCAGAAGACACACGCGAAGGGGATGTAATGTTGGAAACTACACCGAAGCCCCTCTAAACCACGCGAAGGTCAACAGCCACCAGCGAAGGAAGAATGAAAGAAGCAGACGGCACAGGAGTCCGAAGTTACCAAACTAAGAGCCATGCTAAGGTAGCCGATGGTATGCATGTAAATATAATCATCTCACCCCTTATAAATATGGAGGGAGATGATCCTGTAATGACATCTGGTCTTGGGGCCTCGAGCCAAGGACGGAATCATTTGCACCGCACTCGATCTTCTCAACACTCTAAACACCTTCGCCCGGCATCGCGGGCAAAGAAGGGCTTCGCACGTCTGATACCAGGGAACCTGAATGAGAACGTCTTCGTCCGGCTTCGCGGACAAGGAATGAGGGCTTCGCATCATCCGACAGACGATGATATCCACCCAGGAGGGCTTCGCAGGGTAATCCGAAGACATCAAAACCCATCGAAGGCTTCGGGCGAGCAAGGTTACATCAACACTCCGTTGGAGGGCTTCGACACGTCACCCATAGACCTTCGATCTCCCAACAGGGATCAATTTGGTTATCTGGTACATTACATATAGCCTAGTAAGTACATTTTGTCCTAGGCGTTGATAGGCTTTCCATTGCTAGAGTGTATGTCACATTTTTTTTTTTTGCGATCGTGTATGTCACACAAATCAGTGATGGTGGCGGCATCTTCATCCTTGACATTGAAAGGAACGTCATGTACAAAGTCATGGGCTGCCCCTCCGTGCCTGCTTACCAATGGTTACAGGACCTGCGTGTCATTCGAGGTGGAGTTGTCGGAGTTCTTCGTACTTCAGCTTAGTGGTCTGTCTCGAGGTTAATTAATAACAATTGTCGGGGATTCTTAGATGGCAACGAATGAATTCCGCACCATCGATTGATCTGATGGACACAAGCAGCGATGTCAACAGCATGGTGGCAAATGTAAGGTGGAACCATGGACATATCTCAGAAGGTTTATACGGCTACTCTCCAATACGCACAAGTAATGAATCAATGAGAAACATTAATAACAAATGACAGCACAATCTTATTATCCATGGAATATTCATTTCAACCTTGAGCAAATGTTGCGGACAAGGAAAATCTTTAGAACATGTCCTAACGTCAATTTGTTTGATCTCATTGAAACCCCAACAATGATATTCATTCTTCATCTGAAAGTTATCTGTATTCCTCTATTCGATCCCATTCTAGGCTGGAAACTGCACTGCACTCGCCGACAATAATGTTAATTCTTTTTCCGAATGACTTTTTCCCATTGCGAGTAATGCTTTTGAAAGAATTGGCTCTCCATTCTGCAAGCTTGTGATGGATGTGACTATATACTCTTTGATCTCCCTCATGAACTTCCATATCTTCCAATACCCTTGCATTTTCGACAAAGAACTTTGCTAGTTTGACCTCAAAGCAGTTGAAGCACTCCAACTGAAACTGCAGGCTTATTTTCTTCAGACGACTAACCAAGCAAGGAAACGTCCGCGATTCAAGCGCGCCAAGTTCCATATCGTCGCACCCATCATAGTCAACATCGGAAGAGGGACATGCCTTCTTGGATTTTAAAATTGTAAGCGAATCCATGGATCTCTCGAGGTCCAACTGACGTCTCCTTTCCCATGTCTGTCTCGTACGATTGTACAGCGCAAATGGGTCACTGTGTAACGAAAACTTGAGCCGGAAGTCCTGCAATTCTGGGCAGCACTGGAGCAAGTTTCCTACGGCGACTGCTGCACCGTGGGTATCCTTTTGGCAAGATCCTTCTAGTTGCAGGAAGTCGAGGCGAGGGAACACACCAAGTAACATATCTTCCTGGTCACGGTAGACGGCGATGTCCCGTATATATGTACTCGACCTTCAGCTTCAGAGTTTGTAGAGAGCTATAGCCACCGATGGATTCCCAGAAGAAGGCGTGCTGTTGAATTTCACGGGAAGGAGGGTTGTTGCAACGACCTTTCTTGCAGAAGCTCACGTCCAGGTGCTGCGGGTTCGGCGCGGGGGACAACGAGCTGAAGGGGAAGTGCCCGAGGTATCCCTTGTAGTGTACTAGGGAGCAAACATTTGGTGCCTCCAGGTCGAGCCCCTCCGTCGTGTGGCAGTGGATCAGCTGTGACGTCGACAACAGAAGCCGACCGGACAGCGCAGGCGGCCATGCAGCTTCGACGTGATGGCGAACCAGTTGAGGCCGAGCTGTCTGTCCCTGAAGGAGACGCTATACAGCTGGAGGCTCTCGAGGTTCGGTGCGGCGTCGAGCATGGCTTGCAGATTCTCCTGGCTCGCCTCGCTCTGCTTCATCTTCAGCGTCTTGAGGCAGCCGAAGACGGCGGTGCCGGGTGTGCCGTCAAGAGTGCAGCCGGTGAGCTCCAGCACCTGGACGCACCGGTACGGCATGCGGCTCGGCGGCAGAGCGTATGCGTCGCACGTCCCACTGAACTCGGACCCCAACTCGATGCAGAGCTTCTCCAGGCGTTGCACCGCCGGCGCGGTGAGGACGGCGTCCATGCCCGGCGACGTGCTCATAACATCTTCCACGTAATCCGATGTGTTGTCGCTCCACACGGAGACGTTCAGCGTCCTGACGGGACACCGGCCGCTGGCACCGACAACGGCCATGGCGTCGCGAAACAGGCGCCTGCCCACTCCCTCGCCCTCGTCTTCGCTGTCGCTGTATGACCACGAGTTGAGATCGATGGCGTTTTCTTGGCACCACAGCGTCCGCCACCGCCGTGAGAGTATGCTGGTGCGTGAGGCTTCCTTGTAATCGAGGTGCCAGAGGATGTGCAGCAGAACGCCGTCGGGGAGGGCGGACAGGCGATCTGCGGCCATGGTGGGGAGGTCTCAATGGCGGATACACCGTACACGGCGCTAATTGTCCATCGATTCGGGTTCCTATCGATTTTTTACGGATTTGCTAACGAACACTCGAGTGTTCTGAACGCGCGCAACACTCGAATTTGTGGCCGTCGATGTCTGTCCCGCCGGTTCCTCTGGTCGTCTGATTTGCAGCTTTGCCTTCTGCCTCTGTCATGCAGGCCCCACCTGTCGGCGCATAATTTTCAGCTTCCAATTTTTCTCATCGCGCGTTTTTTCATTTCCCCCTCTTTCTTCTTCCTCGCGACGGAGGGGGCGAAGCCCTGGCGATTTCTAGGGTTCGTCGTTTTTGGTATGTTTTCTTCGATTCGCTCCATGGATTCGAATCTGCTACTCACAGTGATCCATTTCGTGTTCCTGATTTTCGTAGTTGAGTTGCTCTTTCCTCGTATTTTAGCAGGATTTGCACCCTGCTATACTACAACACAGACCGACCTTCAGCATCGGATAGGTTGCAACGGATCGCAGCATAGAGGCAGTGGATGGATGTGCAGCAGCGGCGGCGACTGCTTGCGGATGCGCATCAACGCCAGATCCTGGCTTCACGGCGGCGGATCCCGGATGCACGGCGGCGGCGGCGGATCCTCAATCATCTTTTGTGGCGGCCCATGGTGCTGGTTCGTCAATTCCCCCTCACCTCAAATACCAATCACTTCCTTTTCCGTCCGATACATGGATTGATCTCTGGTCTGTGTTGGAGAGAATCTCGATTGTAAGTTGTTTGGGAAGATTTCACGGACGGAACCATGTAGCGAGTGTTGAGGGGTCAGCGGGTTCAGAAATGATTCCACGGAGAATTTTTCCTGAAAGACATGTGATGTCCGGTGCATACTGTTTATCACTCTAGTGCTCTGATTTATTGCATTGTTTTACATCTGCTCAGAGCATCTTGAACTGCACCCTGTGATTCCCAGTGCTCTTTGCTCCCATGCAAAGCATGGTCTGTTATACAGAAGTCATACTATCAGGGGGTAGTTCGAGAGGCACAACCATCACAATACCACGGAGATGCCAAGGGACTCAACCCAGCCAAGAAACTCGGGTGCTCTGTTGTTGTTTGTCCCTTGTATTGAGTATAGGCCCCCTGTATATTGTGGAAAGTTAGGGAAAGACTGCAGACCTCCCATCATTTTTCTGATGAAGAATTGAAGAGCAATTAGCTTTAGAGTTTGTTAGAGAAATTGATGCTTACTAGATTAGTACATCTAGCAAACTTTGTCGGTCTTTCTATCCATTCATGATGGAGTCTTGGCAGGTTGGAGTGGGAGATAATAATGCGAACCCCGGCCCTCTGGGTTCTTTTGTTCCTTTAGGATGGGATGCCAATTGGCTAGTGTGTCCAGCCTAACTGACCACCCTTGTTAGTCAGCAGTTAATTAGTAGTATTATGTAGTGCTGTGCTGAAAGCATTCGTGATAGTGGCGGGTGAAGTGCTTGGAAATTCATGTGATGTATGTACCCGTGATGTTAAAACGCTAGCGGGTTCCTGTAAATTTAAAGTGCCAACATTGCTGAGTTAATTACTTTATTGTCCAGTTAGATGTTCATTATTCTTGGCTGAACTGTCTCGCACCTTTAGTTTGTCTCACTTGACTGCAAGTGCTGCTAACTGTTGCGTCTGATTGCTCATACCAAATTGTCCAGTTATTTGTTGTTTGTCGCTATTATATGTTGATTGCATAAAAGAGAAGCGTGATTATCATCAGACAGCACCGAATTTGTGATGTCTGACAGCCTTGATTGTTTTCTGAATATCCAAATATTTTTCCAACATCTGTAGGTTACAAAGATTGGAATTGTTACAAGTAAAAACTGAACTCTGTGTTCTTCTCAATTTGCAACAACTGACACCAATCTGGATTGGCTATGAGGTAATTTAATGTAGTTCAATATAGTGTAACAACGATTATGAGGTTATCACTAGTACTTCTGTACTAAATATTGCGCATCTTGTCATCTCAGCTTGTGATTAAAACAGAGTTTGGTTCTCTGCTCTTCTATATTGCCCCTTAGTTTGTGCATCCACTGTATTGCCTACAATTGTTGTTGTATGTGATGTTTATATAGGAATTTTTTTTCAGTTATAATAGGAACCATTCTTTAGGTTGTATTGAATAATCTAGATTAAAATTTATGGAGTTGAAAATAGTCTGCTCTTCTGCATGTTTGCTTATTCCTTGATTTTTGTATTGCCCTCAATTGTTGCTGTATGGAGTTGAAAATAGTTTATATAGATACTTCCATCTGTTTTAGAAATTATGCTTTCGTTTTATGTTTCTTCTGTCTTTGTCCTTCTAAATTAGTTTCTTTCTGCATTGGCTTTGTTTTCTTGTATTGGGAAGCCCCAGATACAAATTCATTTGTTGCTCTAGAATATGAAATATTTTTTGGTACAGATGCAAGTTTCACCAAAAAAAATGGTACAGATGAAAGTTTTTCACTTTTTTTTCCATTGTACATTGACTTGTAATTGCCTGGTACACCCATAATTTACTGAAATTACAGTTTCATTATTTAAAAATTACAGATTTTTTATCATGTATATTTAGTCAGGATCATATGCAAGTTTGGTTGTTTGGTTATGTATATGATTTTTTTTTGAGGATTCACCGATTCAGACTATCCCCCAATATGGTTTGAGTATTTGTTATATATATGAATATTTGTTTTGAATATGCCATTTTTCTTCTGAGGATTTCCACTACTTTCAAAAAAATTCTGAATTTATGTATCCATAATAACATTTTGTCATTTTGTTCTATGAATCAGTTTGTTTTTGCTTTGGAAATCAGTTTGTTTCTTCTTTGGATGCTTCCATATGTTTTTGAGTATATGTTTTCGAATTTTTCATATTTGAATTCATGGTACTTCTGCATTTTTTTCTTCTAAATTAGTTTTCTTCTGAATTGGCCTTGTTTTCTTGTATTGGCAAATCTTAGCCTTCTGGTTAATCTAACAGTCCCTGTCAATCTTGGAGCTGGGATGGCATATTCTGATGCAAATTTTTTGGCTGAATTACCTTCTATAATATTTGCACAATTTTAGCATATTTCTTTGACCCATAACTGCCCAGTACACTCATAGTTTGCTAAATTTATAGTTTCAATGAATCAAACTTACAGTTTCTTGAAAATGTAAATCGAGTCAGCAAAATATGTAAGTCTGGTTGTTTGGATATGTATATGAATTTTTTTCTCAGATTTAACAGCAGCGACCAATATGCTTTCAATTTTTGTGCTGTATAAGAAATTCTGGTTTCAATATGATATATTTGTTCTGAGGATTTCCAGTAGTTACAAATTTTTCTGAATTTATGCATCCAGAAAACATTTTCACACTGTGATCTATGAATCAGTTTGTTTCTGTTATACATTCATTCATGTGACTTTCAGTTCCCTGGTACAGCCTTAATTAGTAGAAATTACAGTTACAGTAGTTCAAAATTACATATTTTTATTATGTATATTAAGTCAGGCACATATGTAAGGTTTTGTGTTTGGTTATGTATCTGAATATTTGCTTTGAATTGGTTTTTTCTTCTTCTGAGGATTCCCACTGGTTAGAAAAAACTTCTGAATTTCTGTAACCTTAATACCATTTTTGATAATTTGTTATATGAATATGTTTCTATTTGCTTTGGAAATCAGTTTGTATGGATGTTTGGTTATGTATATGAAATTTTGGTTTAAATTTGTTTTTTATCTTTTGAGGATTCCCACTGGTTGCAAAAAAAATTCTGACATTCTGGATCCTTAAAACAATTTTTGATAGTTTGTTATATGAATATGTTTCTATTTGCTTTGCAAATTTGGTTTGAATTGGATTTTTTTCTTTTTGAGGATTCCCACTTGTTCAAAAAAAGTTCTGAGTTTCTGTTACTATAAAACAATTTTTGCATATTTGTTATATGAATATCTTTGTATTTTGCTTGGTAAATCAGTTTGTTTCTTATTTGCCTTGCAGATCAGTTTGTTTTATGTGTTGTTTTCTTTAATGATTTGTACAAGTTTTTGTTTTCCTGTATCATATCTCAGCATCAAATTCATAATTGCATGGTTTCAAATTTCGAGTGTTGGTTTTGATTCAAACACTTGAATCAAAAGATGGTTTAGAGTAGAGTGTTTTTTCTATGAAATCTCAGCCACAGAAACAAAATTGGACGGTTTCAAAATTCGAGTGTTGGAAAGGCACAAAACACTCGAATTTTATGTTTCTTTAAATTCGAGTGTTTTTTTACATCAAAACACTCAAGTGTTTCAAAGGGACAAAACACTCAAGTGTTAGGTAGACAACCCCATTTTTTATGCATGTTGTTTGAGATTCGCATCTGATACCCGTTAATTGTGGATCACGTCGGGTATCTGTTTCCGGTTCGAAGTTTAAGATGCGTTTCCGGATAGGATATATACTGTCCTGCACTGCAACCTCTGCTGGGGAAGCTACAACACAGGACGCATGATTTTGGTACTGACTCATTGCTGTTTGAGTCAGTACCAAAATCAACAATCTAATACAAGATTAGACGGTCAACAGCTTGTGAGTTATTATGAGTTGTCCTTGTCTCGTGCTCAATCGTTTTAGTGGCAGCTAATTCTCGCCACGCGTTTTACAACCCAACTATTAACAAATACAAACTCGTACATATAACCAACTAGGCTAAATATATAAGAAATTTTGGTCTAAAAAATTATAATCAACTACATCTTGTAGTAAAATCTTTGCCTGACAGTAAGAAGTTAATTATATAGTTATGCAATCGCATCATGTAGTCTGATACAGAGCACCGACTGGAGTAAAACAGGTATCACAAGTATCGAAATCCATTTTCCTGTGTAGATAAAATAAACTCTATAGCCTAATTGTACAAGACTGTATTGAAGGATTCACGGTATATTAGTTGAAATTGTTCAAGACTTTATAGCCTAATTGTTCACCGACTGTAACACGAGTATCAAGCTCCAGACTGTATCGAAATTGTACCTAGCAACCTTTGGGCCTATGGCAGAGCAGGCAGTAGATAACTGCAATCTTAAACGCCCAGCAAACATTTGGAAGGAAATCAAACACATAGCTTTGCAAGTTGAAATCTGTTCTCATGAACAGGTGGTCTGGCTTGCGAAATTAGAGATTAACTTGTGCACACACGCGCTTCCCTGGGGAGCATGGTAAAGCTTGCTCAAGACTTGTTAGTTGATTATAAATTAGGAAGAAGGCATGATTTTTTTTTTCAAGAGTTCCAAAGAAAGTATTCACGGTCTCGCCGAATCATTGGTTACTGGACCTATGTTTGTAATCTTTGTACCCCTTAGCGATCTTTAATGCTCCAACCATATTCAATAGGATATGTATATAAACTCTATAAACAGTAGTTAAATGGGATTGAGATAATGAAAAAAAAAAATAGGAGCAACATTCGATAGCACAGAACTATGTTCAACATTTCTGGAATATCTTTTCCAGGATCAGCAAATATTCTTGGCAAGAAAGTAGAAGTAATATTGTAGAACACTAGATTATTCATTCACATTCTTGGATGGAACCTATGTATTGTGCTCCCCAACAATTTTAATTCTTCTTTTGGAAGAATTGGCTCTCCATATTGCAAGCTTGTGATGTGGTCGTAAACTCTTTGATTCCATCGTACGTGAACTTCAATCTCTTGCAGTATGTCTGCATTCTGAACAAGGAACTTTGCGATTTTGACTTCGAAGTAGCCGAGGCGCTCCAAGTCAAACTCTAGTCTTATTCTGCCTAGATGACTAACTAAGCAGGGTAAGAAGTGGGCCTTAAGCGCAGGAAGGTCCGCTTCATCGCAGCAATCATCATCATCATCTATGTAACATGGAGAAGTGCTCGTTTTGGATTTAAGCCTCTTAAGTGACTCCATAGATTTCTCGTATAAGCAAAACCGAAACTGACCTCAACTCTTGGGAGGGCTTCTCCACTTCTTCTTTTTTTTGAGGGAAATACGCCCAAGCTATAACGGAGTTATCCACTTCTTTATGGCACCTCCAAGAATTAAATATAAATAGGACATTCTCTTTATTTGTAGAACACACCTGTATGGAGAAGACCTCGAAGTGGTGTCAGGCTCCAGAAATATATAGAGAGAGCGAGAGCGAGGGATAGAAGTGAGTGGAGGATACGAATATGTTGCCCCTCTTCCATCTTGTGCCTCGCGGATGAAGCTATTTTGTTTTATTTAATTATTTGTGTTTTAAATATTTATTTCATGTTTATAGGATCTTAGTCCGTAATAAGATACAATAATTTAATATATTTAACAATGGCTGCTCTGCAAATGGTCGACGAGGCCAGAGTAGCCCTTTTGAGTGTAGTGGTGGTGCCTAGGCTCGGTGTTTCTAAGAGCATATCCAAGAGAGCCCCATACACTACAAGAAACTCGAATTTTCATGAGTGCCGTGGATTTTTGTGAGAGGTAAAGTGGAATCGTCACGGAAATCAGAATTTTAGTGAAGGTGTGACTGAACCCTCACGAAAATGCAATTTTGTGGCGGGCAGAAGGAAACCGCCATGAAAATGGCCTTCCACGCTCTGCCCTGAGCTTCCGAGCCCAAAAATTTGAAGTCCCCAGGCGCCTTCCTCACAAAACACGAACTACCTCCCGAAACAGAAACAAAAAACAAAGAAGAAACAAACTAACACCCTCCCCATGGCCGGCGACCACCTTGCCTCATGCCCTCACCCCCGCGCCGCCGCTTCCCCATCTCCCCACCTCCATCTTCTGCTCCCAACGCCCATCCACGCCTCCTGGCCTCTAATCGCCGTTGAGATCTGCTGCTCCCCTCCTCTAACCCTACCATCCATCCACCTAGATCTGAGGAATCAACAATCCGTTCACCCTGATGTGCATCGAGAGGTGTTGGGGAGATGTCCCATCGTCCCTAACAAACTCATAGAGAAGCCATTGTAAAAGAAGCCCAAGATAGAATGCAGCCCAAGGACCTATGTGTAATATTTGTTCTCATCCAGGGCGGAGCGGGAGAATCACCCCTCCCTCTTGGCTATATAAAGGACCCAAGGGGTCAATAGTTGGGGGGATGGACCCTCGGGCCACACTTCATTGATCTCACATTTTTACATATTGAGGCTTAGTCCCAACATTTGGCGCCGTCCGTGGCGCTCAAATAAAGAACAGCTTCGCTCAGAAAAGTAACAAAACAAAGATTGTTTCAGCAGTTGGTGGCCATCAGAGTATGCTTCGTCCGTTGATCCAAGAGTTGAGCAGCCTTCGCAGGAGCAACGTGGAAGCAGTCCCAAGTTGGCACAACGGCAAGTGCAACTACAAGCATCACAGCTCACGATGCTTCGTCTGCGGCAGTTAACCTTCGCTCTTAAGAAACAGCCAACGCGCCATCAACACCTCAGCGGCAGTGGCAAGCAACAAAAATATTCTTTAAAAATGCGTGCACCGCGTAACACATTAGTGCTATGCACTTGTCACCTTCGCACATCACTCATTATTTTATTATATATGCTACTCATTATTGCCCTTCTATGCATGCACACACGAGTTATCTCGGGATGAAAAAGGAGTAAACAATGACGGCAACTAAGAGGAAGTCAACAAGTCTATCTCGAAGCCAAGACTGACAACCTACCAAGGAAGCCTTTGCCTACGTGCGCACCTCACAAGCAACAGAAGCCCAACTATGAAGATGCAGCTTCGTAGTTGGAGATGATAAGGCCTTCGTCAACACGAAGCCTTCACGCAGCAGACAACGTCGACATAACTAACCCGGCAACGAAGCTCAGGCCATGTACCATGTTGGTTAAGGAGCAGACTCAAAGTCCAAAAAACAAAAAGTCACACCAACCAGAAGGCCAGCGAAGCCGTCCCACCTACTCGTAATACAATCCCAAGCCCAGGTAAGATGTCACGATGCTCAGCTAAGCTATCGCGAAGGACCGCGAAGCATGCCCAAAGCAAGCAACAATCCCGATGGACTTCACACATGACGATCTTCACTTACGGCTGACAAGCGAAGCACATCAAATCGTCACGTGCCACGAACAGGGCTTCGCCCAAGCCAGCTCGGCGAACAAACAAATCAACTACTACGAAGGTCCCAGACCTGCACACGATGAGCTTCAATATGTCATCCGAGAAGTCTACAAACAAAAAGCAAACTACTAAGTTATAATGCTTGGACAATCGAAGCAAGCCGAAAATCCAAGGACGGTTTTCACCCAGTAAACAAAGCGAAGCCTCGCTGTAACTCTGCGAAGCCTCGCCGTGACGCGTGATGCTATCAAGCCTCGCCATGACGCAACAAAGCGCCACGAAGCGTCGCCGTGATGCAGCGAAGCCTCGCCGCGTCGCCGCGAAGCCTTCAAGCCGGCTCCGAAGCTTCGCCGTGATGCCTCAAGCCCCAGCTAAACCAATCCGAAGGCCCACGAAGCCGGTCCAGTAACCCTCGCATCAGGATGGCTCACAATCAAACACGAGCATCGCTCAAGTGGATTCAGCTTGCCACAAGATCAATAAACGACAACAGCCTTCGCTCGCAAGTGTGTGGCTGCCAAACGAAGCTAGAAGACGCAGCACCTCAATTCAAGAACTAGCACAAGCTAAAAATAAGAAGGCACGTCATGGCTCAATAACGAAGACTGAAATTGAAATGTCTCGAAGCCTAATAAATTGTCTGGAAGACATGCGAAGCCAATCCACTACCAGGAGGAAGCTACGTGTGTGCGCTCCCGCCGCCTAATCAAAACCATATCCGAGTATGTGCACGGAAAGACAACCCCGAAGATTCCTGCCTCAACAAGTGCCTGCACTCCTCTCACACCCAAGGTTGTACTGAAGCCGAAATAACCACTACAAAAGATCGTGGAAGAGAACTAGCCTCATCTCACAATCGAAGGGACATCCACAACCTGGCACGAGCAAGACAAAGCCACCGGCTGAACGACGAGCCCATCACGGAATCCGAGCAAAGCAAGAACCATGAAAGGCATCCCGCTAATTCTGAATGAAGCTGATCAGAACACTCACATAGCTAAAGCGCTGTGACCGCCGCGAAGCCCCGTCAATGCAGCCCAAAGCCTCACCCAGGCTCGCCAAGATACTGATGCTCACAGGAACAAGCTATTCCGAAGCTTACGCATGAAGCCGCCCTCGCAAACACAATGGCCTCAAGACCCAACTAAACCGATCCCTTCTCCAAAAAATGAGCCAGCGTGCGATGACGACGTCCTTCAAAGAAGACAACCATGTGGCTAAGAAGAAAAGAGGAAGCGAACCAAGGCCATCTTTAGAACCAAAAAGACAGAGAAACATTCGCCTGACCAAATATCCTTCGGAAGAGGCTTCCAAGTCAACCCTTCGAGGGATAATAAAGCAAGATGGTCAGACTAATAAACGTCCAGCTGAACGAAGCAATCGACAAAAAGGAGAAGTTTGAATATATCTCATGACAAGAAGGTTATTGCTGGAGACAAACGAAGCCCTTCGTGGAGGCCACGACAATGCACGATGAAGCCCGACGGCATAGTGCTCCGCGTATGACGAAGCCAAAAATATGACAACTACCACTCAAGCGCCTGGGCTTTTCCTCAGTTCAATGGTAAAAATACAGACAGATAAGCCATCTTACGGCCAAGAGAAGATTGTCGAAGCCATCTCTTACAAACAACGCCTATTATGAAAACCAGACGAAGTCAAGCCAAGCCTCACCATGATGTTGCGAAAGCTCACCAAGATGCCGCAAAAGATATGCTAAGATGCCGCGAAGCCTCGCCGTGATGCCGCGAAGCTTAGCCATGAAGCCTCTTTGTGATGCGGCGAAACCTCACTCATACGAAGCAACGCGTACCGAACATAAACCTTAGCACATGCCTGAACATGAAGCCTTCGCTTGCACTCATGGGTCCTTCGCAACGAGAAGCTGGACAAAAACCCACCTCGTGGTTCGAAGCCCACCAGCATATTCACACCAAAGACATAATGAAGCCCAACTGGCACTGGCACCACACCATCATAAACCAGATAGACAGAAGCCAAGCAGCTTTTTTAGAGAGACCTTCATCAATGAGAAGACAGCAAATGAAAGATGAACGCCTAATCAACGCGGCCCTCGCTGCATAAACTACGACCTTCGCCTGCGCACGTGCCATATCGACGAAGCCATGCATCATCAACGAAGGCTAAAGCCAAAAGCCTACAACCTGCAGCGAAAGACGTCAGGAAACCCAAGTGATGAACGGAAGCCGTCCATGTCTTGGAAGGCTTCACGGCCACGTAACGAAGACATCCCATGATCAATGACCAAGCGTAACAAGAAATCACCCGAAGCACGCGAAGCAGCATCCAGCATAGCCAACCGCACCTCGCAGTTCTGCAGAAGCCAACAAGCCTCGTCAAAGTGGTCCGAAGCCAACTCCTACCTGCGAAGCATCCTAAAGAAACAAAATAAAACACAGACCGCCTAATAAGGTTTCATGAAGTCATTCAGATGGAACGTAACATGACCTCAGGCCTTACCAAGACGCCGTGAAGCCCAGCTAAGCCAGTAATCAGCATCGGAAGAATTTTCCTCAAGCTCATGTGAAGTCAGGAAGACTCGATGCGATGCCACAACTTCACCATAATGCCCCGAAGCCACAACGCGATGCCGCGAAGCCTCGCCATGATCGAGCAAAGCTTCGCCGCGATGCCGCCAAGCCTCGACACGATGCCGCGAATCCTCTCTGCAATGCCGCCGAGCCTCGCCGTGATACGAGGACGCATAGCCAGTTAAAGCCTTGCCGAAGCCATTGTGAAACAGTCCTGTAGCTTATAACACTAAGAGTTCATCGAAGACACTTAACCAGTTAAAAGCTAGCACGCGAAGCTGATGCGAAGCCTCCCCGCAACCAGTGACGAGGCACAACCAACACGTACCCACTGACCTGGCCGAGGAACATATATATATATATATAAAGAAAAGAAGTTAAATGAAGACCATCAAGGCATGACGAAGCCAACCAGCCATCATTCATAACCAACAGCAGAAGCTGTCCTTGAGCCCCATGATGAGGCCAGCCGTATTTCTGACACAATAACGAAGCTTGCAAAAGTTAAAGAAATAAGCCAAAGCCAGGTCGAGGCAATAAAGACTGTCGCCAAAGTCAATCGAAGCTCAAGATGAAGGGCGCCTCTAGACTCCAAGATTGAGTTCACATCACGAAGCCTAGCCCAGCTAGAGCGAAGCCAAACTAAGCCATTTCGAGGACCTGCGAAGTCGGCTATATGCCAACAGGCTTCGGTGACTACACTCAATAATGGTTGAAGACACCAGACTGCTTCATAAAGCTGGCAAACATGTATTCAACAAAAATGAAGAGAGAGAACAATATTTGAAGACTCAAGGAGAGCTAAGAAGGACCTTCGCTCCTCCAAACCATTACCTATCAACTAGGCAAAAGTTGAGCTAAAAGCTCGCATACGATTCGAGCTAAAAGCTCAAGAAAAAAAAATAAAGTCAAGCCTTATAAGGCTTAGAGAAAAAAGAAATATCGAACAAAAAGTTCAAGACCGAAGGCTCTCACACCTAAAACAAAGGTGTCATCCTTCAAACGATTATCGAACAAGAAGTTCAAGACCGAAGGCTCTCACACCTAAAACAAAGGTGTCATCCTTCAAACGATTATCGAACAAGAAGTTCAAGAACGAAGGCTCTCACACCTAAAACAAAGGTGTCATCCTTCAAACGATTATCGAACTAGAAGTTCAAGAACGAAGGCTTTCACACTTAAGTCGAAGGTGTCATTCTTCAAACCATTATCAAACTAGAAGTTCATGAACGAAGGCTTTCACACCTAAGTCGAAGGTGTCATTCTTCAAACCATCATAAAACTAAAAGTTCATGAACGATGTCTCTCACACATAAATCAAAGGTGTCATCCTTCAAATGATTATTATCGAACCTAGAGTTCAAAATGACTCATGTGTATCGAAGCATACTATTACTTGACAAAGTATCTACTCATATAGTGAAGCATTTAATTAAAGTATGATTATATGACAAAACATTCAAAGTCATTTATCTTCTTCATTCGACTTTCGAAGTATCATATTTATGGAAAATGTTGAATACATATCTATCAAGTATTTACACGCAAAAAAAAAATCTCTCTACTACATATCTTTGAAGTGTTCTTGCAGGAACACAGAGTCAAAGTATCGTTGACCTCAGAACAAGGCAACTCACCAATTGACTCATATCTAAGGGCTAAAACCCCTTATGGTACATTAAGTCTATCTCAAAGAAATCAAACTTCTCGACGGACTTCAAGTACATAACTCAAAAGAGTTATCCTTCGACGTGCTCCGAAGGGGCTCACGTCGTCTTCACCTTCGGCCTTCCAAGACACGAAGCCCATACACTCGACTTCGACGTGCTCCAAAGGGGCTCACGTCGACTTCACCTTCGGCCTTCCAAGACGCGAAGCCCATACACTCGACTTCGACGTGCTCCGAAGGGGCTCACGTCGTCTTCACCTTCGGCTTTCCAAGACGAAGCCCGTACACTCTTTGATGTGCACCGAAGGGGCTCACGTCATCTTCACCTTCGGCCTTCCAAGACGCGAAGCCCATACACTCGACTTCGACGACTTCGACGTGCTCTGAAGGGGCTCACGTCGTCTTCACCTTCGGCTTTCCAAGACGCGAAGCCCGTACACTCTTTGACGTGCACCGAAGGGGCTCACGTCGTCTTCACCTTCGGCCTTCCAAGACGCGAAGCCCATACACTCGACTTCGAATACTTCGACGTGTGCCTGAGGGGCTCACATCGTCTTCACCTTCGGCCTTCTAAGACGCGAAGCCCGTACACTCGACTTCGACGTGTGCCTGAGGGGCTCACATCGTCTACGCCTTCGGCCTTACAAGACGCGAAGCCCGTACACTCGGCTTCGACTACTCTAACGTGCACCTAAGGGGCTCACGTCGACTTCACCGTTCATACTTCCAAGACACGAAGGTCTTCACCATCAAGCGTCCACATACGGAGCTCAAATCATCTCCAAGCTTGGACATTGAAGGATACGAAGCCCGTACCATCGCCCACATAAGAGTCACTTCAACGAAGAAGAAGAAGAATAGTTTTTAGTAATGCATACATAGATACATAAGAGTTTGCTAGGGACCCACAAGAGTTTGCATCTGCTCTCCCCAATGTTCCATTAGGCGGTCGCATATGAGGGGCTAATGTTGGTGAGATGTCCCATCGTCCCTAACAAACTCATAGAGAAGCCATTGTAAAAGAAGCCCAAGATAGAATGCAGCCCAAGGACCTATGTGTAAGATTTGTTCTCATCCAGGGCGGAGCGGGAGAATCACCCCTCCCTCTTGGCTATATAAAGGACCCAAGGGGTCAATAGTTGGGGGGATGGACCCTCGGGCCACACTTCATTGATCTCACATTTTTACATGTTGAGGCTTAGTCCCAACAAGAGGCAGGTTGGATTGGAGGACCAAGCACACGGCGGCGCAATGGACAACTCCGTCCTCACAGGTCTCCAACCCTCATGCGGTATGATTTGGGCTTACAATTTTTCACAAATCAGAATTAAACTTTCTATATCTCTCGATTGAACTGTAATGTTTGAATCGTGCGGTATGTTTTTGTTGACTAGTGTAATACTGTAATGTTTGAATCGATCTACTTTTGATTGAGCTGGCTGGGTTTAAATTTGGATGAGATGTTCCCATGAAACTACATCTATGTTCAGGTTGTATCTTCCTATTACTTGTTCTTGGTATCCGCAGGCATTCATTCTGAAGAATGTTGGGCTTACGAGAAAGTTCAAGCAGAGGACTCATTTGAGCAACAACAACAACAATGTCCTTGAACAGGTTTGCCATCTAGCTCTTGCTTTCTGAGACACATTCTCGTTTGAACATATATCTTAGCTATTGCTGTGTTGTTCACTAGGAATATTGGTTGTGGTGATTTCCAAGCTCAAGACGCTGCTCGGCAGACAGAACATGGTGAATAGTCACTAATGAACTACATGGAGCGTGATGATGCGAGCAAATATGTTACCTGTACTCTACTACCTTAGCTGATGCCACGACATCCATTTCTAGCAAATTAGTCCATGTAGCTGTGCAAATATTTTGTTCATGGTACTTGTGGATATGAAAGATGTTCATTGATAATATATATGAATGTGAAGATTAAGTTTACTTGTGAATGGTGCAACATGAGTGTGAACCTTTATTTCTTTTTTCTAATGCATAAACAAATGTACAAATAATTGTGGCTGTGCGCACAGTGCAAATAAAATTGATACACGTTTTCCTGGCGGTTGTTCCCTCTCACGAAAATGTATTTTTCCTGTGGGCCGGCCCTCATGAAAATTACCTATGCAAACCTGACGACACCATATTTTTCGTGAGAGTGGCCGCCAGGAATTGCCGTCACGAAATATTTTCGTGAGAGCCGGCCGCCACAAAATTGTAATTTTCCTGGCGCCAATTTCGTGAGGGATTTTGCGTGACGGGTGGCCGACGCGAATCATTTTCGTGGCGGTTTTACCTATTTTCGTGAGGGTTTGAGGCTCACACGAAAATTCCGTTCTGTGGTAGTGATAAACCTCCCTTAAATCAAAATATTGGGAGTTAATAAAAAAAACGTCTCCAACAGCACCCCTAGTTTTTTCATAGCTCCTAAACTCACCTCATTTGTAGCTACAAACAAGGGAAGAATTGGGGCTCTCATTTCTTCTGTTTCAATGGAATTAATGTTTTGATACCCAAAATGCTGACGTGGCCTAATCAAAAGCGTTTTGATACACTTTTAGGGGGGGGACTGTTGGAGGAGGAAAAAAAATTGCTCCTCATAATTTTTCGGTTGCTCTAAAAAATAAGTTTATAGAGCCAATTTCATGGAGGTCTCTTGGAGATACTCGGTTCGTTGCATTTTAGAAGTTGTCCAAAATTTCGCATTTTAGAAGTTTTCTTAGAAGTCCATTTTTTTTTTGATCGTGTACACTTTTACTGGACATTAATGTGCCCAACAATTTTCACAGCTCATGGTAGTACCAAGCAATAAATTTTTACATTGTAATTTAGTGAAATCAATATACTCTTTGAAGAAGCAGAATTAATGTGCTTAGCTTTTTTACAGGGCATCCTTCAACCGTCCAAGCTGTTCCCGTTTCCTTCTCGTATAAGCAAAACCAAAACTGACCTCAACTCTTTCCATGTGCTCCTATATAGAGCGATGCACGCGGAAACCGATTTCCATCGAGCCACACCATGGATTTCCCCAACAACTCCCCAATGCTGCCAGGCGACGAGCTGGACTTCCTCAGCGGCCTTCCCGACGGCCTCGTCGGCCACATCCTCTCGTTCCTCCCTGCCAAAGAGGCCGCGCGCGCCGCCGTGCTCTCTCGCCGCTGGCGCTACACCTTCGCCAGCGTCCACACCCTCTCGTTCGTCCAAGAGGAGGGCTCCAGCTGTTCGAGCTCCTCGGAATACGACTTCTATTACAGCAAGAACTGGCTCAAGACCCGGAACGCGGAGTTCGTCGGCCTCGTCAACGCCGCCTTCTCCTGCCGGCGGCGGTGCAGCGGCATCGACCCGGGGCTGCGCGCCTTCCGCGTCAAGTTCGACACGTTCCATCACTCGCTTGCAGGCGACGTGGACCGGTGGCTCTCCGTCGCCGTGCGGTCCGGCGGCGCCGTGGAGGTCCACGTAGACGCTCGACGGCAGGAGCAGCGCACCTGCGCCCGACAACTTCACAATTATCACTACAACCGTTCGTACGGAGGACAGAACGTGGAACTCAAGGATGAGTCGGACGGCGACGACGGCGATGACTTCCGCAACCCGATCACCCGGGACCGTGCGTACCGCGTGCCGAGGGAGCTCTTCTCCTCCTCTGCGGCGAGCGTGCGAACGCTCTGCCTCGGCTCGTGCCTCCTCGACCTGCCACCACACCCAAGCTTCCACCTCAACCTGCCGTCCGTGGAGACACTGGCGCTGATATGGATCCCGGACTCCGGGAGGGACATCCAGCGCCTGGTCTCCGCCTGTCCGCGCCTCACCGACCTGACGCTGGACTCGTGCCGCCGCCTGCGGGCGGTGACCGTCCTCGACACGCGCCTCCGGAACCTCTCCCTCCGGTGCTGCCACGGTGCGCGCCTCACCGTCGACGCCACGGAGTTGCGAGCGCTCGAGTACAAGGGTCCCGTGCCCGACGACTCCGTCCTCACCTTCGTCGGCTCGCCTCCGATGATCATGTCGTGCGACGTCGAGTTCTGTGGCAGGAGGACCAACCCTAGTTTCGAACCAACTGATGAGGAGCTCAAGAATCTCCCGTGGTTTCTTGGGTGGTTGTCTGCCAACGCAAGGTGGCTCCGCTTGGGATCCTTCGCCTGTATGGGTCACGGCATCGAGAAGTGCAACTTCAGCTTGCCTCTGTTCTTATGCCTGAGGCAGCTGGAGCTGAAAGGCACCCTTACGAGCAACTCTGCTACTGAAGCGGTGATGAGAATCCTGGAAGGAACTCCAAATCTTGAAATCCTAGCACTCTTAATCTTGCCGGATGTGGATGAACGCCCCAGGCGTGACGCGGTCAGCTATGACCCAAAAGCGGTTCTCCATGTCCCGGATGTGCTGCCTATCATCCCTTGCTTACGGGGTCGACTTAGGGAGATCAACGTCGTGCACTATCAGGGCCACGTGCCGCAGAGGAGCCTTCTCAAGCAGCTTCTTCATAACGCGTCGGCACTGGAAGAATTGTACGTGGTGTTCCCAAAGGGGAAGTACGTCGTCCAGACGTTCCTGATGCGCGAGATCCAGAGCTGGGTCGTGAACAGGCCTCTTCTTAGAGTTATGTTTGCGTGATGAACTAGTAGCCAGTGAAATAGTGCCCCTGTTGGATGCAACGTTGTGTCAACTATTATTTTTCATGAAAAATGTAGCTATTTTCATTATCAAAGGAGTTGTATCCACTATTCATTCTTGTGAAAAATGTAGCTTCTTTCATTGGCCAAGGCACAACTAAGTGGCCGGTAAAAAAGCACACATGGATTTGCCTAAGGTAAATTGCAAATCCCACCCATAAATCTTATTTATGAGATTCCACCTCATAAGTCAATTTATTGTAAATCTCCACCCACCCAATACTGTAGCGTTGCAATTTGGCCCCATTGCCCACGTGCTCATCGTTCTCGCCGTGCAGCGCCGAGCCAGGACCCGCGCCACCTCGCTGTGGCCCTCGGCCACCGACTGACCCGCGGCACCTCGCTGTGGCCCTCGGCCACCGACTGCAGCACGCCAGGCATCTCCACGCCGGCTGCCCGCGCGAGCCCGCGGAACCGGAGGCTGCCGCGGCTCATCCCGAGATGGTGGTGACGTGGAGCGCAACGACGAGGTCCCCTGCGGTGGCGGCGGCCTTGATGAGCGCCCAGGCGAGCACCTCCCTCCCCCGGCAGTGTTCCGGTGCAGGGCCACCACCACGTCCTCCTCTCGCTCACCGGCCCTGGCCCCAGCGGCGACGGCACGCTCTGCAATGACCAAAGCGGCCGGAGCTTCATGCCTTATCCTCGCGTATGTAAGTTGGCTTGATTTAGCTTGATTTCAATCACGGCAGCATGGACAAAATCGAATTGATTTCAATCGACAGCCTCAACTTGATTGAGCGTGATTTCAATCATCGCCATCGGAGCATGGACAAATTGGAATTGATTCGGCAATGGTGTGCTCCGCATGGGCAAAATTGATTGGGCTTGATTTCAATCGACGGGCTCCAGCCTCAGCGTCTGCCACCGCATCCTCTCCTTGCCTCCTCCGGACCTCGTCGTACAGACGGCCGCACCCCAAGCCGCCGTGGCGGTACAGGCGCCGCCCTCACAAGCGGGCGCGCGCGTCCATGGCGGAGGGCCGGATGGGGAGGAGCTGGACGAGAAGTTCGACGCGGAGCCGAGCGCCAGGGAGCCGGAGGAGGTGGGCGCGGGCGCGGGGTCGCTGCCGGGGGCTCGCGGCCGTGGGTGCGCGCGACGAGGGCGAGGCGCGCGTGTGGGGTCGCGTCGCGCGAGGAACGGGCCGCCGCGGGGAAGACAGTGGGAGGAGGGAGGCGCTGGCGCGGGGTCGCGGCCGAGGGCGCGCGCGTCGCGGGACGCCATGGGGAAGATGGTGGGGAGGAGGGGGTCGTGGGGAAGAAGAGTCGTCGTCAATGGCGCCGCCGGTCGTCGTCGACGAAGACGCCTGGATCCGAGGCGCACGAGGCGCGCAAGAGCCTGGAGGCCTGGGATGACCCGCTTCGGCGGTTCGAGCTCGCCGGCAGCGGCATGCGTGTGGAGCGCGTGGGCAGTGGGGTGGGGAATGCGACTATACAGGGGGGCCGATCCCACTCGGCGGCGCGAGGGGACGACCCACTCTCGCGCACCTCTCCGAGCGCGGGCGCTGCTGGGAGTAGCGGTCCCCCGTTTTGTTCCGACTTTTCCGCTGGGCTCCTTGCGCGCGCGGACTGCTTGTTTATTTCTTGTTTTCTTTTTTTCTTTCGCCGCTTGTTATTTTTTTCGCCAGCCTTTTAATCTGCTTGGTTACAAGCACGTGCAGTTGTAACTGAATGCAAGTGAAAAGATAAATATTTCTCCCGCTGAACAAGAGATTATATACAAATTTTGAATACAGATTCATGTATCTAGAACAAGGTTGCAGCTGTGTTGCAACACATAAAAACAGTTAGATGGAACAAATTATTTTTTGAAAAAAATACTTATGAAATATAGAAATAGTATGGAACATAGTTTCACATTCTTTAAACATTAACATGGATGGCAGTAAGATGAAACAAATTTAGTGACGTATAACAAATAATCTACATGCTTAGAGCAAATTGTTTGGGAAGCCGGAACAAGTAACTCACTTACACGGAACAAATTATTTAGAGACATAGAACAAATCATCTACATGTTTAGAACATATTGTTTGTGAAGCCGGAACAAATAAGTCGTATTAGTGGAACAAACTATTTAAAGACATGACAAATCATCTACATGTTTGGAACATATTGTTTGTGAAGCCGGAACAAATAAGTCGTATTAGTGGAACTAACTATTTAAAGACATGAAACAAATCATCTACATGTTTAGAACAAATTGTTCGGGAAGCCATAACAACTAAGTCGTATTAGTAGAACAAACCATTTAGAGACATCAAACAAATCATCTACATGCTTGGAACAAATTGTTTAGGAAGCCGGAACAAATAACTTATATACATGGAACAAGGGCACGAAACAAACCATCTACATGCTTGGAACATCTTGTTTGAGAAGCTGAAACAAACAAATTGTATATGTAGAACAAAATATTTAGGAACATGGAACCAAATCATCTACATTCTTCGAACAAATAAGCCAGAACAGATAAGTTGTATTCACTAAACAATTTTGTTAAGACATGGAACACATCATTTACATAGGTGGAACAAAAAATTATTATTATTGAAACAAATGAACATATGCGTTGTATATTATTTGAAAGTCTAGAACATTATTTTATTTTAAAATAAGCAGAGGAAGAAATTCTGAGGAGAAAAGACGAAAGCCTACATAACTACGTGGGATCACAAAACGAAAAAACGTAACTACGTGGGAGTTATATGTAACAGTATCCTTGCAACAAATATCGTACTTGTCCAAGAAAAAAATGCCGTACCTCGCATGCCGTCAATTACGGCACGACACTATTGTCACCGACCCACCTCGTTGCTGCGTGCGACGCGATTGGGATTATACCCGCAAGGTGCGCGAGACATGTCTCCGGCTCGCGTACGCTAGCCCGATGATTTCCGACTATATATACAGTGTTGGGTGGGTAGGTATTTGCAACAAATAGATTTATGGGATGAAAACTTAAAAAAGATGTCACTTATAGAGTGGGATTTGCAATTATCCCTTTGCCTAATGAAAACAAGGGGGCACGCATGGATTTGCCAGAGTTTTTTCTGGATCAACATGTTGATCTGGTACATCACATTAGCCTTGTAATTACATTTTTCTTCCTAGGCCAACTTAATCAGTGAATTATATACGCGACGTGATAAATGTGTGGTTGACTGTTGGCCTAGGCACTGCCCTGGTTAATTAACGTCAACCTGAAAACATCCAGAGAGAAAAGATTTAATATTTTGGGCTGGACTCCAATTAACCGCGGACTGCTGTTTTGGGCTCCATCAGCAGCAGTTTAGGCTCGTACGTACAGCCCAGTCTCAAGATTCGTCGATCCCAACCCTAGATACAAGTACTCTACACATACGGCCGGGAAAGGTTACCCGCCGCACCGCGCCGCACCATTCATGGTGGCAACCACGGCCGCCGACGAACGCGCTGTCGCCTTACCGGAGGACGTACTCTTTGAGATCTTCTCCCGGGTGCCGAGCGTCCGCGACGTCCTCCGCTGCGCCTTGACGTGCAAGCCATGGCTGCGTCTCCTGACCGACCGGACCTTCCTCTGCCGGCTATGGCCGGACCTTGCCCACGGGCACCTCTCACGCCTCCTTGGCTTCTTCTTCCAGAACGAGAGGCTCGGGGACGGAAAGAGGGCGATAAGGCGGCACACGAGGCAGCGCTACTCCGTGTCTGCGCCAACTTTCCTGCCAACGCCGGGATCGTGGCTCGGTCCCGGTGGGGATTGCGCCCTCACCTCCTTTGTCGCCGACGACGGCGGCAGCTTCAACTACGCTGAGCTTCTCGCGTCGCGAAACGGCATCGTCCTCATGCGCCTCATCCCCCGCTCCTACAAGAGAATGAAGGACGCCCTCATCGTCTGTCTCTGCAACCCCATCACCGGCGAACGCCACATCGCGCCTCCACTGGAATGTGCCTGCCTCGGACGGTACATGAACGGATACGCCATTCTCGAGTCGCCAGGGCGGTCCATGTTGTCGCAGTCGCAGGTGCTCGTCACAGGATACAATTCCCACGGTGACTGTCACCTGCACCTGCACTCGTACTCCGCCGCCAGGCGCAGCTGGAGCACGCCCACCAGGTGCCACGACGGCAACAGCTTCTTCCTGGAAGGAGCGGAGGCCGCCCAAGTTCACCGTGGGTTGGCACACTGGCTGTACTCGGCCCATGATCGCACGGACCGCTTGTACATACTCAGCTCGGAGGGAACGGCAGTGCACACCTCCTTTGCGAAACTCCCTATCTCCATCATCAGCTCGCCGACGTTCCTCTACGTCAGCAGAGATGATAGGCTTTCCATTGCTAGAGTGTATCTCACACAAATGGATGTTTGGACGCAACAGGAAAGAGACGGTGATGGTCACGTGACATGGCTCTGCACTCATGTGATCCAGATGTCTTTCTCAAAGTACTCACTCGGCGGCAAGTGGTTTGCATTTAACAAGGGATCGTTGCTTGCATTGTATAACAGTGATGGTGGTGGCATCTTTGTCTTTGACATTGAAAGGAAGGTCATGGACAAAGTCATGGGCTGTCCTCCATGCCTGCTTACCAATGGTTATGGGACCTGCGTGCCATTCGAGGTGGACTTGTCGGAGTTCTTTTTACTTCAGCTTGGTGGTTTGTCTCGAGGTTAATTAATCACATATTGAAGAAATTTTTATATAAGCAACTATATCAGAATATGTGTGCTTAAATATGTTTAGTTACGAGTTGTTTCATATTATTATTGCCCGCGTGAACAAAATTGTCCTTATTATAAAGAATATGATTATTTAGCTTGGCAAATACATGTAACCATCATATTTGATTTTCCATTCCTTATAGCATAAACAAATTTGGAAGCGAGAGCCAGGTACACCTGCAGCAGGTCGAGTTATATTATAATCAGAGCAAGGACAACACTTCAAGTCTAACGCCTTGGCAATCTTAATGATTATGTGACGGACTGCTCCGCCTCTGCTCTCACACCAGTTGCAACCGTCCTGAAGCTGATGCAGATCATGCATGCTGGCACGGAGCTTCATCTAGCAGCTTGGTTGCTGGAAACATCGTTGAAACCTCATCCAGGCCAGGGACGCTTGGATGGCGAAGGCAGAATTGCGCACCATGGATTGATCCAATGGACTCAAGCAGCGATGTCAACAGCATGGTGCCAAGTGTAAGGCAGCAACCATGGACATAACTCGAGCTCCAAGAAAGAACAAAATAAGAGTTTTGGAATCAAAACTGCCAGGATGTTAAAGGCGAATCCTCTTGTTGTCCCCTCCTGAATCACATACCCTCTGCATAGCAACTACTTCTTTTTAATTCACAATTATAAGTGCATTTAGGGTTGTCGTCAGTCGATTCTTTTTAATTGGACTATGAATATAACTGAAAAAAATATGGAATGATAGTATAAGGTTGTTATTAATTATTTAACATAATTTCATATTGCATAACTCTTTTTTTTTTTTTTGAGGGCACATATTGCATAACTCTTTTGATGATAATATCCTCCTATAGTTACAATTACTCAAGTTGATAATATCCTCCGATAGTTACAATTAGTCAAGTACAATATGGAAGACCCTGTCAATGTCGAAATGGACTCGTATTTTGAATACGAGTCGGTAATGGTAGGGTAGATCTGGCCCTATTTATTAGCGTTTGTCACACCAATGAGATTAGCTATTGTATAAAGAATGGAATGAATAGCTTTATTCGGTACTCAACCTGTCCTACAATGGAGTTTGCAACTAACTATATTCTTTGTTGGCTTAGCCATTAATGGATCTGGTTCCACAAGTGTAGCGCCGATGGACGCGGCTCGACGACCATCTTCATCACGGCGGGGGTGATCGTGTTATACAGCTATGACACAATGCATTGGTCGATCTGGATCCACTCGGAGTTGTGCCACATGAGCACGGCGTCGACGGAGCCATCAACATGGTCGACAAGGCCGAACTTGAGGAAGGTGGCATTGTAGAACGCGCGCCTGAGAGAGTAGATGGGTTGGTCGTAGTCGAAGAGCACGGGAGCGTGAGAACAAATGTTCACGTGCTGGATTGAGGAGGCGGCGATTGGCTGTTGTTGGGGATCAGCGAATGGGTTGGATGTGGTGGCGGACGTCGGAGAGGAGGACGACAAGGCGGCCATGGGAGAGCAGCGGAGGGAATAGATCGTGGTTAGGCTGATACCATGTAGAGAGTAATTGCGCAGTTTTTTCATTGATCTCGGGGAGTAAAGGTGCGGTTGAGCACTAGTTGACATCGTGATGGAGGCGGGTGCATGCCAAGAGAACTGGTCATGACCGAACGGCTAATGTTATCTCTTTCTACAATTGGTAAACTCAAAAACCTGAAAATAAAAATAAAAACATTCAATGCCACATATTTTGGCCTTCGTTTTGATCCCCAACAATAATGTTAATTCTGCTTTTGGAAGAGTTGGCTCTCCATACTGGAAGCTTGCGATGGATGTGATTGCAAACCCCTTGGTCCCCGTCCCAAACTTCTATCTCTTCCAAGACAAGTGCATTCTCCAGGAGGAATTTAGTGATTTTTTCCGCAAAGCAATTGAAGCCTTCCAACTCGAACTCTAATCTTATTATCCTCAGGTGACTATCCAAGCAAGGAAATGAGCGTCCTTTAAGCGCAAAAAGGTCCATATCATCATCGTGAACATTGTAACATGGAGATGAACTCATTTTGGACTTCAACATGCTTAGCGACTTCATGGATTTCTCGAGGTCCAGTTGAGCTCTCCTTTCATCTGTTTGGTGAATCATTCGGTCGGGGAAGGCATTTGGGTCTCCATGCATTTTGAAATTGAGGCGCAACTCCTGCATTGCTGGGCAACAGTGGAGCAAATTTGCTATCGCCACCGATGCAGCACAACTATCCACCTCGTAAGATCCTTTTACTTCAAGGAACTTGAGGTCTGGGAAGAGTTTGAGGAACTTCTCTTCTTTATGTGGATGTACAGCAATGTCATTAATATCTCGGACCTTCAGCTTCAGAACTCGCAGGTGACTGAAGCCACCTATAGATTCCCAGAAGGCGGCGTGTGGTTGAACTTCCCTTGATGGCCTAATGTAACAGCGAGTGCAGACGCTTACGTCAACCTGTTGCAGCAGAATCGGCGAGCTTGAAGGCGTCATCGCGTTGAACGGGAAATGCTGGAGGTACCCTTTGTAGCGTAGCGACCGAACGTTCGGCGCGTCGAGAAAGAGGCCGTCTGTACTGTGGCAGTGCATCAGCGTCACATAAGTTAGTGTCTCGGGGCAGTGGAGTAGGACTCGCAGCTTTGACTTCACAGTGTACCAGTCGACGCCGAGCTGGTCTGACTTGAAAGAAACGTGCTCGAGCCAAAGACTCGAGAGATTCGAAGCGGCGTCGATCATCTCCTGGAGGTTCTCCGGGGTCGTTTTGCAGAACACCATCTTCAGCGTCTTGAGGCGTTCGAAGACGGCCGTGCCCGGCGGCCCCAGCGTGCAGCCTTTGATGTTAAGCACCCGGAGAGAGCGCCATGGCAGGCTACTCACGGGCAGCGTGTATTCGTCGCCTGTCTGGCAGAACTCGGAGACCAAGACGACACAGAGCTCCTCCAGGCTTTGCACGGCCGGCGCGGCGAGAAGCGCGTCCATCCCCGGCGTGGTGCGCATGGCATGTTCTAGGTAATCGTTCTGGAAGAAGCTGTCCACACGGACGCTGAGCTTCCTGACCGGGCAGCGGCCGCCGGCGTAGACCGCCTCCATGGCGTCACCGAAGAGCAGCTTGCCCACCCTTGCGCCGTCGTAACCCACGCCCCGGTAGGACCTTGTGTTGAGATTCAGGGTGTCTGCCTGGCGCCACAGCGTTCGCCACCGCTGCGAGAGGACGCTTGTGCTGGCGGCGTCGCGGACGTCGAGGAAGCAGAGGACGCGCTGCAGTGCCCTGTCTGGGAGGGCGGAGAGGCGATCGGTGGTGGCCATGGCAGAGACTAGGTCGCCGTCGACTTTGGCTGAGTCGTGCGAGGCCTGACGCGACATGGAGAACACAATGGCCTTTTGAGCTGTAACCTTCCAGGTACGTCTACCTTTATATGCGTGGATCGCAATTTGGGATCGATACGCATACGGCTTGGATATCTACTTATGCGTCGGATCGGATATCTGCCTCTGGTTCGGAATCTGGCTGAGATCGATACACGTATGAATCGGATAGACTGTCGGTGCAGCCTTCTGTATGCTACCCATGAGGCAATGCTAACGGGACTATCAACGGATTTGCTAAGATATGGGTTGCACAACCAAGTCGAGAAGTCTCCTTGTATGCTAAAATGAACTGACCTACTACCTGCTACATCCAACCCACTCCGGGCAAAATACTCATGCATAAAGCATCAAGAAAATATGGCCAGCCAATTTTTTTACGAATAACTAATATACTTAAGCCATAACTTTGCATCTTAATAGTCAAAGATGAATTGCCTACTCTACTATTCGTTACTGGAAAATTATTGGACCAACAACTTTACAGCTCAGGTATCATGGAGGAAACACAACTAGAAACAGAGACTTAGTGGCTGGGAAAGCACCACGCTTGTGGCGGGCACTGTCTGCCTGTAGCCTTTTGCCAGTAAACATAGCTTGGCAGGCATCCACACCGCCAGTAGCTTTTCTATTTGTAGTTATCACTGTTTGTTTATTCAGTCGTCAAGGCGTGATATTTGAAAAACAGGTGTAAGAACTCTACATCTTAAGGTTTGTTCGTTTTTATCTTATATTGACCAAAAGTTGTAACATTTCCCTTAGGGACATTACAATGAAGATATATGTATTCTTTTATTTGAATCCATGTGCATTACATAGATGGAAAAATTGATTGTCTTCCACATGACGTGAGATGCTTAACAGGATGCTCTTTTTGTTGTTTTCCTCACAATTTACATGTGAAAATAAACAAAGTTGAACATCGGTTCATGCAAACAAATCTGATTTGCCATGTCATTGAATCTCAACAAAAGGGAATATACTATGAATCTATGATACGTTTCTGGGCCATTGTCAATTGTGTTATGTATATTCTCGATAGAGAAGGGATCCGATCGACCTACATACTGATGCATTGTTGTTTTTCAGTTTCTGATCATGAATACGATCAACAAAGCACACCAGAGTTGAAATGTAGTGTTGGTCTTTGCTGCCATGATGTTGTAAAGGTTTACTTTTATTGTGACTATAAGGTGTGACGCAGATTAGATAAGGTATGCAGAACTTTATTGTAAAATACTCACTTTACAATTTAAAGTATATAGATTCCAAGGGTTATATAATTATACAAAAGTAACTCTGGTACGGCGATGGAATCGCCAGGATGCGAGGTCCCTTGCAATCTGATCTCTATGCTTTGAAAGTCCAGGTGCTATGGAAACAGAGAGTTCATCCAAGGCTGCTGCCTTTGAAAGTAGAAACTTTGCAAGCATCTTCTCGAAAGGCCGCCCTCTGTACCCTAAAAGACTGATCCTTTTCAGCCTGTGCTTCAAACACCAGACCGGCAACGTCCACAATCCTCGGGGCACCTGCACTTGGCCGCTGTAGTCAACGTTCCTGTCGTCTTTGTCATCTCTTAGTTCGTTGTCCATGTATTCGAAGAAGTAGTACTTGCTTTTCTTTGGAGGGTCAGGAAGCAGCGGAAACAAGGAAAGAGCTTCCAGATTTTTGGTGCTCTGAAGCAAGGCAGCAACCGAGGCAACACTGTGATCGCTGCGCAGGTATCCTTTGAGCTCCAGATGCCTGAGGCGCGGCAAGCAGCGCAGGACGCTTGTGAACAAGCCGCTGTAGTATGCCATGGCTGGGCGCAAGGCGAGGTGCAGGAATGTCAGGTTGCTGCACGTGCTGATGAGGTCCGTTACGGGTGCCATATCTCGTAGCGTCTTGGGTTCCATGTCTTCACATATATCAATTGTTATGGCTTCTAGAGCTGCATGGTTTGTGACCGAGAAGAAGGACCGGTTACAAGGGAGGCCTCCTTTGTAGCGCAGCGAGCGTAGGCGCCGCGACTCCAGCACGACGCGCGTTGCGTTGTGGCAACAGACCATGGCAAAGCTCTGCAGGCGCATGCTGGGGACTGTCAGCTTCGTCACGCCCGGGCACTCCTCCAGGGTCAGGTTGGCGAGGCGCGGGCAGCTTGATATCAGCCGCTGCAGCGCGTCCTCTTTCGCCATGATCCTGTGGAGGACGAGGGTCTCCAGAGACAAGGACGACACATGTCGCGGGAGGTCGAGCGTCCACCTCGAGAGGCTCAGGTGTCGCAGCGTGGCGCTGCGGAAGATATGGGGGTACGTCCTGATGTACCTTCCCTGATCACCTTGGTCGAAGTCCGCCGAGGCCTCCTCGTAGGGGCCGAACGGGCAGAGCCTGAGGGGGGTGCGTTCACTGCACCGTAGCTTGACGTCGAGCTCCTCGGCGCCGGACATCAGGGCGATGACGATCCACTGGCCGAGCAGCATTCTTGTGGGGTTGTACGCGTCGAGGCGGAAGGCTTGGATCGGCACGGTGGGCTCCCGGCTCAGCAGCGCGCACGTCACCTTCTGGTCGAAGCAGATGGGTGGCGTGTCGAACCCACATCTCTCGCCGACGTTGGGGTCGACGAGATCGACGATGGGGACGGCCTTGAATAGGCGGCGCCACCGGCGGGATAGAAGGCTGGTACGCACGGCCTCGTCGGTGGATAGGTGGGAGAGGACGCGGGTCAGCGTCACATCTGGAAGAGCGCTGAGGCGATCGCCGCTCGTGTTGGCCATCGATCGATGATTCCCTAGTGCGCCGCCGATGTGTATGAGTCAAGAGATAGATTTCTGCCGGAACACTAATGAAAGTCGCGAGGATATATAGGATTACTGCTGATAAAAGTCGGTGCCGAAACGTGTCAAAAACAAAAACGAAGTCGGTTGCCGAAACGTGTCAAAAACAAAAACGAAGTCGGTTGCCGAAACGTGTCAAAAACAAAAACGAAGTCCGGTGCTGGATTTTGGTAACAAATCGTATAACTATACCATCATAAATATCTCCATCTCGAGATGCCTGCATGCACAAACAAAATCAATCTATATATTTCTCTCCTAGCTAGATCGACTAGCCAGAAGACTTAGTGAGGCGAGGGTTTCCATGGCGCAGAACGGCGGCGGCGTGGACCGCCTCAGCGTCCTCCCCGACCCCATCCTCGGCCACATCCTCTCGTACCTGTCACCCGAGGAGGCCGGCCGCGCGGCCGTGCTCTCGACACAGTGGCGCTACATATTTGCCCACGTCCACACCTTGTCGTTCCAGGCCGAGAAGCGCTACAACTTCTGGAGTGACACCATGACGTTCTACCTCGATTCCCAGGAGCGGCGCAGCACCAACGGCAACTTTGTCGACAGGGTCAACGCTGCGCTCCTCGCCCACCGCCGGTGCGCCCGCCTCGCCCGCAACACGTCGCTGCGGGTCTTCCGCGTTGCCTTCCACGCATACCAACACTGGGACAAGGACATGGTTTCCATGTGGATCTCCCACGCGCTGCAGCAGAGCGAGCATGAGCTCCACTTCGATCTCCGACTCCACACCTACCAGCGCTGCCACCGCGGCGATGGCCGGAGCGAGGACAGATTCTCCGGCAATGAGGAAAACTATGGCCTGGGAGAGGACAGATTCTCCGGCGACGAGGAAGACGATGGCTTGGGAGAGGACAGATTCTCCGGGGACGAGGAAGACGATGGACATAGCAAGGACAGATTCTCCGGCGACAAGGAAGACGATGGCTGGAGCGTGGACAGATTCACCAGCGATGAGGAAGACAAAGACGTATACTTCGGCAACGAAGAACGACACGGGAGGTTGAAAGGGTGGTCCTTCTCGTTTCCAAGACCGCTCTTCTCCTCTGCCGTGCTGCGATCACTGCGGGTGAGCCACGGCAGGCTGAACCCGCCGGCAGCCATCGTCTTGCCGTCACTAGAGACGTTGCATCTGACAGAAGTCGGTGATTCTGAGGAAACCATCCAACGGCTGGTCTCCAGCTGCCCCCGCCTCGCCGACTTGACGCTCGAGTCCTGCTCCAAACTGATAAGAGTTTCCTTCCTCGACAAGCGCCTCCGCCGGTTCGCTCTCCTGTGCTGCCACAGTGTGGTAAGCGTGAGCCTCGACGCTTCAGAGCTACACTTCCTCCACTACCGGGGCGCGGTGCCTGCAGGGTCGTTGTTCGCGTTTCATGGCTCTCCCTGGATCCCCTCCAGCACCATCAAGCTCTGTGGCCCGAACCAGCCGAGCGAGAAGGATCTCACCGGGTTCCAGTTGCTCCTGGAGAACTTTGAGGCCGCCAAGCACCTGCACCTCAACTTCAGCCGGCTTCGTTGCAGCGACGGGAGAAAATTCCTTGTGGGTTTCCCCGCGTTCTCCAGCCTGCATAAGCTCGAGCTTACTGGATGCCTCGACAGCCATAGCATTACCAGGGTCTTGCAGCAGACCCCTAACCTGGAGATCCTGTCCCTTTTCCTCAAGCGTGATCCCGAGCACAGTCCGGTCACTATCCCGGATGTGCCTGCAGTGTTATGCCTGCAGCAGCGGCTGAAAGAGATCAACCTGGTGCACTACAGGGGTAGCCTCGCACAGAGAATGCTGGCCCAGCTTCTGCTCGGCAATGCGTTGGTTCTGCAGGCCCTATGCGTCGTTTTCCCTAATAAGTCATTGCAGGTCAAGACCAAACTGATGACTGAAATCAAGGGATGGGTGGTCAGCAAGTCGCCAAAGATGAGTTTCCTGTAAAATATATATAGTTATGTGCAAGTGACTTTTGCCTCCGTTGGTTTTTGGCATTACATGTAATAATAATCCTATCAATAAATGGAACGGAAAGCAGTTTCAAGCTAGCATACATTACACATTGTTTTATTCTTTTCTCGGTTCGAGATGCAAAGATTGGCTATGGAATTAGAGGCTGGCCAAATAAGTTCTCAGCGTAGAATGAAGGCTTTTATCTTACTGAATGATCTGTCTGCTATTTTAACAACTGATATATGTATGTTTGAATTATATGCATTATTTTGTTACCACATAATACTAAGACATACTCTGTTCTCAAATTGTTGTCGTTAGGTTCAATTTTGAACTAAAATTGTTCTATTGCTGTCTGACACTAGCAGCTAGCTGTACGCAGCATAACAGGATACGTGATCCTACTTGATCCTACAACGGTGTTGATGTCGTTAATTACTTGTCTCACAGAATTGAGAGGTTTCTTTTTTTTTAGTCCAGAGAATTGAGGGGCATAAGAGATGTCATATGATGTGCTTAAGTGTAAAATTTGGAATTTATGTCAAACATGAACCATTGGAAGGCACAGGAATCCGACCAGTCAGTACTATACACCAATAACTTATTCTTTACTAGCAAAATTGCCCGTGCGTTGCTACGGGTAACAAGAATTTCATTACACAGTAATAAGCCACAACAAAAAGCTATATTTCACCTCACAACATAGGATGTACATACCACGAGGAATTACTACACAAATGGAAAAGCAATAGATGTTAAGATTGGTTACTTTGGGGAGAACACATGATCATATTGCATTGCTCAATTAAACTTACTTTTTAAAAGACAAGCAGTTGCATCCAAATAGAAAATCCCGAGTACAATACTAAACACCATTCTGAATTCTTTTGTCTTTACTTCTTTTCTGCAACTCCAATCATCAGAGTAACATGCAAGGAACTGAAACTACTAATCAAGAGGATGACCAAATAAACAAATGGAGTGTAAAAAAATGCAATATAATGTACTGCTTGTTGAGATTTTCCTTCTTTGTTTCTCATTGTATGAGTTGAATTCGAAGCTCAATTTAAGGGATGATAGCTCACACAACAACCTATGTTAACATAATTGTAGTATATTTTTATGATATCATTTGTATGTTTGTATGTATCTTTGATTGCTATTAGTCTGTCAATAAGTTTCCTTTAAGGAAATATCTTGTACACATTTCACAAATTAAGATCACTGAAAAAAAAATAGAACAAGATGACATGTTCTATGTATTATCTTTAATCAATGAAATGTATTGAACAGAAATCTGCTTCATAGCAGAAGCCAAAAAATTCATCATACAACATATTTAACTATACATACATTTGTAAAATTTAAGCATCAGCAATCATCATCTGACGAAACATACATAGAGTTTCTCATGGCTATGGATTCTTTATGTAGAGTCTTGCGTCGCAGCATACGACGTGCTTTTTCACGATCTCTCCTTGCCTGCTTCTCCTCAGGCGTCATATTATGCACCCAACGACGTTGGCGTCTTGCTTCAATATGCTCCTGACTTAGAGTCTTTAGACGTTCACTTTTTGCTTTTCTTTGCTCAAGTGTCATATTTGCATACCTCATCCTATCCTTTGCACGATTTGCTACAACTTGTTCATGTGTTCGGGTGCTACGATGTAGGGCATTGAGTGCATTTTGACGATCACGTCTTTCTTGTCTTTGCTTTGGTGTCATATTTGCATACCTTGCCCTATTCCTTGTGCGATTAGCTTCACCTTGCTTGTTTGTTAACTCCCGCATGCATGGTTTCTGATCAGGTGAAATACAAATAGTAGAATCATCACGAGTACATTGTGATTGCAATTGATCAACTAACATGCTAGTATGGTGCCCTCCATCACAAGAATGTTTGATTCCTTGCATTCAATCACATACCATAGTTAGGATTCCATCAGCAAGGAAGCAGCATATTTAAATGTGGGATCAAAGCATGAATATATGGCATAGAGAAGGTGATCAAATTACTATATTATCCTGATCAACATTTTCCCTATGGTATGAATCACTTCTATGTGGCCGATCAATCAATGTGTTTATTAATCTTTATATTTTTTTTGTATCTCCGTCTATAAATATTTTTCACAGGACATTATTAGAAATATAAAGAAATGCTCCAGTCGCGATAGTATTGTTGTCACATACAACTTTTATTGCACTGGTTCAACACAATAAAGCATGACAACTAAATGATTTACCTTGTTCGACATTATTTATTAGGGCAGATTCAACTTTCTTTCGATGATATGCCTCCCGATGCTTCCTATTTCTCGCTTCTCTTTGTTGGTATGACATTTGCTCATATCGATCTTTCTCCCTTTGCCTCTTGCGTTGTTTAGGATCTACTAATAGTCCAAACTTGACGGCTTCTTGTGCCTCTTTCATCATCTATAGGAGCTGTTAGTCTCCACTCGCGGTATAGCACAAGCTTCAACCGAGAAAGGGATATTAGTATTGGCAGGACTAACAAAATGATAAATTAATCAACTTGGTGATAATCACATGATGTACTGCAAACTATGGAAACAAGTACAACAATGTCTAATCATCCGAGGCGTGAATATACAGGATCAATGTCTCAACTTTGCTACTTTGTTACAGGCACATCTTGAACAAGATTAGAATATACCTACTTTGAGAAATAATTATCAAGGTTGTATCCCTCAGAATCTTTGTACAACTACAAAATCAGGTCCCTACTCAGGATGTATTTTGAGATGTTGCGTGTAAAGAAGCAAGACGAAAAAGAAAGCTTTCACCTTCTTTTGGAACTGCAAAAATAACAGAATTATGTTTCTCTTAAACTATAAAACGAAGTCTAAATATTTTTAGCTGCCACGGTGCTCATTAACTCGTTCACGTCATTTGATACCAAAGGAGACCACTTTCTTAATGTGTAGAACCTCCACTATTTTAAGAAGTTCAGATATATAGCTAAGAGAAATAAATTGATCATGAAGAGGATGCAACTCACAAGATTTTACAATCAGAGAAAAATCTAGATATGCTTGAAAACAACTCAGTTATGAACTTGGATTATGAATAAGGGTTCAACCAAACTGATATGGACGTAAAACTTTGTGAAGCTCAGATATATAGCTAATTAAGAATAAATACATCATGGAGAGGCTGGAACTTACAAGATTTTTCCAAAGCAGGGCAAATCCTATGCTCGAATACAACTTAATTCAACGGAAGTGATATGGACTTTACGCAACATTACTGAATGATGGGCGTTGGATTCCAGGGTTCAGCAATTATGGTCCAGAATATCATGCGGCAAAAGCATAACCCAGTGCTACTCTGCATTGAGCAAGGAAAACTGATATACGTTCATTACAACAAGGAGATAATAAATCCTCTCCTGCCCTTTCCCTCTCTCTTATCACCTTTGCCTAGCGACCAAAAAGAGTAGAAAATCTTATTCTACTATGAATTCAACAGCAAAAGGAGAATCTTCATGTTCAGTGCTAAGCTAAATTAGAGAGAAAATTCTGAAACTTGACTGTATGTCAGTTTTGAATAACCTTGTTTAAGCAATCAAGTAGTGACGAGAAGGCCAATGACTGCAAGAAACTTTGGCATATGCATGAGATCAAGCGCCAACACCAAACAATTAACAAAACATATGATTTGAAAAATTCTTATGCATGCTAGATTCAGTAGAAGTGATCATTGCAGTTCTCACAAGAAGATGACATGCACGAACACTCCATTATCTGAATCCGTACATGTTGTCATCCCGGCAATTAGGTATCATGAATCCAATAAGAATTGGATGTTAGAATAAAACCTACACAACAGCACGACAACATGGGACACTCGTGATGTTAGGAAGTACCAGATGCTTGATAGTCGGTTGACCCTAGTCCTCAGCAGCGAGATAAGCAGCTGACAGTCTCCAATGCAAGCACACCCACGCTAGGGCCAGGTCTGCGCAGAACGCAGCTCGGATTGCTTTTGACCTCGTGCGTTGGACGAGCTCGATCGGTGATGGTGGCAGTGAATTGCGGATTGCGGAGTCCGGGGACAAGCTCGATCGGTGATGGTGGCAGTGAATTGTGGATTGCAGAGTCCGGTTGATGGTGTCGTCGGGGCAGATCGAGCTGGTGAGGAGATTGACGTAGATGAACAGGCTGCGTTTTCCCCAGGCCGACAATCCGTTCTTCACGCCGATCGCAGCAGAAACGTCGGCGAGTAGAGGTGCTTGGGCTTCGAACACGATTTGCAGCTGCAGGACGATTGATGGGATATGGCTTGATCGTCCTGGGTGCGATGGGGATTTGGATTGGAGCCCGTGATGGGAGTTTGGGTCCGACCCAGTGGAGGACCTGGAGTGATGTAGGGAAAGACGACACAAAGAAGGAAAGAATTATGTCCGGGGTCATGGCGAACGATTGGTAAAGAAGAAAGAAACGGGCGTTGATCAATTAGATTACGGAAACAGCGGCAGAGGGCTGAAAAACAACATCTATTGGCAGACCGATGGCAGAGGGCTGAACGTATATGACGATGGGATTACACGTTAAACAAACTTTTTAAGTAGTAGAGATTCCAATGTAAACAGCCACAATACTTGTACAAAATCATTAAGATTCAAACTTGAAGGAAACTAACAAATTCTGCCTAGCTATCTAATAAATGATCGAGAACACATCAAAACAATAAAAGAAGATAATAAGGTAACCTCGCTTCATATGGATCACAATATTCTACTTCGGCAAAAAAAAAAAAGGCAGAAATTATTGCATACAACATTATTGATGTTACATGCTGAACTAGTATTCAGAGAATATTGGTAAATCAGAGATCAAGCTAAACTGTACCTAGAGTGTAGAAGCTCAAGAATGGAACAATGTCATAATAGCCGCTGATCCCTCGCAGTTTCCTAGTGGCGAAGCTAGATTGCAAGTGATGGTGGTGCAGTATATGGGATTTATGCTTATATTTTCAAACAATTAGCTGGTTACAATAAGCATCTTAGTGCTACCTTTTCTGCTTAGCCTGGTGCCAGTGCACCAGGGTAGCATAAGGTGGTTTCGCTACTGGTTTCTTGACCTTTCCCGACCGGAAATGAGCACAATAATACCCACAAGTCTTCCTAACGTAAAGACACCATCACCATCCACAAAGCCAACTGCGGCAAGTTTGATCACGAGACGACCAGTGGAGATCAACATTTTGAAGTCAACGAATTTACTTTGGGTCCATCCCATATCTCTACCGGGACCAACCTTCCTTGACTACACGTGGAGCAGGGACTCCTTCACGACGGCATACACTACGTCACTACGTAAGAAAGGGTTATAGGTGACAAGCATAAGAGCATCTCCAACAGCCTATGTATCTGGCGTGGGCTAGCAAAAAAAAGAAAATGCAGAGAAAAAAACGCATCCAACAGAATAGCCATCACGCTCGGCGTCCATCCACGCTCGCAATCATCCCGACGCCCCTCGGCATCTTTTCCGAGCGCCTCGCGCTCGCTTTCGCAGCCCTCCCGCGCACGCGCCCCTCGTTCCCGCGCCGTTTTCACCGCTCCCGCGCGTGCGCCCCTCATCCCCGCGCCATTTTCACCACTCCCGCGCTCGCCTCTGCTTTTTTCCCCCACCGAATCGCCGCCAATAGCACATGCCCTGCTTTGCCGAGGCTCCAAATCGGCGCCGCCTCATTCCAGTCTCGACGCCTCCGTACTCGCCATGACCCGGCCGCCGCGTCCCCGTGCGGCGCTAACCAGAGAAACTGTATTCCGTCATGATGCTGCTGCGTGGTCATCTCTTGTAGGGCAGGTCCCGCAAGGATTTGAGGATCCGGAGGCCAGACACGATGACGGAACGGAGTTTGCTGACGACACAAGCCACGGTAAGGTTCAATTTCTGGTGGTATGGTTCACTGAGATGACAAATTGTTGATGCTATGGCTCACTGAGATTAGGAATTGTTTATGTTTAGTTGTCGAATTTCTGATGGTACGGTTCATTGAGATACAGAATTGTTGATGTTCCTGTTTGACTAGGTGGCGAATGGCATAGATGAGTAGCAATAGCTGGTAGGGATAGGATGATTAAATTACTTTTGCTTATCTGAAAGTACTAGTGTGTTGCCGTTCACAATTCTGAATGCTGGAAGTCCTGAAGCAATTTTCGTATTGGTTAAATCCACAGTTCATCTTCGCCCCAGCTCAAATTTTGAGCTGGCTCCGCCACTGATCTGAACAATGGATTGCACTTGTCGAGTAGAGATCTGAACAGAATCGATCAGGGCTATATCATCTCATTATGGGCACCTTTCAATAGTAGTTTATTTTTCTGATCAGTATGGTCACATTGAATCTAATTGATAAGTGATACTGGCAGTATGTTTATTTTTCTGGTCAGCATATATTTGCACCATTTTTAATCATATTAACACTTATGCTTATTTTTCTAGTCTGACCATATTCTTTATGTTCTTGTTGTCGCAGGTGCTGTGGGTTCAGGGTCATATTACAGAGACCTCCTAGTGAGTGATGTAGAAGAGTCTCAAGATATTCCGCCTACTACAGACACACCCATTGATCATGGTCCTGCGGCAGATGATGGATCACAGGGAAGAACCAAAAATTTCAGTTTTGAGGAGGACAAACTTCTTGTGTCTGCTTGGCTAAATGTGGGCATGGATCCTATTAGAGGAGTTGATCAATCACAAACCTCCTATTGGGCAAGAATTAATGAATATTTCCATGCTAACAAGTCATTCGAGTCAGATCGTACACAATGTTCTTTAATGAATCGTTGGTCTGCTATACAACGTGATGTGAATGCTTTTTGTGGATGTGTGACCAGGATTCAGGATAGAAACCAGAGTGGAGTTTCAGTTGATGACAAGGTATATAATTCCTTGCAAACAAATAGTTGTCTTTTATGTCATTCTGTCGCAACTTAAAATTCATGTTGACTGTATGAAATCTACAGATTGCACATGCATGCGCACTGTTCAAGGCAGAAGACAAGAAGAATAGGAAATTTGGCTTAATGCATTGCTGGAGAATTCTAAAGGACAAGCCCAAGTGGATCGAAAGACGCAAGCAAATTGCAGCAGCAAAAGCTGCTAGTAATAAGAAACAGAAGACAAAGGGAAACTCATCTCCATCATCAGCTGCACCCGTACTCACACCTGGTACTAGCAGTGTTGATGCAGCACCAGCACAAGATTCTTCAAAAAGACCGGACGGAAAGAAGATGGAGAAAAGAAGTTACGCCAACGTTCGACCATCGAAGCATTGGACTATTTTGTGGCAAAGATGAAAGAAATTGATGATGAGAAAGAGTTGAAGAAAGAGTTGAAGAAAGATGAGAGGTGCAACAAGTCCTTTGCTCTGCAGGAGGAAAAGATCAAGTTGGAGAGAGAGAAATTTGAGTTCCAAAGGGACTTGGAAGATGATAGAATTCTTTCGATGGATTGGAGTGATATGCCCTACAGAAAGCAGCAATACTATGAAGCGCGCCAGAATGAGATTCTTGCAAGACGTGGTTGCTAGACTACTATAGTTTCCTTTGTTTAAAAAATATGTTATATTTTGAACTGTAATGTGTGCTTGGAACCGGTTGCTAGAGAACTGTCGAATTACTTCTGCTTTGAACCTGTAATAGCTCCTTTGGTATATTCATTCCATTTGATTTGCTATTGCTATCGAGAAGCGGATTCTCTTTTTCATATCATTTGCATTGATCATGGTTTCATATTAAATAATTAGTATACATTCACATGTACTGTATCAGTCTGCTATGTAGAAGCAGATTCCCAGCCGCTCCATGCACAGTCTAGAGACAGTTTTCCTATATGTTACTGTCACTTGCATTGTCCAATGAAAAAAAATATTATTATAGAGTGAGTCATGGGAAGCCCGTACAGACACCTCAGTAGCATTGTCCAACTAAAAAAAATTATTATAGCAAGCACATTGACCTCAAACTCTGTAGTCTAAAAACAATTACTTATTACATGACCAAATTCGTAGAACTAATCAAGAGGGTATAAACCTGGATGGTATTTCCACAGGTGCTCGATCAAATCTGCCTGAAGCTGAGTGTGTGTTTCCTTATCCTTGATGTTCTTGTAATTTTGAATGAAAGCATCAATTTCCGGTGCATCATTATGGGATACTGTAACCTTTTCTCCCATGTCGTCATAGTTGGTATCATATTCATCAGTGTACTCATATCTCTCATCTTCAACAATCATGTTATGCATTATGATGCAAGCCCTCATAATATCTCCTAGCGAGTCTTCGTCCCACAAGCGAGCCGGCCCACGAACAATAGCAAAGCGAGATTGTAGGACCCCAAATGCCCGTTCGACATCCTTTCTACAAGCTTCTTGTGCCTTTGCAAAATATTTCTTTTTATTACCTTGAGGCTCTGGAATAGTCTTCACAAAAGTGGCCCACGACGGATATATGCCATCTGCAAGATAATAACCCATAGAATAATCATTTCCATTGATGTTGAAATTAAATTGTGGACCTTCTCCCTCGGCAAGCCTTGCAAATATAGATCTTTGAAGCACATTGATGTCATTGTGTGAACCAGGCATACCGAAGAATGAATGCCATATCCAGAGATCTTTAGAAGCAACCGCTTCAAGTATAATTGTTGGTTCCTTTTTATGTCCACGGTACATACCGTGCCATGCAGTAGGACAATTTTTCCAGGTCCAGTGCATACAATCTATGGACCCAAGCATACCAGGAAAACCTCTGCTGGCTCCAATTGCAAGCAATCTAGCGGTATCCTCTTCATTAGGCAATCTCATATACTCCGGTCCAAAAACTTCAACAACAGCTACAGTAAACTTTCTCAAAGATTCTAGAGCGGTACTCTCACCAATACGAACATATTCATCCAAAGCATCTGCCGCGACGCCATAAGCTAACAACCGAAACGCTGCCACAACCTTCTGCAGACAAGATAGTCCTAGGACACCGGCCGCATTCCTTTTCTGCACAAAATAGTTGTCATGTTCCTCAACAGCATTCATTATGCGCAGGAATACATGTCGTTTCATCCGAAACCTATGTCATGACACAATTAAAAAAATTAGCTTTGTTTATGAACAAGTTATTAAAAATTACGATAAAAATTGCAGGCAAAAATACGAACCTGCGTCTAAAAGTCTTTGGTCCGAAAGTAGGTTTATCTGAGAAATAGTCTTTATAAAGAAGATGGTGCCAGAACAGTCGATCACGATCTACTACCTCATGTCAATGGACAGAACCAATTCGACCTGGATGATTAAGCGTATCCTTAACTATTATGTGTGCGGCGCCATAAAGAAGAGCTTTCCTCTCATCATCATCCGAAGAGGAGGATTCTAGCACTTCATCCGTTACAAACTGATTAAATTCATCATCTGAATCCATACTCCACGACGTTGTCGTCCAATACCCGATCAACCACGCAAGATTTCAGAATGGATCAAAACACCCTGACTCGTAGGTAACTGGCCTGTTGTTTTCTAGTGCTATGAAAAGAAAGGGCTGATCAAAACACGGCTGATCAAAGCAAGATTTCAGTACAGAATCAATGCACTACATGGTAGTCAACACGTCACCACGTACCTCAAATTGATATGATCCATCATCGAGCAGCGAGCGCGGCATCGCGGAGTGGCCGAGCGTCCACGTCCAGGCGGCGTCGCTGCGCGTCCATGCACGCTGCGCAGTCGTCGGCGTTCACGTGGACGCCATGGGGGCGTCACAGCTTCAACGTCAAGGAGTCGGCGGCGGCGGCGTGGACCTGGGTCCTTCACAAAATAAAAAAGACCCTTCTCCCCCTGTGCCACGTGTACCGATCCGCTCAGGCTCTGCTCGCCCCGCTCCGTAACTCCCGTCATCCTCCCGATTGCTGGCGCGGAACGCACGAACCACCAAGGAAAAGGTCGGCAGGAACGATCAGGTCCCCGATCGCTCGCGCAGGACCGGCAACATCGGCCTCTCTCGATCGCTCACGCAAGATGGCGATGCTCAGTCGGCGGCGGCAGCAGTTAACTAATGTGAGTCCGGTGCTATCTGATTCTAATCTCAAGTGCAATACCTAAATCAAGAAATTAATCTTTCTAGGTGTTCGAGTTATCAAACAATACACGTGGCACAAGGGGAGAGGGGTCTTTTTTATTTTGTAAAGGACCCGGGTCCTATAGAATTTCCTTCCCTCCTGATAGGAAGCAAATTATATAGGACCCGGGTCCTACAAAAATCAGGAAAGACCCCCTCTCCCTTCCGCCACGTGTCTTTCACGATCTCAAAGCAACCGATCACCGCACCCTCGACCAACGTCGTCTTCCTCGTCTATCTCCACTAGCTTCTTGTCTACCCGCACTTCCTGATCCTCCTCATACGAATTCCACATACATGAGTGAGCTGATGGCAAATTCCTCGCATACGGAGTAAGCTATTGAAACGATTGGCTGCGTGACCGTACTGCAATGCTAACGAACATCCGGCCTGCTTTGATCGGAGATTCCATTATTTTGTAGAGAGTTTGTTTGGATCTGTGCCTTCTAAAATCTCTTGACTATCCCCTTGAAGAACGATTGTGCTGCGCTTTTGCCTTCTTCCAATCCTAATATTCTTTAGATTGGTTCCTTCCAGATCATGATTGATGCGAGTCGATGATAGCCCATGGTTGGGAATCTGACCCACAGTTCCCCAATCACTTCGTTCGATTATCAGGACATGGTTTCCAGGGATGGTTCACGGCAGCGACGAAATTGACGGTTTTGGAGCATGGCAGTGGAGTTTGGGGATCGAGAAGAAAAAACCTCTGGACGGGAAGACGATCCGATGTGTTTTGAGATTGGTTTTTCCACGTGTCGCGCCTGCAATAGGGTCTTTCCTGATTTCTGTAGGACCCGGGTCCTATGTAATTTGTTTCCCCTCCTGATATACCTTCCCCAATCACTTTTGTGGAAGTTCGCCGAGGCCTCCTCGTAGGGGGCGAAGGGGCAGCGCCTGAGCCGGGAGTATTCCTTCAGCCTGAGCTTGACGTCAAGCTCCACGGCGCCGGACGTGAGTGCGATGATGATCCACTGGCCGAGCAGGGTGTACATGGGGTTGTACGCGTCGAGGCGGAAGGCGCGGATCGGCGCGGCAAGCGGCCGGCTCAACAGCGGGCACGTCACCTTCTGATCGAAGCAGATGGGTGGCGTGTCGAACCCACATCTCTCGCCGACGTTGGGGTCGACGAGATCGACGATGGGGACGTCCCTGAATAGGCGGCGCCACCGGCGGGAGAGGACGCTGGTACACACGGCCTCATCGGTTGGCAGATGGGAGAGGATGCAGATCAGCAGGGCATCTGGAAGATCGCTGAGGCGATCGCGGTGCGTGTTGGCCATCGATTCCCCAGCTAGTGTAGTGCGCCGCCGATGCCAAGAAACAAATTTTACTACCCTAACAACCCTAACAAATGTCGTCAGAATATATAGGACTGCTGATGAAAAGTCGGTGCGGAAACGTGTGAAAAACGAAGAAGAATGAATGGTTTCGGTGCCGAAACTTGTGAAAAACGAAAACAAAGTCTAGGTAACGAATCGTATAACTATACGATCATAAATATCTCCACCTCGCCTGCCCTGCATGCACAAACAGAATCAATCTATATTCCTCTCCCAGGCTAGAAGAAGACCAGGCTAGAGACGCGAGGGCTTCCATGGCGCAGAACGGCGGCGGCGTGGACCGCCTCAGCGTACGTCCTCCCCGACCGCATCCTCGGCCACATCCTCTCGTACCTGTCACCCATGGAGGCAGGCCGCGCAGCCGTGCTCTCCACCCGGTGGCGCTACATGTTCGCCCACGTCCACACCTTGTCGTTCCAGGCCGAGAAGCGCTACAACTTCTGGAGTGACACCATGACGTTCTACCTCGATGCCGAGGAGCGGCGCAGCACCAACGGGAACTTCCTCGACACGGTCAACGAAGCCCTCCTCGCTCGTCGCCGGTGCGTTGGCTGCCTCGCCGGGAACACGACTCCGCTGCGGGTCTTCCGCGTCGCCTTCCACATCTACCAGCACTGGGACGAGGACACGGTTACCATGTGGGTCTACCACGCGCTGCAGCAAAGCGAGCAGGAGCTCCACCTCGATCTCCGCCTCCACACCTACCGGCCCTGCGAGATTGGCGATGGCCGGAGCAAGAAGAGAATCTCCCGCGTTGAGGAAGACGATGACTGCAGCGAGGACGGATTCTCCAGCGACGAGGAAGACGATAGCGAGAGCGGGGACATGGACTTCGGCGAGGAAGAAGAAAACGGGGTGTGGAAAGGGTGGTCCTTCTCCTTTCCAAGACCGCTCTTCACGTCCGCCGTGCTACAGTCGCTGCGGCTGAGCCACTGCCGTTGTCTGGACCTGCCGGCAGCCATCGTCCTGCCGTCTCTCGAGACGTTGCATCTGACAGCCGTCATTGATTCTGAGAAAACCATACAACTAGGGCTCATCTCCAGCTGCCCCCGCCTCGCCGACTTGACGCTCGAGTCCTGCTCCAAACTGACAAGAGTTTCCGTCCGCAACAAGCGTCTCTGCCGGCTCGCCCTCCTTTGCTGCCACAGTGTGGTGAGCGTGAGCCTCGACGCGTCAGAGCTGCGCTTCCTCCACTACCGGGGCGCGGTGCCCGTGGGGTCACTGTTCGCATTCCACGGCTTCCCGGGGATCCACTCTGGCATTATGGACTTTTGTGGCCCAAAACCAGTCGAACGAGAAGGACCTCGCAGGGTTCCGGTTGCTCCTGGAGAGCTTCAAGACCGCCAAGCACCTGCACCTCAACTTCGGCCGGCTTGGTTGCAGCGCCGGGAGCAAATTTCTCATGGGTTTCCCAGCGTTCCACAGCCTAGCAAAAGCTCAAGCTCACAGGATGCCTCGATCGACAGCCATAGCATTACCAGGGTCTTGCAGCAGACCCCGGACCTGGCAGTCCTGTCCCTGTTTCTTGTGCCGGATCCCGAGCACACTCCGGTCACTATCCCGGACGCGCCACCACCGGTGCTATGCCTGTAACGCCGACTGAAAGAGATCAAACTGGTGCACTATCAGGGCAGCGAAGAGCAGAGAACGCTGGCCCAGCTGCTGCTTGGCAGTGCGCTAGTTCTGCAGACACTTTGTGTCGTTTTTTCTGACAAGACGTTCGAGCAGAAGACCACACTGATGGCTGAAATCAAGCGATGGGTGGTCAGCAAGTCGCCCAAGATGAGGTTCCTGCAAAGTTAGTACAACATGCAAGCTAGTGACTTTTGCAACTGTTGACTTGTGGCAATACATATGGTTGATCCTATCAATTGATACGCAAAGCAGTGTATATTTCACCTTAGCATACATTGTTTTATTTACTCTTTTCTCGATTGGATTTGCAACGATTGGCTAATTAGTGGAACTAGAAGCTGGCCGATCGAATAAGTTCTCAGCGTAGTATATGCTCGCAAACGCTTTTATCTCATATTTTGGTGTATCTGCTATATATATTATAACAACTGATACATATGTTGGAATTATACACCTTAATTATTTTGTTACCACATAATGCAAGACTCTCACCGTTCTTAAATTGTTGTTGTTAGGACAACGAGTCTAGTTCAATTTCTCTACTACTTAATAAGTCTAACAAAGGTCGTCAAATTGATCTTTCGTTGTTCGTCCTGCCAATATTTCTATTCTATATGCCTCTACTACTTGCCAATTCGATCTGCCGAACTCGAATTTGTTTTGACTGAGTTCAATTCGAGTTCGGATTTCCTGATTTTTGTTAGTTATAGAGATTTATGGAGGAGGGAAACGAAGTTGGAGACAATTTCGAATCCATTTTGATCATCCATTGGCGTTGTTGTGCTTTAATCTAGCTGATCCGCAAGCTCCAACTGTCTCTAGTGGCGTCTGGTTTTTCTTCTGAAAGAGGTAGAAGAACATCAATTTTGGGCCAGTTGGACTGCTTTATTGCAAGCTGGGCCAGGCATGGGCCTTAACTGCTAGAGGGTTTGGTTGTTCAGTTTAGTAGGAGAGAGAGTTGGGCCATGCATGACGCTTGGCGGGCTTGAATGGTCCGACAAGGAAAACGATTTTGCTTTTTGCTATCGTTTTTGTGATTGCAAATGGGTTTAGTGCATTATTTTGCCTGGTACATGTCACTGTATCTTGACCATTGATGCACCTTCACCCCATGGTTGTCTCTTATAAATTATAAATTTTACATATTTGGCACCATCCATCATGGAAATTGTAGCTTCCCTACTGTTGATGGATCATTTACAATAACAAGAATAACAATTTTGTGAATTTTTTTCTCTCTCCCGTCGCAATGCATGGGTAATTTGCTAGTTAAACTAAAAATTAGTGTTTTATCGACAACAAATTAAAAACGGAAGGAGTATGTTTCATTCATGAACAATAGATTTTATTGCTGCCTAACACTAGCAGCTAGCTGTACTAGAATAACAGGACATCATGATCGTACAATGGTGTTGGATGGCACTCGACAAACCATCTGGCACTTGGATGGTTGCCGAGAGCTTTGCCTGTGGCACTCGGCAAACAACGTCTTTGCCGAGTGCCCGACAAATTGCTCTCAACAAAGAGTGTTACACTCGGCATATAAGCGATTTCCCGTACTGGTTGAGATGTCGTTAATTACTTATCTCAGACATGACCACATCCGTGATCTCACGCTGCTGGCGCGGCCACACCTTTCCCAGCATCCACATCCTATCCTTTGAGCAGGATGAGGGGTCCAGCTGACGACGTCGCGATGAACAACTACAACGCGAACGTAACCTTGTCAACAACGCCTTCACCAGCAGCCACCGCTACCGCTAGGCGGATGCGCACGTTCCGGGTCGCTTTTGACTTGTTCCACCACTCGCTCGCGGGCGACGTTGGCCGGTGGTGGCTCTCGGCCACGACGCGCCACGACGGCGCCGAGGAAGTCCTCGTCGACACCCACCAGCGGGAGCAGCGTGCGTGCGCCCGTGAACCCTCGGAGTGGTATTACAGTCAACATTGGACCACGACACTTCTCCCGAATAGATCAATGATGAATCCGATGGCGATGACTCCGTCAACTTCAGTAACCCAAAAAAACAGGATTGGGCGTACCGCGTCCACTGGGAGCTCTACTTCTCATCGGCATGGTGCCGACGAATGCTCAGCCTGGCCTCCTGCTTCCTCTACCTGTCACCTGGCACCGGCCTCCTCCTTTCCTTCGAGATGCTGATGCTGCGATCAATCCCGACTCCGGGAGATACATCCAGCATTCCATCTCCGCCTGCCCACGCCATGCCGACCTAACCTTGGACGCGTCACCATCGTCGACAAGTACACCAGGAGGCTGGCATTCCGGTGCTTCTACGGCTCACGTGTCACCCTTGATGCCTCGGAGCTGGGTGCGCTTGTGTACAAAGGCCATGTACCTGACGAGTCAACCTGACGCAGAAGGAGTGCCCGGGCGTGACGAAGCTGACAGTCCGCAGCGCGTGCCTCCAGAGCTTCGCCATGGTCTGTTGCCACAAAGCCTGGTGCGTTGTGCTCAAGTCGCGTTGCTTACGCTCGCTGCGCTACAAAGGAGGCCTCCCTTCTTGTAATTGGCCTTTCCTCTTGGTCGCGAACCACGCAGCTCTAAAAGCCATCACAATTGATATATGCGAAGACATTTTTAGATAAAGGAAACTTTTATTTCGAGGTGAAATAATATTCCGGCCTCTGCACAACTAAAGTACATTTAACCTTTACATTTCAGACACCAAAGTGAGCTGATACAAATCAGCCTTAAAACACCTAACAAAAATAAGAAAACATCTATCATCTAGCACAACACCTAAAATAAAGCCTATGGTGTCAATTAATTACTCATTGTTGTTACAGCTCTGTCTTCTAAAGAGACTATTGTCACTGCTTAAACAACTCATGATCCGATAAACCTGAACTCCAACGGCATGGTTGTGCGGAGGCTCGACACCTCCTCATGCACCACGCGCGACGCTTTCGCTCCACAATATGAAGTCATGCACAAGTAAAGTTAGACTGTGCGGAAGTAACGCACTTCCCCGCGCTCCACGCAACGCTTTCGCTGCACCATCTTCCAACTATCCTTGAAAATGAACTAAAACCTTGCATCTTTTCCTTGTGAATCCAAGGCATCACAGCGGTACCCTTGACCCGATAATGGTAGTCGATGAACAACCATGCCTATGGGTTCGATGACCTCTTCCGAACACAGCGAAATTCAGCCACCACAGAACATTACTGTCACAAACTCCAAAAGATGAGCTACCTCCATATCTCAACAATTGAAACATCAAAATGCTACTAGGTATTGGAAGAGATGAACGTTTCTTGTGGCTCAAGCAGATCTTGAAATTGAAGAAATTAAACGGCCATCCGTCTTCTTCATTGATGCATCCCTCACGAACTCCTGATCATATAGACCTTGCTGATTTCGAAGGCAAATGCAGAGATCATGCTGAGTCAAAGACCACCGGTCTCCATGGCTTTGGCCAGACAATAACCAAACTATCACCACCACCGTAGCACCGCCATGTTACATCACCCTCACCTGGATCCATTGTGGCCAAGAACCACATCCGACGAGGACCGCCACCAAATGATCTGTTCATCGTGCGAACAGACACCATATGTCTCTGCCAGCATATACGATGACAGCCGCTACCACGCCAAATTCTCCAAATCTGGCCATCGCCATGAATTGAGGCCTCGCCACCGCCGATCACGTCCACGCCGAGATCAAGCCACTCCAGGCAGCTTGTCCTGGCGATTCCATATCGCAGTACCAGAGTTACTTTTGTACAATAATATAACTCTTGAATCAATAATTTTATTTGTAATGTAAAGTGAGTATTTTACAATTAAGTTCTGCATACTCTATACTCTACGTCACACCCGGCAGTCACAACAAAAGTAAACTTTTACAACATTATTACAGCATAAACCGTCACTATACTTGACATGTTTAACAATGGACCAGAAAACAAATGACATAGAATTTTGTTGAACTTCAATGACATGGCAAATCGAATTTGTTTGCTTATAAAACGAATCATTTGTTCAACTTTCTTTATTCTCACATGTAAATTGTGAGGGAAAAAGCATGAGCATCCTGTTTATCTCACGTCATGTGGAAGACAATCAATGTTTCCATCTTGGACATAATACACATTGATTCAAATAAGAGAATACATCTTCATTCCCATACCCATAAGGGAAATTTACAACTTTTTTGCTCAATAAGATAAAAACGAATAAACTTAAGATGTAGAGTTCAATTACATATATTTTCTCAAACATCATGCATGGCTTGACACCTGATGAATAAACTAACAGTAGAAATAACTACAAATAAAAAGGGGTGTTCTACACTTTGATTAGTAAATTTGCCTGAATATTACTAGTATCATAAAGGATTAGTAAATTTGCCTCAAGAAAGCTCCGTCAATCGGTGGCAAAAGGCTAGTTACAGACAGCGTGCCCGCCACTAAGGCCCTGTGTCTATGCAGACGCCATGGATTTCCCCAACGATGCCGAGCGGCAGGACCTCCCTGCCGACGACGTCATCTTCCTCGTCCGCTCCTTCATGGGCGCCAAGGATGCCGCTGGCGCCACACCTTCGCTGCCGTCCACACACTCTGCAGGGCTCCAGCTCCGACGACACCGCGATGAACGATTACAGAGTACGGCGTGAACGTCCACAAGAGCCGCAACGCGGACTTCCTCCCCTGGAATACAACAGAATGTTTTCTGGGAATCTATTTATCCCTTCGGTACGTAATACAAGTCTCGAGGCGGACGTGGGAAGAATTGCGGCCCTCCCCTCCCCTGGAAGACATGCTCCTGCTCCCGAAAGTGTTCCCCAGTCCCTGGAAGTAGGAGGAGGGAGGGCTCAGGTAGACCTCGAGAAATCCTAGTAATCACACATGGAAAGTCTGGAAGGATTTTTGGGTCTCGACAAATGACAATTCATCTCATCATCTCATGGATCATTGTGCGCTTTACGACTCATGAACGTTCCCTTGCTCGATGGCTATTTGACGAAGTGACAAGAGCATCCGCGTGCATCGTATGCTTGTAGAGAATGCCATAGCATTGGAAGAAGCAAAAGGTAATAAAAGATTTGATGACCACGTCCAATTCTTTTCAGGACAAGATAATAATTTTTTGTTTGCAAGCATAAGTTGTCAGCCAATAATGTGAACAATGATGGTAGAATGTCGCGCCTTGAACTGATTCTGTTTCAATCCACACATCATCAAACATATTAGCAAATCCTTTTCTCAAACATTAGCAATCATTCCTTCTCTGCGCCCCGGCCGAACAAACATTAGTATTATTTCAGCAAGGGTAAATCATGCTGCCGGCCATCAAACTTACTACAAGTATATGATGCATCTAATTCTATTTATAAAACATTTAGACAAGCAGCATATAACCTATTTTGTGCTACTAATTTCAAAAATTGCGCACTCAGATTTAATGTGCTTCTCACCTACAAGATTATCTGCACATTGTTTCTGCATAAAATAAAAATAAAATAGAGAGTACTCCCTCCGTTCAGAAATAGATGTCACTGTTGACTTTTAGACATCACGTTTGACTGTTCGTCTTATTTAAATTTTTTACATAAATTTTATTTATTTTTTTACAACTTGGTTTATCATTAGATATATTTTAATCATGACATATTTGTTTTTATATTTGAGCAAATTTTTTGAATAAGACGAATGGTCAAATGTGATATCTGAAAGTCAACAGTGACATCTATTTCTGAACGGAGGGAGTAGTTAGCAGGCATCGCACCATTTCAATTCTTGCTAGAATCTGGACATTCCACTAAGGCCAACATGATATCACATAATTCGTCATAGTTATAGAGCTAAAGTAAGTCGCAATCTTAAACGTCAGTTAATAAATAGTTCCATTGGATGAATATTCGACAGCAAACTAACCGTCTTGCATGAACACACAAATATAATTCCCATCAGTCTAAAATCTGCAACCAACTTACGCCCTGAAAACTAACTGAAGTAGCAGATGGTGATTCGTGATAATGAACAGCTTGTCTCTGCAAAATATCACATTCAAGAACTATGCCCATCTGAACATGAAGTCTCCTCTTCGCCACTGTAATTAGTAATTGCAAAAGTTCCTCAATCCAATGGTATGTGGCACAAGATTACTTCTATCAATTAGGTGTCAACCTGTAAAACTTTTGAAGGTCCCACTAACATTAAATGTTCAGCAATTGTTTCAGCATAAAAGAAGGCATGGTTCTGACCGATGTCGACGACTAATTTGGGAAGAAATAACTATATAAAAACGGTGTGTAAATGGTTCGATTTGAATCCATATTTAGATATCTGCTACATCTAAATCTATTTATAATACGGTAAGACGTAAGCAATGATAAGGAACATACGGTTGCGAAAAGCAGTATACAACTATACAATTGGGGGAATCACTGTTATTATCAATTTGGAAAGCCATCTTATTATTTGTTCTGAACATAATACCATAGATCTGAAGATAATGAAAAAATAATGTACAATAACTGGGAAGTTACCACTCATGATATTGGCAACACCTTATAATTGATTTCAGCCAGTCGTGATGCTCTCTTAAACTTCATTATTTCAATGCAGGCTTCCAAGCTGGAACTTTCAGGCCCGGCACAGTGAGTAATGAAGAAGTTTTCAAGCAATTCTGCATTTGATAAAACCAACTTTATGAAATGCAGCTCATTGGGCGACAGAAATACATCAATCAATTTCACAACCCGCAGGTGCAGAAATAAATTCCCATAAGCATGCAAGTTCCAGAATTCTTGGTTTGCTTGAAAATGATCATGGAAATCATCATTGAATTCAGTAAAACGGTACAAAGAATGGAGATCGTAAACACATAAGAGAAACAAGTTTTACCTTAATCTCAATGTCCCTTATGTTTGGACATGACCTCAATAAGTGCACAACAAAAGCTATATGTGGCGCACAACCCAAATCAACATTTGTTGAAAAATATTGCAATTTCTCAAATGTAACTGGTATTTTGATGGGCATCATATCCTGAAAATTGTCCTATATAGGGGCATAAGTAATGTTGTAAGTTACGAGAAACAGGAATCACAAAACTGAAATGTGAGAAATAATTGTAATGCAGAAAAAGGATCTGTACGAAAATGGCAAATATATAATCGATCTATAAACAAGGCAAAGGAATAAAATACAGAAGATAGTCATTCTACTATGAATTGGATGATGTTAGCAGTGGCAGCCACCTTAACTCAGTGGTAATATCCTTAAGCTCGTGACAATGCAGATTCTCAAATAAAACATAATACTGCAATCATGCATAACAGATAACTTTACAGTAATTTTGATTTACTTGCCGGTGGTCACCGATGACGATTCAATAATGTCAGAAATTGTCAATTAACATTTGAATTTGGAGTCATTCAACTTGTAGTAGCAAATGGAACTGGAGTTAGCAAGCTAAAATGTCAACATTGACCAGTTTACCTTATTTGTTTTGTCTGGATAGTTAATGTGGGCTTCAACACATAGGTTTCAGTGGTCGGAAACCAAAGATTTACTCTAAATTTCTATTGGAAGCCGAAGCAGGGATATAAATTCATCAATGGCGGCATATATGTAATATCTCAGTTCTTGTTTATGTGTATTTTGGCAAAAGAAAACAAAGAAACTCATCTATAAAGTCCATACTAGTGAAACTGGTTAAATAGTATATAAAGCTGCTTATATATCACCAAACAATTAGCAATAAAGATAACAAAATCATATTTCTCAAAATTTCAAAATTTCTGACATAAACAGTAATTAGTTATGCAAAGGTAAAGTTGCCATTGATTTATGATGAATTGTAGTCAACTCAAAGTTTCTTGGGTTAATTGTTACATTCTTTTACACTAAAACACAATACTAGTAGAGGTATGAATCTATGAAATGGTGTTAAAATGGTTAGTGTTTCACCAAGGGCTACTGAAACTGTATTAGTCATAGACACAGAATTAATGGAAACTAGCACGATGGTCTTTGTGTAACCATTTGTCAAACTTGTCTAAACCCTGATATCAAGTTCACATTCGTACCATCATGACACAATTTGCGAAATTCTGTGAATTGAAGAACATAGCAAGCATTTGACAAAAGCAGACTGTAATCTTCTTACCAGTTGAGAAGCATCATGCAACTCCAACCTCTGCACCCTCGATATGCTCTGTAAAATATGAACCAACTTGGATCCCCCTTCCTGAATGTAGCGGGACACTGGCAATCGAAGCTTGGCACTGGAAATAAAAGGAAGTTGACTCTGAAACTCCACCATCCAATCGGCAGACCAGGACTCAATTACCATGTGACGAAGGCGAGGTGCGGAAATCTTTAGCATCAGACCCGGCACATCTGGATCTATGGTCACATCTAGTTTCCTCAGCGAAGGGCTGCCGGAGATCAATGCCCCGAGCGTGTCGAGCTGACCGGAGTTCAGATGCGGTTTCAAAGTCGAAGAGTAATGCACATAAAGATCCGAGAGTTCGGGCAGCCCATCGAACTCCGGGGTAAGGTTTGGGAGAAGGCAACCCTTAAGCCAGAGCCTGACGAGCTTGACGCGGAAGAAGATGGAGGAATGGACCAACGTGGATTTTCTCAGCACAGCCATAGCTCCCCACCTTTATCCAACGGCTTGCAAGCTGTGGGCTGCTTCGAGATGCGAGCGCCTTGTCCATGGTGGCGGGTGTTAACCTGTGTCTATAATCGATTAACAATTCCAGCATCACATGCACGGGAACAGTGCCCGCTCAGACTTTGTTCCCTGTGCTACTGCAGACCACGAAGAGAAGCAGCACATGTTGACCATGCTGATGGATGTTGGGAATAAACAATTCATTAGAATGGATTACTTTGGCAAGCTGTCATTTCTCAACTGAATAAAAGTTAATAGTCTTTAAGATTTTTATGCCTCCATTCTGATTTTAATAACCATGCTCACATCACGCTTTTTTTCATAAAACAAAAAATCATGGTACACAACTTGATTTGTCCAAACCTCAAACGGGGTCTGGCCGTATAAGAAAACAACAAGAGAAAAAAAAATGACGGTCACCGGTACAATGTTTTATATATACTTCAGTACGTAATGGTTTTGATAATATCCCCCACACAAATATTGTCTGTCGTTGTTGTTCAATTCTAGACGTGCTAGAATTAACACAATATGTCTGGTTCTCAGTCTTCTGAACTTTGATCTTTAGTCCACTCAGAATAATGGACGTGGCTTCATAATAAATTAGGACATGTTATGAAGTGGAATCTCAAACTGCAAGTCCAAGTAAGAAGTATGATGGTTTTTCAAACTTTTCCATAATTTTTGACATGCGTAGTCGCTTTAATACGGAAACAAAATTGATCAATGCAAAAAAAAATTAAAAATAACTTTTGTGGACTTGTAACAAAAGATGTGTGCATATTAAAATTGCCCCACAAAAATATTCTTAAACAAATTATACCGTTTGTTTAAATTCATTTGTATCAAAACCTACTCAATGGCATGTGAATTGGGAAATTATTGACATGCGCAAAAACATATATTTCTGTACGAAATACAATGCCAATCATATGGTGAACACGAGCACATATGAATTTCAATAAAAATCGAACACACACTATATACAGAAGTGAAATATTTTTACATCCATCGAATGAGCTGCTACAAAATTCAGTATTTTACCATCCATCGAACACGCTATACACAGAAGTAGAGTATTTTACCATCCATTCAACTCCAGGAGGCCCACGTGGGTCCCACTCTCACTGCTCCCTGTAGGCTGCAGCACGTCGATCAGAACACTCCCGACCGGTCCACATCAACTACAGCATTTCTGTTTCAAAGCATGGACATCCTGCGTTTAGTGTGGCACGATAGATTAGTTTATTACTTTCGATCGTCTGCTGACTCTGCAAAGAGTGCCATCGTTGCCATCCCGTGCGAATCTCAACGAATTTCTGGCCGTTCGTAGAAGGTGGGGAGCTCCGGCTGCGCTGAGAAAAACGTTTTGCAGGAATGGACCCTGTAGCGTGGCACGGAGAGGCGAAACACCAGCAAGCCATGGCGCGCGTGTGTGAGGTGGCCCACAAGGTCATCGATACGCCGGTCGCCGATGGCCGGAAGCGGCGGGCCGGACGCGAAGAGGCCGAATTTGCGCACCGGGCCAAGGTGGCGAAGGAGGACGGACTGGGCGACGGACACCACGTCGGCGGCGCCGACGGTGCGGGGGGCGAATCGCAGAATGCTCAGGTGGCGCCAGCGATGACGCCAGGCGCGACATACGGTGGAGGTGCGGGTGGCGTCGCGGATGTCGAGACGGGAAAGGATATCGAGGAAAACCTCGTCGGGGAGGTCGGTGAGGCACCACGCCGTCCGCTGATTCAGGCGTGCCGCCATGTGAGGGAATGTGATGGTGGTAACCGCCGCAAGCCCGCGGCGGCGAGGCGAAGGGGAATGCGGGTTTGTTTGTTTTTTTTCTTTTTTTTAATGATCTTCGAATGCGGATTTTCTATTTTTGAAAAAGATAAACGCGGGTTTTCTATTGGAAATGGAGATAGGGATAATGGAGTGGGTAGGGCTGAAAATGGGGTGCATATCAGGTGCAAATAGGTTAAAAGTTGGAAATGTAAAAATTCATCTACAAATCATACTTAGAGGTTCTCAAAAAATTTGAAAATTTCACCATCTGTAGTTGCACTAGTATCATAGGGCATACAAAATTTCATCCTCATACATAATACCGTTTGATAGATACAAAAATAACAAATCTGGATTTTAGATGCACTACGAGACAAAACAACTATTTTTGTCCTCTAGTGCACATTTGTTCAACATTTGTTATTTTTTATCTGTCAAATGGTATAGAGTTTAGGGATGCAATTTTGTGTACATTCATGATACTAGTGCAACTGCAGATGGTGAGTTTTTCAAATTTTTTAAGAACCTCTAAGTATGAGTTTTAGAAAAAACTTCACATTTCCAACTTCTAACCTATTTGCACCATATATGCACCCCTAAAAATGAATGGGATACAGATAAATAGTGCAGATCTAAGGCCGAAGTAGATAAGTACCGAATAATTATTTTTGTATATCTTTTTTATTTTATAATTTTTGTTTGACAAGGATAAAAAATTAAATGTGTGACACAATTTGAATTTGAGTAAGAAAAGACATACTAACCATCAATTTACATGATTAAGAGTATTTGAGCTCTTATTCATATCAATTTTTTGATTTTTCATCATAATTTCTTGTGTATATTTATTATAAATAACTACGAATCACATGATATTCGGATTCAAGATATATCAATCGTCCCGTATCCTATCCTATTATTATTATTATTCGAACACAGATTCGGACACATATAGCATCGGATAGTCATTGATGCCACTATAGTTCCACACTTTGAGATTCTGTAGTATTGCTAGAGTAAAACTATTTGGATTCGGAATTCATGAACCTGTCACATTAGAATCAGATTGTCTAACTGTTGTTCGACGCTTAAATAGCAGGGACAGAGATCGGAGCAGATTGGCCCCGTTGATTGAAGAAGTTAAAGTGCTCATGAGAGAGCTTAGAGAGGTTAAGATAATACATTGTGTAAAAGATCATAATAGGGTAGCACACACCCTTGCGAGTGTAGCATGTTTAGGGAAACATTGTAAGGTGTGGCTCCGCCACAACCCTCCACATGTAAGCGTGATGCTAGACGCAGAGCGCAACCCTATTGAAATCTAATAAAACCTCGCCTTTCCTCGAAAAAAAAACTACTAGAGTACTTTGTTGATTACTATAGGAGTAGAAAAAAAGAGATGTCCTTTGGTATTATGCTATGTTGGTGTTTCATTAAGCTGAATTGTAACAACACTTGCCATATTTCTAATTACATTATTTCATAACATTATAATGGTACCCGTGGTAAGGTGCGGGGTTGGCTAGTAGCAGAAAAATTTAGGCCAGTAACAACCGCCTTTAACATGATGTTCAGACGCTTGCCTGATGCCACGGTTACATGTACGAGCGTGTTACTACTCTTGGTTTTTGAGTTCCCGGCCTACGCGCGGTGGTGGGCCTAATGGTTTGGGGTGACTGAGAGGGGCCTAAGAGCATCTCCAGCAAGGACTCTATTTGAGCCCCTACTCTATTATTTAGGGTCTTGAGTTAAAATATCAACTCCAGTAGAGACCCTACTTGGGCTCTTATTTTGCATGTCCCCTCAAACTCCATCTCCAAGCCCCCATTTCTAGGGTCTTCCAATCCTCCCTTTCATTTATGGGTCCCATCCTTTTTTCATAAAATAGGGTCTTAGGCCACTTTACTGCTGGAGTTGAAGTCAAATTTTGGACCCTCATTTTTACATGCCGGCTTGGAAAATAAAAGTAAAAGTCTTGTTTTGAAGTATATTGCTGGAGATACTCTAATGGTTTGGGGCGACTGAGAGGAGTTGCACATCGACCCCATCTCGAGAGGGACGGCTACGGTGTGTCTAACGTCGACGATGAGGGTGCTCTGCGAGACCATGACTTTAGTGCGCTCAACGAAGAGGATCAACGCACAGCTAGATCAAGATCACGATTCCCCATAGAGTCAAGAGAGCAATCTCAGCGGACAACGATCCTCCATCGTATACTGTAATCACGGAACTAGGGACATGGTCGGCTTTGATAAAGAAAAGCGAGCAAAGAAAGACAGACTGCAATCACATAAATTATTATCAATGAAAGGCACTCGGGATCGCGAAGCTACGACGCGGCAAGGAAGACAATCACAACCCCATGAGTCATGACCGGTGGAATCGACCAGGGTAGGCTTTCGTTAGGGTGAGAAAAACATGAATTTCACCGTTACGCTAAGTAAAATGAAAATTAATGTAAGATTGAGGATGAAAGGCGGGTGAAACGATTCGGTGCGTTGGGATTTTAAGCTCGGAATATAATCGGATGGTTTAGATACCATGGTTGATAAGATGGCAGGATGAAAGTGATTCCCTCCTCCTCTCTAAATTAGTTTTTTATTGGTTTACATAGGAAAAAAAAATGTTTTTTCATCTCCCTTGCATTCCATTCATAGTGATAATATTGTGCTTTAGAGCACTTGCTTTCTCATCACCAATGGCCAGGGTTTAACCTCCTAAATGCTAAAAACAGTCCTGTAAAAAAAATGCTAAAAACTTATACTCCCGACCTGGCCAGAGTATTCTTTTTTGAGACATGGCCAGAGTATTCAACTCATAGGAGAGTAGATGAAAAGCCTATGAGATCATGAGGGGTTGATACTTGATACAACTCCTGAGCTGGCCGCCAACCCCTCTCCACCCTCCCGATTCCCCCCAAAAAAAAACTCCCCCATCTCCAACGTTCAATTCTCCGCCCCATCCATGGCCCGCAGGCGCCACGATCCCTCGCCGGCCCCGCCGCCGCCGCCTCCTCCTCCTCCGCCGCAGGAGTCCTCTCCCGACGAGGTGTCGGACACGGAGGGGGAGGAGCCGCCTCGCGCCGTCACGGCCCAATTGCCGCCGCAGAACCCTGAGGCTTATCACCCCGCCACCGCGGCCGACGACGCCGACTCGTCGGAGGAGGAGGAATCCGACTCGGACGCGGAAGCGCATTCCTTCCAGATCCAACCGGTGACCCGCTCCTCCACCAAGCCGGCGGCCGCGGCCCCTCAGCCGGAATCCGACGATGATGCGGAGGAAGAAGACGGAGAGTCCACGGAGTTGGAGCCTGAGGTCCCCGAGCCAATGCAGAAGAAGGCGGCGGCGGCGGCGGCCAGGAAGAGGCCCGCGCTGGAGGCTGCTGTGTCCGGCAAGTCAAAGAAGGCCAAGGCTGAGGTCGGGAAGGCAGCAGTTGAGGTGACTCCGACTGGCAAGGCGAAGAAGGCCAATGCTGAGTCGGAGAAGCTGGCCCCTGAACCTACTTCGTCTGGCAAGCCCGAGAAGCCTGGGGTCAAGACTAAGAAGCTTGGGCGGTCTCCACGCACATGGTCGAAAGAGGATTGGACAAAGATATTGGCGGCCCTTGCGGCACATGTCAAGAGTGAGGGAGCGCTGCCAAAGACTGCCGTTCTTATTGCTGCTGTTCGTGACCGCCTTGACAGGAAGGAGTGCAACTATACAGACATGTATGAGGCTGTTCGAAGGCTCAAGGCACGGTACGAGAAATCAGTGAAAACAGCTGTTGTGCCAAATGCAGAAGATGAGCTCCAGATGTATAATCTCTCGGAAGCGATATGGGGTGAGAAGGCGAAGGAGGCTATTGCTGCCGCTGCATCTCAAAATGATGCCAATGTGACAAAGAGTAAGAAGAGGCAGGCTAAAAAGGAAAAAATGGATGGGATTTCAAAGGGTGGCACACTGAAGGTCACCAATGAAAATGGCGATACTCAGAAAGGGAGTAAGAAGGGACAGGCTAACAAGAAGAAAACAGACAGGGGTCAGAATAGTATGGAGGAGGAAACTCACGAAGAGGAAACAGAAAGAGAGCCTATGGTCCTCAGAAGTTTTGATGAGCTGCAGAACCTGTACCCTAACCTTGCTGGGTGTGTGGGGATGATTGAGGCCCAGCATCCATGCGGCGAGGTGCTGAAGAGAGCATTTGAGTTCATTGGTGATGAGAAAGCAAGTGCCCTGGAATCCAAGATCAAGAAACACAAAATACTAGAGGTGAAGGTACAGATGGGCCGAGGAGACATAAGGAAGGAGGTTCTCAATCTTGTGATTGGCATGTCGGGCTAAACCTTTTCGGGGGATCAATATTCAAACCTTTTATCTGGTATAATTCTACCTGAATTGTTATGTTACTGCTTATCTAGCATTAAAGAATTGTTATAACTAAATGTGCGGGAGTTTAAATACACCAACAATTCGAATTTCATCGGTACTAATTATTGAAATGTTCTAATCCTATGTAGTGAACAATTTTGACATGCATAAATATGTGATAAATGCAATTATTATCCAGTTTCATAACTTAGTTGTATAGAAGTCTAGCCACAGGTATGGGAGTTTGATAGAACTTTATATCTAACTGCACTTGGGGGGTAGGCACTGCACTCAATTTGTAACAGATAATACAGGACATGAATATTCTTTATTTGAATGTCTACCTTCTCCTCTGTCTTCTGTGTATGGAATTAACTCATGAATTATCAGTCTTCGTTGTGTCAAAATAATCAGTCTTCGATCCAATGTCTTTACAATAAGTTTTAATGCTTTTCCTAAAATGCTGCACCAATTGAAGAAAATGGTAACTGGCATATTTAGAAGATTCCATGCTGTAGCAGTAACGTGCAAACATCCCAACATTTTTTTTTCACATCGATACCAACCGATTGGTAGTTGGGTATCAGTTCAGTGAGTTTATGATCTGTTTGTTATCAGTTTTGGATCATTGTTTCATTAAATTTGCTTCGAAAGGTAACATACCTTTTTTTTAAAGAAGAGGATAGGTTCTAACAGTGACAAGGTTATACTTATTGTTAAAATTAGCCTGTCTTCTCTTGTAAAAGGGGCCTGATTTCTTCAAAGTAATTACACTATGGTGTGAGCAGAGGATGATAGGCTAAGCTCATGCGAAGTTGTAGCTCAGTTTGGGTCCTTGATACAAGATATTTATTTGTGAGGTTCAGCAAATAGGTGTTCTGCCCTCTTATACCAAATGAACTCCAGGATGCTAACAGCTTAATTCCGCATCGTTTTTTATTACCTAATTTATATTTTAATAACATAGCTTAGTGTTATCAAACCCTCTTCTAGTAGTACACCAGGAAAGAGTTCTTATCCAGGCATGTTGATAGACCTGGCCGTGGAAACTGTTGGTTGCACTTGCAGATGAGCATGTTCTACTATATTTGACATGGATAAGTGCTTATATCCTTTCTGTAATTCTATTGCATTTTTATTTAAAACTTATGTTTCTTCTGGGCTATGGCATTTCATCTTTCACTTTAATTTATGATGTCCAACTGTTGAATCACTTACATAAGTCCTATTCCTTGTTTTAGTCAGATGGCTGGATAGAAGATTCAAGCTGCAAAGGATCTTTTAATATGATTTGAAGGGATGAGATATGAGTAGTTTAACTGGCAGATGACAGTTATATTTCTGTAGTTGTTAGCTATTGTTATGTTAGCGACTGTTGCTGTGTTACTGATCACTTGACCATTTTGCTTAAGCTGTTAATTCTGGTGTTGCAGTTGGCTTTTAGCCAGTATCCTTAATGGTGTGCTAAATTTCTTTAAAATGCCTAATAATTACCTTAAATTTTTTTTTTGTCATCCCCTGTAGTCTGCATGACTCAACTAGTTCAAGAATGTTTACCATGTTTTGAATTATTGCTTGACTAACCCTTGTAAGAGCTTTGAGCAGTCCGCTTACCTATCTTGTTCGGTTTCCATACTAAAGCAGCATGCACATACTGGAAAGAGGAGCGCCCAAAATAGTAAACTGGCTCCAAAATTAAAGTTCAAAAGGTCATAATTCCATCTTTCTTGTTAGGATTTTCAATGGATATTTGGATGCATCACATCACAAGTGACGTAAACATGGATATTAATTTACATTGGACACCGGTTCTCATTCCTAATTGAGATATCAACATTCAAGACTAGGTGACTCCCCACGCGTTTCTGTGGGACATGTAATGGGATGGTAAGGACGATTAAATTAATTTTGAGAGTGCACACAACAATGGAAACAAAAAACCAACACAAGAAGAATTAAAAGAGGATAAAAGGTGGTATGAATTGAAAGGATGGCGTAAATGTTCATAGAATTAATTCCAATGCGCATCACCTTAGCATGCAGATGCTTCAGTTTAACCTTGTTATTTTATTTTATATACATGGGTTCGATCAACATACCCTTGTTATGACTGAACGTAAGCAATGATTGGACAAAGAAAAGGTGTGGGTCAAGAAGGTCATAACAGGGGGGAATTTTGATGTGGAACTGAGTTGTTAATTCTAACAGCAGTGAGCAAAAAATATATTTCTCCAGTATAAAAAACATAAACATAGATGGAGTGGAAGTCTCACTTCTGGGGACAGTGAAGGTGCAAGCTGCTTGCCTGATCAAACGGTTGAAAAGCAAGAGATGAGCAGCCTTTAGGCTCGTCTATATGTTAGCTAAAGTGATTATCTTTGCGTGTGTAGCTATGTGGGGGTAGCAGGAGGATTACATTATGACAGGAGAACAGGCAACCATGGCCTTATATATTGATTATCTTTGCGTGTTTGTAGCTATGTGGGGTAGCAGGAGGAGTACATTGTGACCGGAGAACAGGCAACCGTGGCCTTATCAGTTATTTGAACTTTAATTTTGGAGCCAGAACCACATGGGAATGATCGAGATTAAGATGCACAAATGCCCATCAGTTACCCAGTACTCCCTCCGTTCAGAAATAGATGTCACTGTTGACTTTTAGACATCACATTTGACCATTCGTCTTATTCAAAAAATTTACTCAAATATAAAAACAAATATGTCATGATTAAAATATATCTACTGATAAACCAAGTTGTAAAAAAATAAATAAAATTTATGTAAAAAATTTGAATAAGACGAACAGTCAAACGTGATGTCTGAAAGTCAACAGTGACATCTATTTCTGAACGGAGGGAGTACCAATTAAGAGTAATTTTGTGGAAGACAAACAGGATGTAATCAAGTTGGAAATCGGCCAGATGCAAGATAATTAAGACATAATTAAATGGTCATAAATAGGTGTGAGAGGGATATGGAGGAGCTAGCAGCGCTTGTGAAGAGATTAAATTGCTTGCTGCCATATTGTGGCACGGTCAAATGAGTGGACATTCAAGAGAGAGGCTAATTGAGCTTGTAGTGGTACAAAATCAATCTAGCAGTTAAGATGACAACCTCCAGTGGGTGAATGATGATTTGTATAGAAAGAATGGACGGACATGATTTGATAGGGGCCTAAGATCTGACGATGGTAGTTTTATGGGTGATGTGGCTCAATGTGAGAGCTTCTTTATAGCAATCAATGATTTTTAGTGGGTTGCATCTATATAAGATATACTAGCAAAAGTGCCTGTGCGTTGCCACGGGCTGACCGGAGAAAAATATATTAAAAATTTAAATTTAATGAATGTAGAAATAATTTTACTACTATTTAATTTGGAATATTATTAGTTGGGACATGCTATATTGTACAACAAATTGGATTTGGGCCGTCAGATGCATGACGGATGTGGATCGCATGTGGTGACAGATCACATTTAAAAATCTAGTATAGTTGTACATATGCTTGGACTTAGAATCATGACGCAACATGGGACACTTTTTAAAAAATTCATTATACCGAGAAATAATTAAACTAAGAGTTTTAATTCAACTAGCAAATTGCCGGTATGTTGCTACAGCAGCGGAAAAAATTCAATATAAAACAGTAAAGCTAATATATTGATTTTGAAGAGTCCAAATCATCCTCGCTCCATCCTGACTTCCTGAGAAATATCCACTTCTCTTGAAATGATGAATACTCCAGAGAATTGTATAATTACTAGCAAATTACCCGTGCGTTGGTACGGGGTGACGTGTGTTATCACGTGAGCTAAAACGCAACTATATATTAAAAATAAATCAAATCGATAGAATCAAGTAATGAATTTAGTAAAAAAATATTTTTGTATGCATATGCATTTCAATATGAGCAAAAATGAAATCACGAGATTAGGGTTTGTAACAACGACTACAATACCATTATTTTATCATGTAATCGAGACTGCATCAAATAGTGGAAGGTTTATAAAAGTCATAAAACATTTTCTTGATTAAATATCTAAAAGTCATAAAACAGGTTTATAAAAGTTTGTATTCAATATTCATGTTGCAAAAATAAAGGGGCCTATTTTATATAATTGCATTCACAAAGTTTGGGACCTATTGTGCAAAAACACCAGGCTAAACAAAAAAATATATGGAAATACAAAGAACCTAATTGCAAAACAGTGTATAGCTGCATCTGAAACATGAAATTCGCCAATTATAAGGGGCTTTCAACAAATATTTTGAGGTTTTATTATCAATTTCTGACCCAGCCCAAACCTCCCTCCCTTCCCTTCTGCGCAGCCCACACATGCAGCCCATTCCATGCAGCCCACTGAAAAAAAGGAGCCCATTATGTGCAGCCCACAAAAAAAAAGGTTTCAAAACTTGCTGTGAGTGGAATTCGAACTCTGGACCGGTGGGAAGTGAAGGACCGCGCTTACCACCAGAACACGCTATAGCTCATGAAAATAACCGATTCCGTTACTATATATCACAAACATATTAATTTGGATATTTAAAACTTAAATGAATTCGACCCGAATTCAAACGGCAGAGGTCTGAAAACTTTGGGCTGACGACCTCTTTAAGACTTATTAAGTACTAGCTAAATGTCCGTGCGTTGCTACGGATGCCGGAAATTTCACAACCAAGAAATGGAATCAAAGCAACACCCTTCATACAAAGTTCATGTGGTCCGTCTAACGCCAACTGAGGTAATTAAACTTCACGCTTCAGCTGCAGACAGAGTTTCTTTTTTGAGATAAAACTACCGAAAAAATGTAATGATATAGCCCAGCTGACATAGGGCACCGTTTTCAAATCAGAAAGCACTATAATGTCATAATAATGTGTTGCATTACAAATAACATGCATCGAATTGTATATCATCTGGGAACAACAAAGGCAAATCTAATGTTGGGCTAGCTGCCTTGCCTTCCCACTTCTCTCTCCACGCGGCTGCTGCCCTGCTAGCTGCTGCTCTGAACGCCAGCCGAGCACGCTGATTAACTGGATGCTAGCACGCTGCCGCTAGCCTGATAACTGCCGCAAGGGTCGGGGCTCCTGGGGCGCTGTCGTGCCCGCGCTGGCCGTCAAGGCATTGGGTGGGTGAGTCAGCACAAGGGCACCGCCACACTTGCCGCCGAGGTGCGTGATCGCCGCAATGTCCGTCGAGGAGCGCAGCCATGCCTGCCGGCCGCTGCCGAAGCCCGATTTTGTCGTCGTCGTGGGCTATCGTGAGTTCGACGGCTTACGACCCCGATCTCGTCGGGTCAGCTCTCGCCGGCGTCATCGATTTGACCTGAATAGCGGAAAGACGAAGGAAAGACGAGGAGCGACGACCGACCAAAGGACCACGGGGTGTGGAGCGTGTTCACCATGGACTCGAGAAGCTTACACAGGCCGGGGCGGCGTCGTCAAAAATTACAGGTAGAAGAAATCAAGTTTAGGTAAGAGTCTAAGAGATCGATCCGGGTTATGGATTGTACGCCACTGTTTTTCTTGGAAAGAACTCAGCGCGTGGGAGATCTAGTGGGAGTCAGATTAGGCTGGCAGAGGGCTGAAACCTGAAAGCTCGGGCAGACCGAAGGCAAACGAAAACGATGCAATGACGATGGGATTACACATGGATCAACCTTTTTAAGTAGTAGAGACTAGAGAGTTCAACACTCCATCATAACAAAAGCCGATCCATAGTTATGATTTATCTCAGCAGCGAAGCAATGTCTCACGTTCCCGAACTACATAACCAAAAAAAAGATTAGAAGAAAAAAATAGCAATAAATCCTTTATAAGGAGCCATATTGCATGATTTCTTTTATTTTTGCTTGAGAAGGTACTCTTATCTTACTCATATCGCCACATGTAGCTGGTTAGTGTATTTATCCACGATAAATAAACATATACCCTGTACCTGTGGCGGAACAATAGTGAATCAGCAGGTGGTAAGTAGTTCGCGGAGTACTACAGTATCATAAGCAGAGAACCAAAGGAACAGGCAATGGAACATTTTAAAAAGGGCAGTTTCGAGGTAACATCAAGTGGACGAAATTATACTCAGGCAGACTATATTCAGCTACTCCACAATCGCCTGACAGACTGTGGTCTACTATATTCGTCTACTATACAGCAGACAGCTCAAAATTTCTAGACACTTAATTCTCTGTGTGAAATTGCCTAGAAAATATTTGCATCAAGAAATTGCTGGAAAGAGCAATCATTTTCTTACACATAATTGATGATGAAGACATATGGCTTGAAAATGGTAATAATTGTTTAATGTGCATACATGCGTTATATCTTCACTGCATTTTTTTTTTACTTATAGATGTGGATACATCTGAGAATATGAAACCCAACGTGCAAGATGATGTTGATAGTTCACCAAACTCCAGCGAAGTTGATCCATATGACATCATATATAGCGATCTACCTAAGGAAATCCACAAGCTGAAACCCACAAAAGAAACAAAGGAACAGGCAATGTAACATTTTAAAAAGGGCAGTTTCGAGGTAACATCAAGTGGACGAAATTATACTCAGGCAGACTATATTCAGCTACTCCACAATCGCCTGACAGACCGTGGTCTACTATATTCAGCAGACAGCTCAAAATTTCGAGACACTTAATTCTCTGTGTGAAATTGCCTAGAAAATACTTGCATCAAGAAATTGCTGGAAAGAGCAATTATTTCTGTCACCCGTAACCAATCCCAGTTATAATCATTTTCTGTCATCAAGAATACCACCTATTCTAGCCTAGACAACTGACATAATTATTTTTGTATATCATTTTTTATTTTATAATGTTTTTTTGGCAAGGATAAAAAATTAAATGTGTGACACAATTTGAATTTGAGTGAGAAAAGACATACTAACCATCGATTTACATGATTAAGAGTATTTTAGCTCATATTCATATCAATCTTTTGACTTTTCATCATAATTTCTTGTGTATATTTATTATAAATAACTACGAATCACATGATATTCGGATTCTAGATGGATACCAATTGTCCCGTATCCTATCCTATTATTATTATTCGAACACGGATTCAGGCACAGATAGCGTCGGATAGTCATTGATGCCACCGCGCTGGCTAACTATAATTCCACACTTTGAGATTCCGTGGTATTGCTAGAATAAAACTATGTTTGTTTCCCACCCAGAGTATACAATCCAGCTTATAAGTTGGGGAGAGTAGCTTATTGAATTATGATAATCTGAATTGTGCATTGTCATAATCTGGCTATAATTTGAAACTTGTTTGTTTTAGTTTATGGATTATGTAGGGCAGATTATATAATTTGAGTGAAAAGCAAGGCCTAAGTGACCTGCATTATGTAGAGGTTATAAGCCTCACACATTGCATATTATTATTTCCATTCCAAAATAGATTACGTTATAGCTCTAGAGACAAAAATTAAAAAATGTTAAAAAGGTAAGTGCACAGAAAACGAAGATGAACGATATAGAGACAGATATGCATTAGGAATGAAGAGAGAAAGATGCATAGATCGAGAAGTTAGAATGACTATTAATTTCAAAAAACTGTTGAAATCTAAAATAACAAATAAATTGAAACAAGGATAATATGATTGAATCGGAATCACTTGTTGGGCTCGCGCTGGCTCAAGTCCTCCACAAACCCAAGGTCGCATCGTGCAGCGCCCCGCCTAGCATCTCGGTCAGGTGATTGTCACAATTATAATCCAGTTATGTCCGAAAGCATTTAAAAGTTAATTTCATTTAGCTGCACTGTTATAGTGTTGACCAGTTTGCCATACTGATTTCTCAAGATAGTTAATTTTGCCCGTATGGGTCTAAGAGGCTACTAAGTTATCCACGTATGCGAAAGGACTTCGGGACGGTTGGGTAAGAGCTCCAGCGGCCCCTCCTCAGGTCTCGAGTTTGATTTTTGGTGGGACCGAATTTTGGGCTGAAGTTAAATAAATTATCTTGTCTCTCCTAATTCTCAAAGCATGGTTGTAAACTTGGCCCAGCTGAGCTACGGTGCTGTGCCCCAGTCCAGTCTCACCTGGAGATGAAGGGTCCTATGTAAGAGCAACTCCAGCAGTCTCCCAATCCCTCTCCCAATAGTCAAAAAGTTGTTTTATTGGGAGTTTGGGGAGGCAAAATCTGCTCCAGCAGCCTCCCAATCCCCCTCCCCACTTTTGCTCCCCTCCCAAAAAACAGCCCTTCCCTCCCACTATAGTGGGAGCCTCTCCTCCCCCTCCCAATCCCATTTCTGGCGGGCCCTACCAATTCCTCAGCTGCGCGCGCCCGGTTCCTCCTCTCCCGCGCGGCTTCGCGCGCGCGCGTCGCCCTTCCCGCCGCTCCGCCGTCGCGCGCCACCAACACAGCCGCCGTCGCCTGCTGCCCCCGCCTTCGCCCATGGCCTCGGAGGAAGCACATGGCGTCGTGTCGCCGTCCCTGTACCCCCGCCACTCTTCTGCCCCTGCCCAGATCTGGCAATCGGTGACAGTGGCGGCCGCCATGGATGGCAGCTCAGCCGCGTCGCCCGTGGGAGCTTCCTCCGCGCCCCGCCGTCAAACTCCTCCTCCGCGTCCGCCGTCAAGCTCCGCGCCTCGTCGCGGCACGGCTTGGCGCCCCGGCAAGGCTCCGCGCCCCGTGTAGCGCCGCGGCTCCGTGCCCCGCCGTCGCGGCATGGCTCAGCGGCCCCGCGTCGCGCCAGGGCGTGCGACGCCTCGACTCGGCAAGTCGACGTCGAGCCCCTCCTCCGCACCCCTTCGCCGCGCCATTGTGCCCCTCCTCTGCACGACGCCCTGGCTCTGCATGGATACCGGCGTGGTGCGGCGGGCACGAAGGCAGCGGCCATGGCGAGCGCGTGCGCAGGCGGCAGCCATGGCGAGGGAGAAGATAAGGTGGGCCCCATGCGTTAGTGAGAGGAAAGAGAGAGAGAAGAAAAAGAGACCCCACATGTCAGGATATTGGGAGGGGATTATTGGAAGACTGCCGGAGCTGCATCTCCCAATATCATGAAAATTCTATTGGGAGCCTCCCAATAGAAGATATTAGGAGGCAAATTATTAGGAGACTGCTGGAGTTGCTCTAAGGGTGGGAAGAGGGTTTCTCGATTGGTGTGGAGAAGGCTTTATTCTTCTTAACACAATATCATGGGCGAGTCAACACCCCCGGCCGAGTTTTAGTTATCCTCATATATTTATAATTCAACTGTGAACACGCATAGGTGTACTGATGGAAAGATAAATCTTTGAAATGTTTATGACGGATGAAACTGATCTATGCAACTATGTTTCTTTCAGATATGCAGTTGCGGGAAGTTGACACAGGGCAGCCTCAAAAAAGACGTGAAGAGGCACCAAGGTAGTGTGAATTTTCCATATAGACCAGTAGCAAAATCCCCAAGTTTATGCCACGTTGCATGTTTTAATTATATTCCAACCTGCCAACAAAACATAAGAGTAATTCTCAAGTGATGCTGCAAAGCTATTGCCTGTAGCCTGTAGATCCTTTCACATGCAGTTTTTTGTCTGAGAATTAATTAATATGTAAAAATGAACTTTTCTGAAAACTGTTGGCGTCAAAATTCTGATAGCTGGATGATTCATAATAATTAACGAATTTGTAAAAATGAAACTTTTCTGAATTTTTGATAGACACAAAATTATTTGGGTTGATTAATTTGTAGCCCGGTCAGACAAACTAATGATGGAATCTACATGTCCCAGACCGATCATGTCCAATGTACAAAGCGTTATATGCACTCCTAACATCGTTCAAGCTAAAATGGCATTGGATCCAAGATGTCGACGCCTTAAAAAACTGCTGATCACCGGGATCGGGTTAGCATACTAATCAAGAAACTTTAAGAAGCAAGCAACCTCAAGTGCGTCCACGGCCACTTCTTAATTCCACTACGAGCAATAATCAGCACACGTCTGCACATGCGAGCAGCCAGTAGCTTGTATATGCAGGAAGCAAGCATACCTTGGTTTACTCGTCGAATTGGAGATGTTGCTTAATCCGTGGTCTTGAATAAATTACGAGAGTAACGTATCCCGATCTCTGCATGCATCTGATGCACACTCTCGTCACATCATATGATCTCGGAGAATAAGAAGAAAATATCTTGCATGGCACAAGCTGAATTCTTTCGGTGTGACATCAAGAAACAAATGGCTTTCCTATATTATTGGGCTGCAGAAGTTTTGCTCAACCGTCTACTATTAATTAGTATAGTACGAGAGAAGTCTTTTCTTCCACACAAAGGCAGATACTGATTGGTTTTGTTGCCACCAGAAACGCTGGATCCAATGACATAGGTAAAACAGTTGGGTAAATCTAATTGACTTAACTGTTCGTAAAAGTAATCGTGTTGAGTATCGCGTCAAATGTACGTTTCTTACCTCTTGGGATCATTTTTCAGTTTATTTCATCTCACAGTCCTCAACAGCCTTAACTTCACCGCCCTGGTGCTCTTATCAAGTAGAGATTCATGCAAGTTTATGAATCGGTGCAACAAAATACAATGTAGAATGCAGCCACACTTTATTCATTCACAAAGAACAACTAGAAGCCTACCTCAACGCCTACATCTAGCAACTGCATCACACAGTACATATGGAAAATGGACTGGTACAATAAAATTAAGCTTACACAGTTTTGGACACATTGAACTAGGTCAATTCAATCTAGTTTCCAACATAATTGCTTGTACAGGACAAACACATCATCTTCATGGATGGCTTCCCCTCCCGGTACCTCTCCCACCGCCTCCACCATAGCCTCCTTGGCCTGCACCATAACCGTTCCCTGCGCCGCTCCCCGTTCCACCGGTAGCGTTTCCGGAACCCTGGCCACTCCCCACAGCACTACCTGAACGTCCAATACCGCTGCCTGATGCACCACCAACACTGCCACTACCGACACTGATGCTCCCACCATGGGTGACGGTCACGCCACCTGAACCAATGTGAATTCCAATGCCTTCTCCACCTTCTGCACCAACACTGATGCTGCCGTTGTGCGCACTTGCAGCGCCAGCTCCGCTGACACCGATCCCCATGTCCACTCCACCCTTGTTGATGTTTACATCGACCCCAACTCCGACTCCGCCACCGGCACTGGAACCTCCAGCATCGGTGGTGCCAGTACCGCCGCCAAGACCTCCAGCGAATCCAATGTTCGTGTTGGATCCACCATGCGAGATGGTGTAGCCGAACCCATGGCCTGTTCCTGAACCATGGCCATCACGGGTCTTCCCGAACAGGGAGGATAAGGAGAACTTGCTGTCACTGATGGCACTGGTGCCATCCTCACGGGGGAAATCTCTCGCATTGGCAGATGGTGGCAGAGTTGTAACAAAGCACAGGAGTGCAACGAAGAGGAAAGCACTAGCACTGCCGCAACTACTGGTATCCTCCATATTTGTGTTTTGCGTTGTCCTGACGAATCGACTCGACCAGCTACTGGTGTTTATATAGTGGTTTGGGTGCCATAGAACACATTGTTTTTGGTCCAAATCTTGAGGCAAGGTAAGATGGCTCTACTAGGTGTTCTGTGAGCAGGTTGCGTGTGTAGCATGCATAAAACCGAATTATACGGCCTGCTTACATAGCGTGCGTTGACCGTTCAATTGGACTTTACTGTGTAACTGTGGAATGGGGATTAGAGTCCAGCGATCCAAAAAAATTCTGTGACAGCAATTGGTTTTTATTTTTCTTGTCGACGTGTTATACTCTCGCGCACAAAATAGATTTGAGCTGTAGGGCCGTGGAGGAAGTCCGGTTCCCCTTAAACCCCTCTAGACAATTCATGTGTAATATACATCTGAAGTTTTTTACACTAACAGTTGTGCAAACACACAACTCCATCTCACAAAAAAACACACACACACACACACAGATTGTGACTCAACATTGACTACTTTCCCAATAATACTTGTCGGTTCCTGTATCTGGGTGTGGAATGACCCCATCGTATTGGCAGGCTAAGAACAGCAAATAAGCAGCTTCTTATTCATTGTCCGGCAGTTTCTGTGTTTCATTTTTCGTTTTTTTTCCTTGAGATTTGCTAGTTCTCTCAGGTGACTAAGAAATCCCTTGTTCCAAAAAAATGCACGTGTGGAAATATTTATTTGTAAAAATGGAATATTGTTTTAAACTAAACATGATTTTTTTTACTTCTTAGGTGACTATAATTTTTCATATTTCTTGATTTTCGTATGGTAAATGGACATCGGAAACAGTATTTTGTTAATTGAAACAATTTATATTCAAACTAGTGGAAACATTTTTGTTGTCTCTGTGAAGCGGATAAGGTTAAAAGAGAACTAAAACATCTAGATGTTTGGATTCAGATCCAACGTCTGAAAAGGTGATTGAGAGATTAGAAAAATCTTACTCACCTGATAAGGCTGCAAACCTTTTGTCTTTAGCTCGGTCTTGTTCTTTTTGCTCTACTTTTCCTCCTCAAAGTAGTGGAAACCATTCTCTAATAGGTTTGCTTATGTAATAGTCCCAAACTTTCAAGCCACAACCGCGGTATGAGTTATGATATATCAGATTTTGTTTGGGGGCTGCTTTTCCCCTTCGCGTGGAGTGCTTGTGATCGGGCCCTATTTGTTTGCCTATTCAATAATACAATTCTCATATGCTTTCGAGGAAAGAAGAGTCCAAATGAGACAAGTATGTGGAGGTCAGAGCTATGCCGTGGACAGAACCATGCCGAGAAAGACTGTGGTGCTCCCAGGCCTTATAGTGCTCCCGTGCTCCTGTTTGAAATAGCGCAAAAACTAAATAACCAAAATTTGCAACAAAAATATGAATGGATAGCTCATGCAATCTTCTACGATCATGCAAAAAATCAGATGCAACAAGCTTTTGTGCAAGGAGAAACAAACAAAGAGAAATCATGCACTAAACAGTTGCGGGTTTTACTGTTTACATCAGACCCGTTAAAAGTTACTGTTCATTTGACGCTTTCGCTTTTACGTTGCATTTTGTACAAGTTTCCGTTGCATCTCAAAATTTGCATGCATGATGGTAGAAGATTGCATGTGCTATCTGTTCATATTTTTGTTGCAATTTTTGGTTGCTTTGTTTTTGCGCTATTTTGAACGGGAGCTCGGGGGCACCATAAGGCCTGGGAGCACCAGAGTCTTTCTGGAACCATGCATGTTAAGTGTGTGAAGATTATTAGAGCTGCTGGATGAGAGGCAGTCACGTAGAAGCATCCCAAGACAGGGGCGGAGCTAGAGCTTGTCGAAGGGGGGGGGGGTGCAACACTGTGTTTTGAGTTGTTTGATCCTAGCTTTTTAGCCTTGTGGGTGCAGAATGATGAGCTAAATGGGTGCATATGTGGTGAATATAGAGTAGATTGCACTGAAATTTTCTAAAAGCCTGGGTGCGGCCGCACCCAGAGCTATGACTATAGCTCCGCCCCTGGACCCAAGATGAGCTCCCATGGCCACAGGATATACAGCCGCCGTTGTGAATTGCATAGAAACACAAAAAGATGTTGCAATGAAACATGCAGTTGCAATTTTGCCGCAGGAAATACCAATATTATCGATGACATTATTGAAAGCAAAGTGTGTTGTGACATATATTGTTGGTTTATTAATTTGATACTAAAAAGCTAAACTTTTAAAAACATGATATTACATTTATTGGAGACCTTAATGTCATTTGTAAGGAACATCAAAGTATCGAAAGGATGGCCTGACCAAGCAACTGTCTTTTGAAATTAGTATTCTCAGGTTCGGACCGGCAGCTGCGCTGCAACTGCAAGATGGGGAGCAGCTCGGGCACGGCGTGTGAGCAGGCATGGGCCGTTGGAATTTGGAAGATGGCTTTAATAATAACCATGTTATTCCTTTTTGCTCTCAATTTGTTTCTATCGTGGGCCCGATTCCAGCAATGCTAATATTTTTGGATGAAGGAAATATGCTGTTTATACGGTTGCATAAACTTGCTGATGACAAGACGTTGGCTATGGCCGTCGCATGGCTGCACCCTAAAGGTTGTGGAAGATCTATGCCCGTCGTGTGCTTCAACGATTGCAAATATCGTGGAGTGCAGACGTCGGCCTCTGCAGAGGATGCTTGCCACGTTTAAGATCGCTCTGGAGTAATTCTTTGTTTCCTTGGCTTCCCTGCGTATAATGATAGGATAGCAGGAGGGCTGACGTCTTGGCCCGTACCCTGATTTACTTTGTTTTTTTGAGAGAACAGGAGGGGTTACTTGTGATTTGTGAACAGACATTGGCAATTGGCATACATTCTTTTCCTTTGGTAGTGAAAGTTTAAACCATGTCAAGAAACACGGAAGTTCAATTATTAAAATCTTTGGGACACGAATTCTCCTAGGCATGCGAAAACAGCTGCCGCAGCCGCTAGGCACAATTTGTGCTATGCACTATTATATTGCGCTGACAAACGCTAAGATCTTTTTACTTCATATACAGAACTGAACAACCTCAAGAGATTGTGGAAACACGCCACCACCACTTTATTGGAATCTAATGCCTCTACATATCAGTATACAGATTTGTAATCTTGTATGCGCCGCTGATCGTTTATAATGTCTTGGCCGTTGCAATGACATTTTCCACTGTCAAACCAAGTTCCTTGTATATTTTCCCAGCAGGAGCACTTGCACCAAAGCGATCCACGCCAATAGCTTTACCTTTCTGTCCAATATACTTCTCCCATCCCAATGTCACCCCAGCCTCGATGCTTAACCTAGAAGTAACCTCACTCGGGAGAACACTCTCCTTATACTCCTCAGACTGCTCTTCAAACAACTCCCAGCATACAAGTGAAACAACTCGCACGGCTCTACCGTCTTTCCTCAACTCCTCTGCTGCTTTTTCTGCAATCTCAAGCTCAGAACCAGTGCCAATGAGGATGAGATCCGGTTTGTTACCTGAGGAATTATCAGAAATTATGTATCCTCCTTTGGCAACAGCGTCAACCGATGTTCCTTTCAGCTGTGGAAGCTTCTGCCGTGAAAGGGCAAGGATCGAAGGCCTCTTCCTATTCAGAACTGCAATCTTGTAAGCCCCAGATGTCTCGTTTCCATCAGCAGGTCGAAGCAATAAAATGTTAGGCATTGCACGGAGGCTGAATAATTGCTCAACAGGCTGATGGGTTGGCCCATCTTCCCCAAGGCCAATGGAGTCATGGGTCATTACAAAGATCACTCCCGATTCACTCAAGGCTGAAAGACGGATGGCAGCTCTCATATAGTCAGTGAACACAAAGAATGTTGCACAATAAGGTATCAGGCCAGGGCTATGAACAGCAATGCCGTTGGAGATAGCACCCATAGCATGCTCTCTCACGCCAAAACGAATGTTTCTCTCTTCAGGAGTGTCCCTCTGGAAGTCACCAGACATTTTAAGCAACGTCATATTTGATGTTGCAAGATCAGCGCTACCGCCTAGAAATCCAGGTATTACTTTAGCAAGTGCATTCAAGCACTTCTGAGATAAGTTCCTAGTAGCATCAGGAGAACTTTCCGGAGTATATGTCTGCATTGATACAAATGCAAAAAAAATATAAATATATGTATCAATTTCACAACTGGAGGATATCAGACATGAAAGTAAGGTTCAGAACAAGCACTAACTGGAAGAGCATTGTCCCAGCCCGAAGGTAGTTCCCTTGTAATTATGGTCTTTAACTCAGCGGCCTCCTCATGGTATTTCTTTTCATAGTCTGCAAACTTTCTATTCCATTCAGCTTCAAGAGAAGCACCCTCATCGACATGGTGACTCCAATGCCTGAAATAGGTCATTAGTTCAATCAAACCTCGGTGGACAACATATCAAGCCCGGAACACTATTGTACTTGAGTTTGCAGTTCGAAATGTGTACAATATAATTTTCTATTCATAAAGACTTCACTTTTGTATTCGCTGTGCAGCTTGATTAATAATAACATCACTAGATTGTACCTTTTCACCTCATTAGGAACATGGAAAGGTTCATGATGCCACCGAAGATTGCTTCGGGTCGCCTCCACTTCTTTTGAACCTAAAGCACTCCCATGAACACTATACGTGTTCGCCTTGTTTGGGGATCCAAAACCAATCGTGGTAGTCACCTATAAAATGCCATTTATCTGATGAACTTTCGAAAATAATGACAATTAAAATGAACAAAGGAACTATTACTACCAAACTGACAGGTACCTTGATAAGAGTTGGCTTATCTTTGACTGCCTTTGCTTCTTTAATAGCAGCACGTATGTCATCATACCCAGTATTCCCATTCTTCACCCAAATAGTGTGCCATCCTAGTGCCTCATATCGAGCAAGCACATCTTCTGTGAATGCAATATCTGTGTTGCCATCGATTGATATGTGATTGTCATCATAGAAGGCAATCAATTTCCCAAGACCCCAATGACCAGCGAGAGAGGCCGCCTCATTTGAAATACCTTCCATTTGGCAACCATCCCCAAGTATAACATACCTAAGGCAATCAAGCAACAACTTCATATTACCAATGTAGCAATTACGCATGAGGAATGTAGCAAATAAGTAGCAATAATTACGTGTAATGGTCCACGATTTTCAAATCTGTCTTATTGAAACGGGCAGCTAGATGTTTCTCAGCAAGTGCTAATCCAACAGCATTAGCAAAACCCTGCCCCAGAGGACCTGTATAACATCAGAAAGTTCAAGAAAGCAATACATTTTACCGAGGATAAGAGGATAAAATTTTCGTTAAAGAGAACCTGTGGTGACTTCAACACCAGGTGTTTCAAAATTTTCTGGATGGCCAGGAGTTGTGCTTCCCCACTGTCGGAAAGCTTTCAGATCATCCATCTGCAACAACCACGTGATATTATAACAAAGTCGTTGACATTTCAACACAGACTAGCAGATCGTGATGTTTTACTTTGTTGATTTGTTTTGAGGATTTTGCAATTGGTTGTTGGTGAGAAATGGTTTAAAGAAAAACAGAGAAGAGCGACAGGAATAAGAGAGCCTTGATGAGTGACAAGGGAGCTTTTGTGCATGCTATTTTCCTTGCTAGGCTAGATCCAACATGAAAACGAATTTGCATCAACTAACAATCCATTCTTTTCACTAATTCCTCACTATTAATAATTATGTGGAATATAAATTTCTAATCACTACTTTTTGGCCAAAAGTCACGGGTGTTCAGCTGAATACCCTTGACCCAAGGTAGCTCTGCCCATGTTTGGCAATCATATATGATCAAGACGGTACTTGGCTTACTTCCTTACATCTAGCCAGAATTAAACAGACACATGATGTTTTAATGGAGCTATTTATCATCAATTGGTGACATTTACACACTGTTAGCTGGACAGGAAACTCTACCTCATCTCAGGAGGGGGAAAAAATGATAAATTCAAAATACAGTGATATTTTACATATATGATGCCAATTCTGATAAGCCAAACAATTGAAGATGTACTTCCACAAACAAATCTACATTGGTGAAGCATGTCAATGAAAAAAAGCAATATATACAATCGAATAGGTGCTAAAAGTGGGTGTGCCCTGCACTTAGTTTTGCAATCATGATCCGTTAACAGAAAAATCTTCAGAAATATATACAGAACTAAGGACAAACAAGGGAATTATGAAGCTAAAGAAATCAAAATAATAAATTGTGTGCACTATATGTATATATATATATAGTAGTTTGTATGCAGATTAAGATCAACTTTGAATAGTTACCAGTTATGAATTTGGACCTGTCACAAAATTTGGTGTAAAAGGAACGTGCTAATCTTGTAATCGAAAGTGCAGATATCTTTTCAAACATATCAGGGGCCAACTCTATCAAACATACAATCCTGCAATATTTGCGGCATGATCACCCAACAGAAACCGCTTCTAGGGAACACTTTCTGTTGCAGCAATACATTATCACCAACTTTTTGACCCCAACACTACAATTTGCAAGATGGATTCACCTAGGTACCTATTGTCTCAACAGGTCATATATGCCACTGATGTGTCACATGAAGATATATAAGCTACAGAGGTGGATATGAACTTGCGTAAAGTTTCGTATCTCACGTTTTCAGGACAACCTATGTAATTTATTCAAAAAAAAAAGCAGTTAACTTCAAACAAATTATGGCATTCTCGTTACTACATCCCCATCGATATTTTTATTGTCCTACTTTACTATATTTCCAAACTACTGTGCACAGCAACTTACGGCATTCCCATTACTACATCCCCATCGGAGTTGGCAATATAAAAAAGTGACACCCCAGGTATCAGACGATCCTAGCAGATAAGGAAGATGGACGGCAACGGTTTATCAGGTCATCAGATCAAAATCACCCTGTTAGTTTTGAGCTCTTCCTCCCATTAAAAAACAAAAGAACAACATGCTTCAATTTGCAAGCAGGGGAAAGTAATTAAAGCATTATACGCTTAAAACTGAACAAATCAGCATTTTCCTCTTTGAATTATAATGTTCCGAAGCCATAATTTTCAAAACTCGACAGCGTCAGACTGACTCCAACAAAGTGATGCAAACTCATTTTTGCATCAGTTTTAACACTATGCATCATTAAACTGGTGTCCAACAGATGATGCAAAGCAACAGTCACTTTGCCAACCGAGGAGAGAGGCGACGTAAAAATACATCGTCTCTCTCCTCCAATGCATTCTCTGCACAACGCTGACCCTGCACCGCTGTCCTCCATGGCGCGCGCCATGGCACACAGCTCCTCTCCGCCGCCGCAGCACCCCGCAGCCGTCGTCCTTCTCCTCCTCCTCCTCCTCCTGCCCTGACGCGGACAAGGCGGCATCCGCGGTCCGCCGCGACGGCCACCTGCGCGTTGCTGCTCCTCGTGACCGCACTTCTCCTCCCGCGCGCCCCTGCCTTGTGGCTTCACAGCTGGCCGCCGCCCCTGTCCCCGCGGAGGCCGCCACCGTCGGGCTCGACGCTCTGCAGCCAATCTAGTTAGCGTCGCTGCCCTCTGCACCAATGCGATGATGATTCGTTTGATTGCAGAAATTTTGGGGACCAAATTGATCTAATGTGCGATTTGGATTGTAGAAAGGTTGTGGAGAATTTTGCCGCTGTTGTGGAGAATCATCGACGCCGTGCTCACGAGCGAGTGGGAGCGGGACGGGCGGTGCGCTGCAGCGGGAAGGAGGAGGAGCGTGGCGGGGAGGCGAGCGCATCCCGGGCGGCGGCTCGTCGCGGGGAGGCGGGCGCACGTGGTGCGCGTGGCGTGGAGGAGAATGCGGCGAGCAGCGGCGGGCACGGCACGGGCGGCGTTGCGTGGAGGAGCACGGCGAGCGTCGCGGGGAGGCGGGCGCTGCAGGCGTGCGGTGGCGCAAGGGCGCACGACGTGGGCGGCGGCGCGGCCGGGGCGCGCGGCGACCGTGTGCACGAGCTCGCGTAGAGGCTGGCGCAGCGTGAGCGGCAGCGCGGCCTGCTTCGCGTACTTGGCCGCCTGTGCTCGCAGTGATGTCTTTGGCCTTCGCTGCGGCCTTGGCCTCGTTGCCCTTCGCCACGGCGCGTTCGGTCGCGTGCGGCGCCGTGTCCTTGGTCGTCTTGGCGCTCTGCTGTCCGTCGGTGGCTTCGGCGTGCGTTCCGTTGTTGTCTTGGTGCGTTCGAGCTCTTCTCCCCCATGCAGCCGTGCCCCGTCTCCTCCTGCCTCGTCAGCAGCGGCGCGCGGCGAGGGTCGCGGGGTGGCGGGCACGTCGCGTGGCCGCGCAGTAGCGTCGCCCCGCCCAGCGTGGCGAGCACCATGGAGGGGCGCGGCTGCGCGAGGGGCTGCGCAAGTCACGGCGGGCCGCGGCGGCGGGGTCGCCGGAGGGAGCCGGGACGCGACGGCTGCTCGGAGGACGCCCGGCGTGGATGCTGCTTGCCTGCTTGGAGGCCGGCCTCATGCGATGGAGCTGCAAGCCAAGAAATGCCATCGCTGCTGTTGGAGACACTGCGATGGGAACCAAATGCAAAATACTGTACAGCTGATGCAAAGGTCCATTTGCATCTACAAAATGAGTATCCTTGTTGGAGTCAGTCTCACATGATTTGGATATGAACAGTCTCTACTGACCACACTAATTTTGATTTGCAAATTTTTCTAAGCCCTGCTAAAACCTCGAAATTAATTAAATTCGGGAAAAAAAATCGGGAGCTCACCGTGACGCCGTCGTATCCGGCGAGGTGGAGGAGCGCGTACTGGAGCATGCACCCATGGCCGGCGGAGAGCACAAAGCGGTCGCGGTCAAACCAGGCGGGGTTCTTGGGGTTGAAGCGGAGGAACTCGTCGAAGAGTATGTGGCCCAGCGGCGCGCAGCCCATGGGGAGGCCCGGGTGCCCGCACTTCGCCTTCTCCACGGCGTCCACGGCAAGGAACCGGATCGTGTTCACCGACTGCTCCACCCGTTCCGGCACCGCCGGCTGGGCGGCGCGGACCAGGGCGGTGGCCGGCCGCCCGCCGGGCCTGCGGAGACCGGTGGCGAGGCGGGCACGAGTGGCGTGGGTGCGGAGGCGGAGGATTCCGGCGGTGGATGCCGCGGTGGTGGGGGTTGGTGCCGCCATTACTGCAACTATGCGCGAGGCTTCTCCGGACGCGCGTCGGGAGCTGACGGTTTAAGACGAAGCGGAGTGTCTAGTGCTGGGCCGAGGTGGCCGGACACCTGCACGAGGAAAGGTTGGGTTGACGAATGCAGTGGGCCCCCGCAAGGGAAAAAGAACTCAATAGCTGCCACGTTTCGTCTGACGTGTCGTCTCTACTACTTCCTCCGTTTTTTTACTTATCATATTTTTTATTGCATATTTTTTCTTAAAAAATATAATTATGTGTAGAAATATACAATGCATAAACTATGCTTTATGATAGATCTAGTGATATAAAAAGTCTAAGAAAAATTTTATAAAAAAAAAGACAATGACAAGTAAAACCAACTGAGGAAGTAATATTTTGAGCACATGTTTCTTGAAAAAAATAATTTCATTGATACGAAAATACATTACATCCCGAGTATAAAATAACCCAAACAACTATAACTCTAATTTATTTAACATATGAAAAGAGTCGCAAATTCCAGACATATATGCCAAGGGAAAGAACCTCTACGAAACATCTCACTATTCATCACCATCACCTTTAGGCCTTGTGTTTCACCTCTTCGTCACTTTTGTCAGTTGGCTTATGTGAGATTTAAAAGTCGAATGCTATCGAAAGCCAAAAGGCGGAGCACCTCTCGATGCACTACTTCTCAAGTTTCAGAGACATCTAATTTTTGAATCTTCAAATGCCAATTGACAAAAGTGACGAAAAACTAAAACAATCAAGGCTGAAAGGAAACAACAGACAAAAGTGAATACTGCTGGGTGCCAAAGAGCTTCCCTAAAGGTAGAGATAGCTAAAAAAATAATGTGGTGTAGGCTTTATATTTTACTCTCTATACTTGCTAATAAGACTAAGAGCTAGTTGTCTTCTCTCTTTTCTTTTCCTTTAATAAACAATTCTAAAAAGTAGCTTAGAGTTGGCATTTTAGAAAGCACTAATACCACATAAGTAATGGATTCATATTGGCTTGATTAGGTATTTGGATGACCATTTGGACTTTGGATGATATCGCCTAGCATGTTTTATGATTTAGAATTTAAGATTCCAGAGTATCGGGATTTGAACAAGACCTCAAGAAAGTTCAACGACCCTTCATGCATTTTACTCTTGAACTAATATATGTTCTATTTTACAACATACTTGTTGATCAATCCATGGAAAATTAAAACTATTTGATGTACTTGATGGTACTGATCCTTGTGATCTACAAGTGCCAAGATTACGAAGTATTCATTCTGGACATTATTCATACATGCAAAATGAGCACAACGAATTTTTATACTATGTTTAAAGGCACAATTCTACAATTTTATATTTACATTTTGAGTTTCACAAGCTTACATGTAATGTGATTTTTTGGTGCTGTTTTTTCTGCCGAATTCAGAACAAATCGAGGAGCGAACAGTGCATGGAAAAAGGCGCCACCCGGGACACCCCCCGACGGAAAACTGTCGTAGTCGACCAGGCGGTCGACCGGTCATGCCTGCTCCATTTCTCCGCACCTCTCCAGTGCGAAACGAACGGCCACACTCTTTCACCGTTGATGCTAGCGAATGCAGTACGAGGATCCATCTGGACCGTGCAATTGCACCGCCCGCTCTCCTGAACTTCCGGCCATCGGCCAGGTGGTGGGCCCAACCCACCCTTCGGTTTCCAATACCACCCACGCGCCTGGCCCACTTCACTCCCCTCGGTGCTGTCTGCCCACTCTGCTCCTGTCGGGCAGCGGCGAGCGGCGACCCTGCTGCCATCGCCTACGGCCGGCGAGCCGTGTCTCCGAAGAGCCGGCGCGAGCCGCTTTCTTTCTTGCCATCCTCTATAGCCGCGCGTGCCATGGTGTCCACCCGGCGCTCTGTGCGGAGCGGCGGCGGGCCGGTGCCGCCGGAGGAAGCGCCGTCCGAGCCGGCCTCCGTCGCCTCTTCGCTCACCGTCTCCAGGCGGCGCGCGCGCGACGCTTCGCCGCCCGGAACCCCGGGTAGCGACAGGTTCGTCTCTTCCTGTCGCGGTTCCCTCCTCGATGCTCCCCCTTTCAGTTTCTCTGCACTTCTTCCACTTCAGTGGAGCCTTTCACTGCCGCCAAGCCACGGCCGGTGAAATCAATCCTAGGGTTATGCGTCGAACCAGATGCATCGACTTGGTTGTTGTGGCGTCGTGCTGAACGGGATTGGGTCGGCACTGGGCTGTCTCGAGCGATTTGATTGTCAGAATTTCACTTGGGTTCCCCTCCAATCGGGACCTGGCGGATTGTGGTTAAATGAGACTAGCACGTCAACCCGTGCCATTGCACGGGCTAGTAATTTTAGATATACATATAAGAGGACATATGAGATGCACATAAAATATTTAAAACACACCTCAAGTTTCCTTTCTTATTCTATGATAGAAGATTGGAATTTAAAACTTTTTTATATATCTTTTGAACAATACATATTTTTGTTACTATATAGTTTAGGAACATTAATGAGAAACATGAAGTATACTTTCTTATACTATGGTATATAATATTGGAATTTAACACTCGTCTTATATATCTTGTGAAACGCAGCCTACACTCCTGTCACTATATCGACATATTAATGTATGAATTATATATGTACAAAACTATGTAGAGATATGCATAGAATTGTAAGATTCAAGACAGTCGCGGCCAACAACAATGGGGCCAACACAGTATACAATAATTGGCCCACGCAACCAATTAATTGATCCCACTCAGGCATAAACCTTTGAAAAGTTTATTGTAGGTTTTTTTTTTGCATAATCTATAACAAACCTCTTTTTATAATACTCTCTGTACATTTTTTTTTAAAAAAACAATCCTACTTCGGATTGAGACATGCCAGCGTAGTGTTTTTCTCTTTTTCTTGTAACATAATATCCAAATTTTTTTTGTACCAACTCAAAGCTCCTTATTAAGTAGTTAATGATTGGGGGTAAGATTAAAAAAAAGGCTGGGGAGAAGAATCGGGAGATGAAAAAAATAAATATGTTTTCATGCATACCTCGTAATAGCAGCTCCCCATGTGTTGTCAGCGTGGCTTTCGACCATACACAGTTCACGCTCCGAGTAAACATTATGAAGCACAAATGCGTGAGTCGACGGACCTTGGCTCTGGTGCTTATCCTCTTAGCCTGCCTCCGCGCGCTCGATCCTTTCTAGGAGTAAACTCAACTTTCGATTATTCCAGTCGCCTTGTTGTGTCGCCAACCATGCGCTACGTACTGCTGCCGGCCAGCACCGCCCTGATGCCTGGCAACTCGCGGCCATGCGCCTCAATTACTGAAGACACAAAAGAAATCACTTGTTTCTCTGTCGTACATCTCTTGCCAGAACACCATTAACATCAATTGTTACCTCGATTTGTCTTGAAGACATGTCCATGGTGACACTGTTTTCACCCATTTGTGCTTCATAATGTTTACTCAGGGCAAAAATATAAGTTGTGGGAGAGAGGAGTAAGAGATCGAGAAAGCAGTATGTGAGATGAGCGCTTATCTTCCGCCAGAACATACAAAAGAAGCAAAGTCTGCTGCCTCTGCTCTATTATGGGACCTGCAGTACTGCACCCTCGGCCAACCTTGGTGCTCCGCGGAGAACAACGGCCATTGTCACGTCATCTAGCAGGCCCAACTCTACCTCTTCAACCTTCGTTCGCGTCCAGTAGTGGTTCTGCAACTCAATGATTCCTTGCCAAGTCACCATTGCAGTCATATGGTGTCTTCCTGTTCAATCCACCATCATGAGACTCATGAAGCTACGGAGAGTCGGAGACAACGGATGGAAACTGCGTTTATGTATTTCCATGTACAGAAAAAGTTGGGTTCACGTTTCCTAAGCCCGTAGGTTTCAACCTATGAAGTTTCCAGATTCCTTTTCTTTTTAACTCATGTTTCCAGATTCTCGGTTGATTGCCTGGTTATTTGAAACGTGTATGTGCTGGATTCTATTTATGTTGTGCGGACAGCATGGTGCAATACGATCAAGATCTCTATACATGGGGATAGACCTTGGCCGTAGATGTTTTTAGTAGATATTAGAATTTACAAAACCAATGGCTAGATGTTTTGCTTTATTGTGGTAATTTCTAGGATTTACTTCCGATTAATGTGGAGGCACCGAAAGGAGCCTCCAATTAGTAAATATAAGATGGGTTGTTCATTTCGTGTCCCAAATTTTCGGATTTGATTTTGATCGTGTCTCGTTGTTGCGTGTTCTGTGGTTGTGGCCGCGTGCTGCTTCACAAGAACAGTGGTGCTGCATGACTGATGACTTCGTCTCTCAACTTGCTGGAACAAACAGTAGCTGTGCTCGATTGGGAAAGCGTACTGGGTACTCGGGAGATTATCGTGGAATGCAAGGAGTTGATTTATGGTGTTGTAGAGGAATTTTGTGTTTTCCTGCCTTTTTATTTCATCTGTATTTGAGTATTCCTTGTATTCTATTAGCGATTGCAGTTTTGTTCTTGTTATATGCTAGACTCATTCATAGCTTCTCTTTGTACAATAATTGTTTTCTCGAAGAGCTAAACATCAAGTATTGAGGCTCTGCATTTTCAGCAAGATGCTTTGTTGCTGAAAATAACTTGACAGTTTCTGCTGAATGCAGATAGATAAATGCTATTTTGTTTGCTAGGTATCATTCTAATTATCTATGACAGGAAGCACGTTATATTAATTGTGTTAATTTTTGTTTATGCTTGGTGGCATTCATGTGACTGTCTAATTTATCTTCCAGCCATGATTTTCTTGTTCTATCATAGGGAGATAGGCGGCTTGCATAATGTGGTTGTTATCCCTGATGAAAAGACTCTGAAGCAGCCTGTGGAGGCAAAAAAACATAGTCAAGGGAATGAAGTTGTAGTGGTAGAGGAGCCGGATGAGGAGTCGCTGGAAGAGCCACCAGGCTGGCTTCCTGATGGTTGGATCATGGAGGCTCATGGTGATGACAACAGCTCTATCTACCAGGTATGAAGTATGCACCCTTTCTGCATAGACCATGTCCATAAGCGTGCACGGTCATTTAATGTTTGGATCGTGATGCCATGCTTGCTTTTATATTATCTGCCTGCTACTGAGTTTGATCATAACTGAGGGGTTAATGCAACGTCCTGGTTATGTTTTTGCAGTATTACACTTCCCCAATGTCCGGATACACATTCTCTTCAAAGGTGGAGACGTTGGATTATCTTTTCTCAGGGATGGATGAACGTTTCTTGGAGTCTAAGGCATGCGCCGAGGAAAATGACCTTCATGTTAGTCGGTTTTTCTGTATTCATGTCATGTTTTCCGATGTTGGTTAAACTGAGATGTGCGTCCCTAATTGTGGCATGCAGAAATCGCATACTTGGCTTCCTGGTGGATGGGTGATTGAGGTCAGAGCCGGTGGGAAGGAAATGGATAAAATGTACAAGGTAGGATGGACATATTTTTTATAACAAACAGTTAGGATGCAGATTTGATCCACATTAACATGTGCTGTATATGCCATTTACTGTGCATTTTACTGCCACAAGATGCAATGGAAATCAGAAATATGGAAGAGGTTCTCCAAGGAGATGAACTGAGACAGTGCATTCTCTGAATTCTAACAATGAAGATTGCACTCTGTTCATCCAGATATGTACTTGCTTCTAGGTCAGTTTTGTGTGTTTCCTCTAAAAAAAAAGAGGTTTGAGATATTGCACAGATAGTGGAACACATTCCTCCCAGGAAGGAGTCCACTTTACCCTGTTCATTTCTTTGTAGCATCCAAATTTGACCCTCTAGCTACGCCTTTTAGATTTACACCCTGCAACACTTAAATTTGTGCAAACGACTCAAAAGTTTATGAGTAATAATTTTGGATCATGAGCAGCAATGTCACTAGATATTGCCACACAACCATCTCTCTCTCAATTCTATTGCCCCCTCCAAGGTAGCCCTTTGCGACCAAGCAGTAGCCATGGTGGATCCGGTCACAACAAACTCTTGTCCCCAGATAGCATGGTTGCCAGTACAAAGGTTGCCAAAACCGTGTCTACATTGTGGCGACCATATTGTGATGACGCGTCACCATTTCTGAACTAATCTCATTGGTAGCCAAAGTTCTCGAAGCTTATTGACACTGATGTAGATTTAAAAAATTTATTCCTGAATAAACAAGATTACAGTTCTCACCAGCATCATGCATGACCAAGACTAACAAAAGCTTTCAGTCGAATATAGATTTGAGACTAGATTTTAGAGTCATTCTTGCTAGTTGCAATTTATATGAATGAGCCTGTTGTATTGATAGTAGTTTCTATTAGGATGCACAGATTGTATCTGCTCCCAGATCACTCAAGAGTCTGATGCTTGTCTCAGTGAATTATGAAACCTGGTGCTGGCATCCTTGGTCTCTACATTATCACATTACGACACCTGAAATTTGCCAGCAAAACAGGATGACCCCATTGGAAAGAGAATGGGGTCTGATGTTGGCTGTAGTGGTATGCCAAGTTGATTAAGCCTTGTGGCGCCTTGATTTTGGATGAAGTAGTGAGAACATGTCATGGAGGGGGAGGTGACTGGCCCGCGGTGGACGCGGGTGGAGTGAACAAAGAAAAGAAGAAAAAGTACAATAAATTAAGAAGCCTCGTTGGATTGACTTGTTGATATCTCTATTCTTATTATTTCTCAGCTCCACCATATATGTGCTCCAATGTCAGTGGATATTGGACATAGATGTCGTTCAAGCCAATGCTACGGTTTAAGGCAAGATGGTCATTAGCTATTGTTCCTATAGCTGAAATAAATATTTCTTTTTTTTGAATTCACTGTGGTATTTTATGGCTACATAAGGTGTTGGAGGGGTGCTTGTTTCTCAGTTTCTTTAAACCTAGTCTTGAGACCATAATTGGTTTAAGTCCCTTTTATTGTGCGTACAGACGTTAAATGATTTTCAGACAGTGCATGGTTGAACATATTAATTATCATCCCTTGACCATGTATGTCGTTATGCGATAATTGGTTGAAAAAGTTATCTATCAACTGTGGTATTTTATGGCTACATAAGGTGTTGGAGGGGTGCTAGATATGTTTATTCATTAAATGGAGTAATGCTCTAAATATTCTTATATGGGGTATTGATTTTTTCTATTTAACAATGTCAGATGAGAAATGGCAATTGTCATTCTGATAAGCTTATACCTCCTTTGCAGTTCTATGTTCACCTGCCTACTGGGAAGCGATTCTTGTTTAAAAGAGATGTACTGCGCTATGCTAACAAGGGAATGGTTTCTAGACTTGATACAGAGGTTCTGTGTGACACAAGCACTGATGATAATGTATGAATCATGCTCGTATTATTTCTGCTATTTTAACTCTCAGAAGTTTGAACACATTTTAGAGCTAACCTTCAGTCTTGTTTATAGATACTAGCACATCTGGAATTCAGTCCAGATGGTCTACCGGATGGATGGGTGAAAGAAGTGATATTTAGGAAGTGCAATGATGGTATCAGAAAAGATCCGGTACATTAGAAAAGGGAATTTAGTTATTCATATGCAGTATGTTAGGAAAATTTTGCTCATTCTATTCCGTCTATAGCCCTAATTTGATAATCTTTCCAATTTTACTATGCAGTATTATACCGATCCTGTTAGTCATCATGTATTTCGTACACTAAGGTCAGTATTGAGCTACCTCAAAAATGGAGAAATATCGAGGCATGCCTATATGCCAAGGAGAAGTGTCACGGACATGTATTCATTTGACATATGTGCAGATCTGGTAATGGCTTCATCCTCTGGAGACCATTATTTCTCATAGAGAAATGAGCATTTTTGGTTCTCTATAATTCGTTTGCACACTCAGGCATTGAACTGTAATTTAGGTTGACAAAATTGTGGTTTATTCTTGTAGCTTTCCTATATAGAATAAATAAAATCATACATACTCTGAAGAAAAGGAGGCAATAATGAGAAGTGTTTTCTTCCATTACTGAATAGAATACATGATTTTATCAACGTGTTTTTTCCCTCATGGTATGATTACTTTATCATTTACTTTTTATCCTCTCACTTGTGTATTGGCTATGATGAAACTTTCAAATTAACTTGCTAAGAGAAGAAAGCTTGTTTCTCAGTTTCTTTGACCTAGTCTTGTAGACCATAATTGGTTTAAGTCCCTTTTATTATGTGTGCAGACGTTAAATGATTTTCAGACAGTGCATGGTCGAACATATTAATTATCATCCCTTGAACATGTATGTCGTTATGATAGGGTGATTGAAGAAGATAATTGGTTGAAAAAAATATCTATCAACTGTGCTTTTCATATTCATCTACGATTACCGTGACATGGACTGTACAAAGATTGCCGCAATAAAACAATTCAATTTCTTGGTTATTATACGACTGTGATAGTGATAATTTCCAATAAATGATATGCAAACTTGTTTTTATGATATTTGATACAAGTTCCTCTTGGTCCGTCAGCCTCAAAATATGCTGAAAAGACTGAAAGTAGAAGGGCAAAAAATGCAAAAAAACATGACAGCACCAGTTTTGGACAAGGAATTATCTAATGGTCATACTTCAAATCAATGTAAGTCCTATGGCTACTGGTTATCTGGTATTTGTTTTTTTAAAAAAATAGTTCCTGCAAGTACATGTTGCGAATTATCTTAATTCCAATGAACTTTAAATGTATAAGATTAATTGGCTTGTTATGTCTTTGGTTCATTTATAGTGTTCAGCAGTTCTATATTAATTGGTAGTGAAATGTTGCTTGAGATGCAGTACCAGTAAAAATCTATCAGCCATTATGTTACATGTGACGCTATATGGTGTTATGAATATGACTTGTATTGATAACGGCCTCCATAGGGGGAAACATATTTGAGTTACATCACTCAATTTTAGACTAGGATAAGGACTCTACAATTAGAGTCCTACACTACTACTATACTTAACACTCCCCTTAAATGCAATGCATTTGCAATAGCGTTGGATTTGAAAGAGTGAAAACTAAACACTATTTTTTTTTTAAAAAAAAATCCAAAGTCCAAACAGACAGGTGTCGTTGAAGACTGCCACTCTTGATTAGGGCTGGACCAAAAGCTCGTGGCTCGTTAGCTCGGCTCGGCTCGGCTCGTGACTGGCTCAGCTCGGCTCGGCTCGGCTCGTTCACTTTTTCTTACGAGCCGAGCCAGGTTTGTAGCTCGTTATGTTTAACGAGCTGGCTCATGAGCCGCTCATGAGCCAAATGAGCCAGCAAGTCCTAACAAGCCCAGCACCCCTCGGTCCCCTCCTCCTTCCCCACAACTTATCCCTTTCCCAAATCGAGACGCCACCACACCTTGTCTTCTCTCAAGTCCTCATCGTGCACCTGCCTCGCTCCGATCGCGAACCGCACTGCCTGTCTCGCTAGCTGGCTCGTCACCTTTCTCCCTCGCCGCCCACTTGCGAGCTTGTCCGAAAGAGATCCGCGAGGTTGTCGGTGCCTCCTTTCTCCCGTAGCAGCACTTGCCTCTCCCTTCTCCTCTGTCATTGACGCAGCAGCCATCAACGCCAAAACTTATATATGGTGAGCACGGCCTCGTTTTCCTTTTTTTTTTTCTTGAAAACGCAGGAGAGCTAAGCTTCATTATATTAAGAAGAAAACGGGACAAGAACCCGGTACAACACACACCACACACACACTCATTGTTTGTTTTGGTTTACATTCGCGCCTGTGCTAGATAGGTTGCGACTAAACAACAGAAACACAACTAATAATCTCCAGCTAGGGGAGCAGTCAAGAGGCTTAAGCCTCGAGCTCCCGCCATAGTCCAGAGACGTCGTTCTTCTCCTGCTGCAACCAACAGACCAGCCAAGTTTGGTGTGATGTCATAAAAAACACACCGATTTCTATGGTTCCATAGCATCCATGACCATCATCCATGACCATGACCATCACCGATTACAGAGCGGCCTTGTTTTCCTCACCGCTCTTCCCATGACCATGGCGAAGATAGGCAACGTGACGCGCGTTGGCTCAAGCCGGACGGTGCCGCCCCTCTCCCTACTCCCCTTGTGCGGTGGTGCTGGATCCTCCATATCACCAGCCCTCATCCCCTCTCGGCCGTGACGACCTCCTTGACGTCGGCCTTCGCCTCCCCGCCTGGCATGCCGTCGTGCTCAAGAACGTGAAGATGTACCCGGCGGCGTGGTTGTCGTCTTGTTCCCAGGTCGCGACAGAGATGCTGGAGGCGAGCAACGAGCTTAACGAGCTGGCTCGCGAGCCAACTCGAGCTCGTATCAAGCCGAGCCGAGCCAGCATTCCAGCTCGTTAAGATAACGAGCCGAGCCGAGCCAGCTCGTTATCCTAACGAGCTGGACCGAGCCGAGCCGAGCTAGCTTGGTAGTTCAGCCCTACTCTTGATCAATGTCGATGTAGACAAATCTCCACCACAAGAGAATTTCATGTTGGAGACAGTAGAACCGACAAACAGAGAGATGTGTCAAGTCAAGCCAAAAGAAGGATAAGATGAACCAATACTACAAATGGCAAGTAGCGGAAGGGATATATAAAACACTACTTCAAATCATAAGCAGTGAAGAGATAGATGAACCGCTATTATGAATCACAAGTAGCGGAAGAAATAGATGAACCACTATTACAAATCGCAAGTAGTGAAATAGATAATAACGAGGTTTGCTAAATCAATATAGCTAACAATGAAAAAGAAAAAAAATTGGCTGATCGGCAAAATTTGATGGACACACATGGCAGCGGAATATGTATACTTGATGAAAATCGAAGATAGAAAAGAATTAAATCTAGCCTAGGTTAGCAGCAGTTTGCGTCATGAGGAAAATCAAAGGACACAAGGGACAAGGCTACTAAGACAGCAGCAAAGCAGTACTACCGGCCCATATGCAAGGCCCATGTTCACATGAATGGTAGCCCACCACCAAAACAAGCAGAAGCAGATGACAGCACACGTACGACGGCGACGAACCGCAGAGAAGGTGGCAACGACGGCTGCTGGGCAAGATGGGAGCTGCGGCGGCTCGACGAGGTCACGATGGCAGCTGAATATGCGAGGCCGCGACGGCGACGTGAGGATGACAGTCAGATCCGCTACAGCCTTAAGACGACGAGCGGACGGTGACATGTGGAAGTGCATGGCTGGGTTGATGTTCTTCCTCGGCAACAACTTCATCAGTTGCCAATCGGTGAAGCAGCAGGTTGTGGCTCTGTCTTCTTGCTAGGCGGAATACATTGCCGCTACAACAGTCTCAAGCCAGGTTGTCTAGATGGCTTGATTGCTCGGCAAACTCAAGCAAGCCAAGATAGTGGAGCAGTGGAGCATCGGACGGATGAACAACATGTCAGCCCTTGTGCTGAGCAGGAGCCCAGTTCGTGTGTGGTGATTGGGCAAATCAGTGCCAAGTTTGTCAGCAACAAAGACCAAATCGTAGACATTCTATCAAAGGCACTTGGGCTTGATCCAGGAGCTGAGTGCGAGGATTGGAATGGTCAACAGCAACAGGAAGTAGGATCACACAAGGATTAGGGGGAGGTAAACCTTGTGTTTTTTAGCTTTAAGTGTATCTATTTTTCGGTCAGTCAACAGTGGGCAGTTAGCACGGCACATCATTAGGATGCTCATGCTGGCTGGTTCTGTAGGCCAGAAAGGTCAGTTTAGTAGTCCAGGGCCCTGTTCCTTGGCAACTAAGTCTTTAATATTAAGCCTCATAACAGAGCCCCAAAAAGCTGCAGGTTCCTGCAGCACCAAACCACTCTCTCACCATTTGTGCTCTTCAGTTTTCTTCCAACACACTCTGTTTCATTGAAACACACTCTGTTTAATGGTTGCCTGAGTTACATATTTTAATTGAAACAAACTCTGTTTAATTTCTCGGTTTTCAGTATAATAGCGTTTTTTTTTTCCTCACGCCATACCATGTAATGCTTTCTGTTTGCTATATGTTGCAGCTGAAGGTGATACCTCTGCTTGGTTAACTCCGTCAGATCCGAAAGGAGATAAATACGAAACTGTCAAAGCCACAGACAGAAAGGGAGTCTGTTCGGACACTAGCAAGCGACCACCAGGGAGCCCAAAGAAATCTTCAAAGCAAACTAATGAAAGTAATTTAGACTGTGATACGAGTCCTCATAAGGAAAAACAGAATATTGACGTGAAAATTGAAGTGGATATGGCTGATGGGGAAGACATGCCAAATGAAAAGACTATTGAGTATACTGAGAAAGAGAAGCGTGCTATAGTAATCCAGCAAGTAAACAACGCCCCAGTAGGAAGGAACCCATCGCTAAATGACCATGAATCCATGGCTGCCTCTGATCTACATGAGGAAGAAAATGGTAAGTTGAGCAAGGCTAGTGAAAAAGTAGCATGCTCAACAGTCCACAAATTTTATATGAGGAGGAGCAACCAGATACTGGGCTCAAAAAAAGGATAAAACATATCAATTTATAGCTGTTGAGTATGTAAACGTCTCACAGAGTTTAGAACCCTTCAAGATTTGAGGAAGATTGGGAGATGCTTAATGCCACTGAACTCTCGAAGTTACCAGAAAGCTTATGGCGTATGTACCAGAGGCAATCGAGGATGGCTAGATTTTAGAAGGGAATAAAGCAACCGAAATTGATCTCTGTGTCAAGATTTTACATTTCTTTTCCCTTTTATGAATAGCACTTTTATCATAACGTAGCCTTAAGAGGGCAATATGAAGGTGCATGAGAGTTCTAGGAGGACAAGAGTACAATATGAAATAGAAAAGAACTCTAGTATTATAGACTTCTAATATGACGCTATACCCTTAATATCTTCATTAGGATTTCTGATGTCATGTTTTAAATTGATGATTTGCATCCATTGCGAATTTGATTATCCATCTTTTTCACCTAAAAAAACAGCGAATATTCCCTATACATCCCGCAAATGGAGACAATCCAAAATTGGCTCATAACGCGCACAACATTTCCTTGAGATCATACAATGCTACTTTTGTTGTAATCTATTGTTGTGTAAGCAGCTGTTCAGGTGACAGGTCGATATTTAGGTTTTAAAATGCCTTTAGTGCAGGCGCTGCTAAATCCATTGAGGAACCGCACCAAATGCACCCTATTGTTTACATTGGTAGCTGCAAGGTCGCAGTCAGCAGTTTCATCCCAGCTGGAGGTCAGTGTTGGGGCATTCAATGAAATAGTTCCTTCAATGCTTTCAACCGCAATAATAAAAACAAATTGCAGATAATACGCATTACCTAATACTGTATTTATCATTTCATGTCTTTCTTGTTGTCGGCAATATTGTTCGCAAGTGTGTTAAAGAAAAACTGCAATCTTGGTACTATATATACGCTTTTGTACCGTTTTGGTTGTGTGCTAAGAGTTTAAGGTGTTGAAATCTGTAAAACACCTAGGTGTAGATCAAGCGGGTCCTAGTGTCTGTTCTAGCATGAGCAGGGTGTTCGGATCTTGATCTAGGAGAAAGGAAGGGGAAACGGATACCTTCGTGTGTAGCAGGAGCCGAGGGAGTCACCATGGCGACGACGGGCGGTGACGGAGCGACGGGTGCGGTGGTGCTTGGCGTCGCGGCTTGTGCGTGGCGCCGGGTGATGTCCCTGTGTCCCTTGGGCCGGTAGCGGCACTGGCCCGGGACGGCGGCACCGTACGACGACGTGGCGGCGGCGGTGAGTCTTCTTGTTGCCTCAGCGCTTTCTGTGGATCGGATCGGTGGGTGCAGTGCTCTCCGATGAACCTCGTATCGAGAGCCGCCGGCCCCACCTCTTTATATAGCGCTCGCAACAGGGGCCCACCAACCAGGGTTGGGTTGGGTGCCCCCGATCAGGGCGCAGATCAAGGCCCCTTAAGCCTTTAAGCTTTTGGGCTTAGGAGATCAATCTAACAATCTCCCCCTTGATCTCATCTTTTGTTCTTTTCTTTTTCTTTTCCTTTTACTCGTCTCGTCATAGATTAATGCATAGAGCATGTCTCATCGTCACGGTCATATCTCGCCGATAGAATCAACAGCTACAATACACGCCTCCATTCAGAAACAGTTCTTTAATCTTTTAGGCCTCTTTAGTCCAGAGATCATAGGCTGTCCCTTAACCCCATGCCGGCTACGTGCTCCTTGAACACGCTGGGTGGTAAGCCTTTCGTTAGCGGATCCGCGAGCATCTTCTCTGTACATATGTGCTCGAGACTTATGGTTTGATATCGGACTCTGTCTTTCACAACATAGAACTTTATGTCAATGTGTTTGGTAGCATCACTTGACCTATTGTTGTGAGCATACTTTACTGCAGGCTCATTGTCGCAGTACATCTTTAGTGGTCTAGAGATGTCGTCAACCACTCTCAAACCGGGTATAAACTTCTTTAGCCAGTTCACCTGCCATTCGGCCTCAAAACATGCAACAAACTCAGCATACATTGTGGACGCTGCAGTGACGGACGGTTTGTTTGCGACTTTTCCTTGGTATGGCTCCTCCTGCGAGAGTGAACACATATCCTGATGTCGATTTTCTGTTATCTTCTGCAAAATCAGCATCTACATATGCTATGATTTGCAGAGAATCTATTCTTCTGTATATCAACATGAGGCCTTTTGTTCCTTGCAAATAGCGCATAACTTTATTTACCAATTTCCAATGTTCTAGTCCTGGATTACTCTGGAATCTACCAAGCAACCCGGTAACAAAAGCTATGTCAGGGCGTGTGCACACTTGTGCATACTGTAAGCTTCAGATAGCTGAAGCATATGGTACCGATTTAATTTGATCTTTTCCATATTGATTCTTTGGACACTGGAAGTCTCCATATCTATCGCCCTTGACTATAGGAGCAGGTGAGGCACTGCATCTGTGCATATTGTATTTCTTCAGGACCTTTTCTATGTATGTCTTTTGTGATAGTCCTAATACCCCTTTTGATCTGTCTCGGTGAATTTCAATTCCTAAGACGAATTTCGCTTCACCAAGATCTTTCATTTCGAATTGTGAGGACAAGAATTTCTTTGTTTCTAGTAGCAGACTGACATCACTGCTTGCAAGCAAGATATCATCCACATACAGAATTATGAAGATATACTTTCCATTCTTGAATTTTGCATATACGCAATCGTCCTCCACATTCTGTTCAAACCCGAATCCTTTAATCGTACTGTCAAACTTCAAAAACCACATTCTTGAAGCTTGCTTTAACCCATAAATCGATTTCTTTAGGCGGCATCCCATCTTTTCTTTTCCTTCCACGACAAAACTTTCGGTTGTGCAATGTAAAACTCTTTATCTACATCCCCATTTTGGAACGTCGTCTTTACATCCATTTGATGCAATTCTAGATCAAAATGAACCACAAGAGCCATAATGACCCTGAAGGAATCTTTACATGAGACTGGAGAAAATGTCTCATGGTAATCAATTCTCTCTCTTTGTGTATATCCTTTTGCCACAAGTCACGCTTTAAACTTCTCTATATTCCTTTGAGAGTCATATTTAGTTTTGTAGACCCATTTACAGCCTACTGGCTTGACTTCTTCAGAAATTTCCACTAAGTCCCAAACATCGTTGGTACTCATCGATCTCATTTCATCTTCCATGGCTGCCAGCCACTTAGATGAATGCTCGCTTCTCATGGCTTCTTCAAATGAGGTAGGGTCATCCTCCATTTGACATTCTTTAGTGTTATACACTTCATAATCATCGGGAATAGCCGACCTTCTTTCTCTTTGAGACCTTCTAGGGGCCTTTACATTTGGAACATTCTCTATTGGAGGCTGCTGTGGCTCCTCTTGATCTGCAATGGGCTCTATAGGATCCTGAGGGACAGGTTCCACATTTTCATTCATGGTTGCCACAGGAGGAACCACCACAGGGGCTGGCATCACAGTGTCTTGCACTGGTGGTGCAGCCACAACGCTCTCAAAGATTGGGTGAGAAGAAAGGCTCTTGAATCATCGGATTGGGTGCGTGCACTCGCTTCTCCTCAAGATCAATCTCTCGAACCACCACGCTCCCCGAATCATTTCTTCCTCAAGAAAGGTAGCGTATTTAGTTTCTACAAACTTTGTATGTCTATCTGGACAGTAGAAACGGTATCCCTTTGATTTCTCTGTATAGCCAATAAAATGGCAACTCACTGTTTTGGGATCTAATTTCCCAATGTTCGGGTTAAATATCTTTGCCTCAGCAGGACTCCCCCACATCCTTAGGTGATTCAATGGGGGCACTCATCCTGTCCACAACTCATACAGTGTTTTCGGCACCGCTTTAGACGGTACTCTGTTGAGAATATAGACGGCGGTTTTTAATGCCTCCATCCATAAACTCACTGGCAAGGTGGAGAAGCTTATCATACTCCGTTCCATATCCATTAAGGTGCGATTGCGCCTTTCTGCCACTCCATTCTGCTGAGGATCGCCCGACATTGAATACTGAGCTACTATGCCTTGTTCTTGTAGGAACCTAGCAAAGGGTCCTGGAACTTGGCCATATGGGGTATGCCGATCATAGTATTCCCCTCCATGGTCGTATCTGACTACTTTTATCTTTAAATTGTGCTGATTTTCAACTTCAGCCTTGAATATCTTAAATTTATCTAAAGCTTCTGGTTTTTCTTTGATCGGATAGATGTATCCATAACGGGAATAATCATCTGTAAATGTTATGAACGAATCATATCCATCTATGCTTTTAACTGAGAATGGACCGCAGATGTCTGTGTGAATTAGCTCTAAAACACCCGCGCTATGCTCAGCATTTTTCTTTGTTATCTTTACATATTTTCCTTTAATGCAATCGATGCATTGCTCTAAGTCTGAAAACTCTAAGGCGGGAAGAATATCATTTCTAATAAGTCTTTCTATTCTCCCCCTCGAAATGTGGCCCAAGCGACAATGCCACAATTTCGACGATTCATTATCTTTTCTCTTTCGCTTTCTATTTTTATCTGTAGACGAGGATACAATTGCATTCACATCACATACGGAATTCATACTTTCACGCAACGATAATAAATAAAGATCATTTCTCTTAAAAGCAATAGAAGCAACTGTATCATTAATCCTTATTACACATCTGCCATTACCAAAATGACAATCAAATCCATAATCATCTAGACGAGACACACTTATTAAGTTTCTCTGTAATGTCGGTACATAAAAGACATCTCTAAGTAAAAGGTCAAAGCCGGTGTCTAGCTCTAAGAGAAGATCTCCAACAGCTTCGACATCTGCCTCGACTCCGTTGGCAACTTTAATTTGCCTTTCGCTTCTTTGAGTGGTTCTCGTCGAACGGAATCCCTGTAAAGAATTTGCAACATGAATAGTTGCTCCTGAATCAATCCACCAAGTAGATTTTGAATAATCTATATATAAGGATTCATTTACAAATGAAATAATGTTCTCACCTCTCTTTTCCATGATCATCTTTAAGTACTTGGGACAATCTTTCTTGTAGTGTCCATGACCCAAGCAGTGCATACACTGGTCTTTTTCCACAGTAAACTGTCCATCTTTAGATCTATGCTGCTGGGAGGACTGTCCCTGGAACTGCTGAGGACCTCTTGCCTGAAAGTGCTGAGGACCTTTTCCCTTAGAGGAGGAGGGATTTCCTGCAGGATTCCCATTCTTGTTCTTGTTCTTCACATAGTTAATGGAAGACGGGGGTAATCTTTCCTCTTCTTGCACACACATTGCAATGGCCTTCTCTATGTCCCATTTCTTTGGGGACATGTTGTATCCAACAATGAAGGTGTCAAAGGTCTTTGGCAATGAAGCAAAAACCAAATAGACAATGTGATCATTCTTGAAAGCAAGGTCCATTGGCTTAAGCTTATTCACTACAAGAAAAAAGGCCTTCTAAGGACAATTTTATAGATGCGCTTTTATAAACGTCAATACATCAGCACCTAAAGATGCTTTTTGCCACGGTGTCGATATCGTGTCAATTTAACACGTTATTAGATATGCTTTGAACGTCAATCGCCAAATAAGCATGTTTTTGACCTTCTTTTGATGATAGTAGCCCTGTAAAGATGCTTCTTGACACGCATTGAGAAATTATATGATACTAGACACGTTTTTATTCCGTTGGTATCCCACGTAAATACGTTTATGACACGATATTGAGAACGCATCAAAGTGATACGATATTAGCCACGCTTTAAACGTATGTAATCTCATCTAAAGACGCTTCTTGACACGCTATTTGGAATGCTAGAGACGTCAATGCATTTGGATAGCATGAGTTAAAAAAATACATACCTTACTCTAGTCAAAGTTGCACGTGAGATGAGTTGGTTAAGGGAGTGTTGGCGGTCGCTATGCCCCAAAGATTAAAATCAATTAATTCCGCAAGCGCACATAATACCATTGTAGCATTTCACCTCGGAGTATTCTGGGGTATCGTATTTATATTTCCGCAGGGAAGCATGACGGATAAAGGCAATCAAACTTGATAGGAAACACGTTCACATAGCTACCGACTATTCCTTAGTCGAGGGTTAACCAATTGATAGATAGGTATTTGAGTGATTCGCACTATCAAAAGGAGAAGGCCGTTATGCCGCCAAAGTCATAGGTAAGTAGGGCAGTCAGGTAAACGAGTGAGTACAACGATTCCTATGTATTGATCAAAAAGTATGTCAAGCCGAATCTATGAATGATCACCAAGTACTAGTGGAGTATCCGGGGTTTTCACCATCTCGTATAAACTCTACGTTAAATAAATGACTCTCTAGTTACTTCGGGCGGCGCTGTACGCATCTCATGAGGACATACAGACAGGTAACCGAGCACCTACTAACAAAGCCGAACGTGGCCGACTTCAAGGGACGGACAGGGCTGTCACCACCTGCCGCCTACGGCCCCCGGGGACTTTGCCGCATCCCATGCTAACTCTAAATCATGACACCACGTCACCACATAGAGAAAGTACTCAACCCTAGTATACTAATTGCCACAAGTCGAGCAACACAACAATACTTAGCATGAGAACCAAGCAAGTGTGACATGAAACCCATAACTAGATATCAATCATTTCGTACTTAGGAACATCGAGATTCATAGCTAATTAAGTACACTCGTACAATGATCGAAAGGGGAAGGTACGAGCATAAAGATGACTTGACATGAGTGAAGATAGAGCATGACCAATATATTGACATCATAAAGTACTTGATACAATTGGAAAATAAGATACAAGGGACTCGATCTTACCAAACTCCGAAAGCCACCTTCCGGAATTGGGGCGAGTGCCCGACTCGACTCTAACTCCGACTACATCCTACTTCCTAGACTCTAAATGGCGAAACTGAAACTTCTGGACTTGATATTGCGAGGTGTGTGTTGGTGTGAAGCATCCCTCCTCCTTTAATAGGGGAATTGAGGCGGCAAGGTAGGTCGGCCGACCTGGGTACGTCGGCCGACCTTATCGGGTCGCCCGATCTTGGGGGACACGTTGGCCGACGTGGGGAGGTCGCCCGACCCTTGGATAAGGTTTGTTGTCCCCTCTATGGTCTTGATCACCTCCCAATGGTGGTTGATAGGCGGTTGAGGGAGGTCGGTTGGTCGGAAAATCCTCTGGAGCGTTGATTTGAGGCGGTAGATGTGTGGAGGGGCTTGATTTGTGTTGAAGTGGACGTCGGGCGACGTGGTTGACACGTCGGGCGACGTGGCTGCCATGTTGGCCGACCCTGGACTGGCCATCCGACCCAACCGGGGTCGTCTGACCCCCTCTGGGTCGCCCGACGTGACTTGTGTCGGCAGCACATCTTCCGGTCGCCATAACTTCTTCATCCGGAATCCAAATTGGGTGAACCATATGTCCGTTTCGATCGTATTGACGAGGGCTTCAACGTGGTGAGCTCCATTATGGGACTTGACCTCATCTTATAGTTGGTTCTTGTAGTCTTTTGCCATGATCCGGTGATCTTGTTTAGGACCGGGTGACATAAGGGCGGTCATGTCACCCGGTGCTTCCCTTGTCCATCTTCTTCACTTTTGGGCATATCATGGCTGTGGGAACATTGGAGAACATGTAGCATAATTCTCACAGCCATTGGACCTCATTTAGGACCGGGTGACGTAAGGGGTGGTCACGTCACCCGGGCCTTCCCACTCTGATTTGCCTCGGCTCCTTGCTTCAGTTGGTCATGTGAATATATTGTAGCATGTTGAATGACTTTCATGACCAAAGGACTTCGTTTAGGACCGGGTGACGTAAGGGGGGTCATGTCACCCGGGCCTTGGCCAACCGTTTTGGCTTCTTCATTTGCGTCCAATCTTCGTGATGTTCGGATTTCACCATTTCTTTATTTAAAACACACCAAATTGCCTTGTAGCCTACAAAACAATGGCGGATACACAACTTGTGGAACTAGATTAGTAAATAAGCAAAAATATGCACATGGTCATGTATTCTTACCTTTTTATTACCGGATTTAGGAAGGAAATATTGGCGTTTAGCGACGCCAACAGGGAGTTTGTATGAAATGAAGAGATCACGGGTTCAACTCCTACGAATTGCAAGAATAATTCTTGCTAAGAGCATGAGGGAACATTTTTTTTTTTGCAATGTTCTAAATAGCAACACTTTAAAGCGTTGCTACGATTGAGCGCAACTATAAAAGCGTGTATAGGTTTGTAGATACGTATATAGCGTCGCTATAAATCGCGTTATATGTGCTAGACACGCTTTTAAAATACATCACTACAGGCATATGACACGGCCCGTGCGGATACGCCCCCAACACGCTTTATGAAAACGTCTCTATATTCCAATAGACATGAAATAAACATATCTACCATGTAAATAAAGCGTATCTACAGGGGTGTTTTTCTTGTAGTGATTGTTTATGCTCACCATGCGATGAATGTGCTCTCTTATCCCACCACCTGTGTACCTCTCTGTGACCAGCTGTTTTATCAACTAGGTAGCATAAGTCTTTGAAGAGACAGTATACTGATCTTTTATCTTCTCAAGATACTCTATGACAGTGGGACAGTCTGTTGGCAGGGAACCATGCAGCCAAACACTTCTTCTTGGCAAGGAACCATGCAGCATAATCAATATGATACTTGTCTTTGCTTGCTTTGTAGGCAAGCTCTCTTACTGACCAAGCAGCATCTGTCTCATTTGTCTCTCTCACCGGCTCCACAGGGGATGTGGGAACCGGTGCAGTCAGCACCCAGTCCAAACCACCAATGGTGAAGAACAGGTCCTGCTTCTTGTACCATTTACCATAGTTTTCTCCTTTCAATATCGGTATATCATTGATGGACATCATCATGGATAACCCTCCTGAAAAACATTTCAAATCAAGTGAGAACAATATAATAACAGAAATTCATTGCATGCCTTAAATCCAACTTTGGTCAAAAGTAAAACATATAATACTTTTTGCATCAGAACTATATCACCTTTGGGCAGAAACAGAAATAATGCATGAAAATTATCTATAACATCACAATATTGCTATTATCAACTTTGGTCAGAAAATAGCAATATCACAATTAATTCTGAACAGGAATCCATGAATTGAAATTAAATTCTCCCTTTGGTTCGAATTTAAACTCAATGCAAATAATGAATAATCTATTATCTATGCAGCGGAAGCATTAATAATCTGTAGTAAAAACTTAAACAGAAGCATAATCTCAATTATCTAGTCTCTGGAAAAATTATCACTTTGGTTCAAATTTAAACAGAGACGAAAATCTATCGAATTCATTCAAATAGTGCTTCTGTAAAAATTTAAACTAAAACAAAAACAATTCTGTTTTCTTTTCTGCTTTTCGGCCCGAAAACCGACTGATCTGAATGGGGCCCGGCCCAAAAAAAAACGCGTCCCATACCGCGCTCTCCTCTGCGGCCCAGCCCGCAAACGCTAAAAACATTTAGAAAAAGAAAAAACATTCTGCGCGCTCGCGGCCCGGGTGAATTTGCAGCTTAACAGGCCGGCCCAGCCCAGCGTGAGGTTGTCTCACCCCCGCGTCCATCCTGGCCGTCCATCGCGATGGACGATCCAGCTTCACCGTGCGACGGATAAAAACGCAGAAAAATCAGACTCCCATCGAACCCTAGCCCATTTCTTTTCTGCCTCTGTCGCCTTCTCTTCCCCAGCGCCGCGCGGCGGCGACCGGAGGAAACAAGGCGGCGCCGCCGCAGATCCCCTCACCGGCGCGTGCGTCCACCCGAGGGTGAGCGTGCCGCCGTCGACGTTTCTGTGGCGGTGCTCAAGCCCGCGGCTCGAGCTCTTCTCCCCCGCACGGAGGCAGAGGTCTGTCCCGCACGGCGGCGGTGCTCTCTCCCGCACGGCGGCGGTAGGTGACGGCGACGGGGAGGAAAACAGGTAAATCCCACGACGCCGTCTCTTTTCTAGGGTTAGGGTTTGCATTCAACTTTGATTCGAAAAACAACAGTCATCTCCTTCTACAATTCTGCGACCCGATCTAAAACCTACACACTAGTACGGCTCTGAATACCATTGTTGAAATCTGTAAAACACCTAGGTGTAGATCAAGCGGGTCCTAGTGTCTGTTCTAGCATGAGCAGGGTGTTCGGATCTTGATCTAGGAGAAAGGAAGGGGAAACGGATACCTTCGTGTGTAGCAGGAGCCGAGGGAGTCGCCATGGCGACGACGGGCGGTCATGGAGCGACGGGTGCGGTGGTGCTTGGCGTCGCGGCTTGTGCGTGGCGTCGGGTGATGTCCCTATGTCTCTCGGGCCGGTAGCGGCACTGGCCCGGGACGGCGGCACCGTACAACGACGTGGTGGCGGCGGTGAGTCTTCCCGTTGCCTCAGCGCTTTCTGTGGATCGGATTAGGGTTGATGTCGGTGGGTGAGGTGCTCTCCGATGAACCTCGTATCGAGAGCCGCTGGCCCCCACCTCTTTATATAGCGCTGGCAGCCGGGGCCCACCAACCAGGGTTGGGTTGGGCGCCCCCGATCAGGGCGCAGATCAAGGCCCCTTAAGCCTTTGGGCTTTTGGGCTTGGGAGATCAATCTAACATAAGGGTCTCGAAGTGCAGTCATCACTCATCAATTTAGCGCAAGCTACAAATCTCATGGCGGTTTCTGGTTGCACCTCTCTGAGAGGGGGAACATAGACAGAGCTATATCGGAGTGCCCGAAGCCTCTAGCCCATCAAGTGTAAATTCAGCCGTGTTCAGTCAGTTCTCCCCAGAAGTGGACCATGTAACATATGTCCCGTGCCATCGCATTCAACCTGTCTTATTCCATTTTTCATATCGGAGTTAAGGCCGAATTTTTTATTCTTTATTTGTCCATTCCGTCTATCTCAATTTTTGATATGTGAAAAGGATGTGCTCCATCATTCAATTCAACATTACTCTCTTCTAACCATGTATCAACCGGTTCTGTGCTAACCTTACGAGTGATTGTGAAGTTTTGACACACACACACACACACACACACTCAGTAATACAGCAAGTAGATAACAACTCAGTAGGAAGGAACCTTTCAAAGAGAAAGCAAAACGAATGCATGACCGCCTCTGATCTACATGAGGAAGAAAATAGTAAGTTGAGTAAAGCTAGTGAAAAAAAAATGGCATGCTCGATAGTGCATAAATCTTATTTCAGGAGGAATAGCAATCAGGTATTCGGGTACTGGCATCAAAAAATGGACAAGGCGTCAAATTTTTACTTCTTGATTATGCAAAACTATCACTCAGTTTAGAACCCTTCAAAAATCGAGGAAGTTGCTTAGGCCCTTTTTTTTTTGGAAAAATTGCGAAAACCCATCTACATGTTAGGCGGGTTTTCATATACCCACCTACAAGAAATTTTGTGTCAGTCTCCCCCCTACAATTGTTCATTTGTTTTCATAATCCACCATAATAGCTTTGACCTGATGACATGGCTCTTCTCTGGCCTGTACGATTGCTTCTGAGGCTTTATTATAGCTCCACTATAGCTTATTTATCATCTAATCATATGTTACACAATAAAAAAATACCATGCTGTTGGGGTATTGAAGGTCCCAGTTGGACTCAACGAAGCCCTCCAACGTTACTGAGAAGGCTCCTGGTTCTGATGTTTCTTGCAAACCTCCCTTTGCAGCTTCTGTGGCTAGTTGCTTTGGTGCGAAGAGTAATTTTTCTCGCCCGATGAAGGCTTCGTTTCTTGGGTTGCTTGGTAAGCGTAAATTTGATAAGCTTGCATCGGCGAATGTCTTGCCTAGCTCAAGCGAATCTGCTATTCATTCTTTGCCAACCGTGTTACCTTCGAGTGATGCTGTGCCGCAGCCTTTGCAATCTCTTTTCCTGGCTACTTGTTCTCATGGTACGCCTTCTTTCTCTCTTGTTTTTATTTTTTTTGTTTTTTTTTTGAAAAAAAGGATTTCTCTTGTGTTTACCTTTGTTTGTTCTCTTTTCTTAGGATCTTCGAATGCTGGGGCTGGCGAGATAGACATTCAGTCTATGTTGTCTTCATTGAATGTGGACCTCCAAGATGTGAGCCCTCCTTGTTCTGTTGCTCAAAGGCTTCGACTTCCCAAGGTGGAGCTTGGTCTTTCAAATTTTTCTGGCGAAGCCCTCTTTCGGTCTTTGATTGCTTTGCAAATCAAGTTTTGATTGAGAGCCCCTTGTCTTTTGCTTGTTCATAATGCTTCGTGTTTTACTTGTTCTGATGCCCTTCTTTCTCTATATTATTGCAGTCTATCACGCTTACTCATGCTTGTGCTCGTCAAAGCCAGCATTTTGCCGATGGTCCTTCTAAGATATCGGCCCTCGAAGCTTTTCTTGCTGCGAAGGAGGAGTCTTTGAAGGTTTCTTCCTCAACTGTTTCTAACTTGAAGCGTGAGACTAAACTTCTTCGGAGCTCTACATCGGGTCAAGAGCAATATTTGTCTTTTCTTGAGAAAACCATTCACGACAAGAAGGTGTCGCTGGAGAAAGAGAACCTTTTCCACAATTTTCTTTCATCTCGTCTGTCTGACCTGTCCCAGTCGAAGGCCTTACTCCTTGATGTTAGCTTTGCTGAATCTCTTTGCCTCCGCGATCTTTTGAAAGAGTTATTTCAAGCTGTCGGAGCGAAGTATGATGATCTTCCCCAAGATGCCTCTCCAGACAGTGTGAAGGAATGGCTACATGTCAATGTGAGGGGTCTTGTTGAAGTTTGCCGGAGCTATTGCTATGATGTCGTGATACTTATGATCCGGGATGTCTTTCATAGCTTTGTTTGCGGGGGCAGCGATGCTACTGATCTTATTACCCATCCTGGCTTTTCAACGAAGCCTTGTCATCCTGATCGTGATTTTGGCGTCATTGAGGCTAGGTGCTTTAGCCTGATCAATGACCATTGGTGGAATAGGGTCAAATCCCTTTCTCCTGATTCTCTTGAAGAACCTTCTTGATGGCCTTCGTTGTGTCTTTTGTACATGTGTAATTATGCACTTAGATGGTCTTAGCTGTATCTTTTGGGATACTCTTTTTTGTTGCGAAACTGAAGCTCCGTTATTTATCTTCGCTGTCTTTTTCGCATGAAATACCTTCTTTTTACTTTTCTCTCTACGATGACTTCAAACTCTGCTTTGAGCTTTCAGATTTTCGTAGCCTTAGCTATATATTTTTATTGCGCTATCGGCGCCTTCGTTCCCTTGAATTGGAGTTTTTTGTTGATCAAACAACTCGTCATTTACGCCTTTTACTGCATCCCTTGGTATGTTATTTCCATATGTGGGGTGTCGGCTCTTAGCGTAGCTTGTCGTGATTTTCTTTGTCTTCAAATCCATGAGAATAGCTTCGCTATTTTTAACGAAGGCTACTGTTCTCTTGGTGGTTTTTTGATCCCGTGACAGATACGGGCCTCGTAGTTATTTAACAGAGGGTGCTATCTTTTGTGATTGCCTTTGGGCTTTCGAAGGATAGAAGCTTTGCAAACGTTTTGCGAAGGTTACTATCTTTTCTGAATCAGCTTTTCGTTCCCTGGTAGGTAGAAGTTTTGCAATCACTTAGTGAGGGCTATTACCCTTTTCGTGTCGTCTTTGAGCTTTTGATAGATAGTTGCTTCGCAATTACTTAGCGAGGGTTACTATCTTTTTTGAGTTGGCTTTTGAGCCTTTGATGAATAATAGCTTCGCAATCACTTAGCGAAGGTTACTATCTTTTCGAATTGGCTTTTGAGCCTTTGATGGATAATAGCTTCGCAATCACTTAGCGAAGGTTACTATATTTTTGAATTGGCTTTTGAGCCTTTGATGGATAATAGCTTCGCAATCACTTAGCGAAGGTTACTATCTTTTTCTTTTTATTCTATTTTTTCTTTCTCTGCCATTTTTAGGCGATGTTTAACTTCTGCCTTTTGAAGGCAAACTTTTGTCATCTTTTCTTGGGACACAACAAGGGTCCTGTCTTTTGGTTTGACAAATTTTCACAAAAGATATTATTCTCGGTTTCCTTCTGGAATGTTCCTTCTTACTATATATATATATATATATATATATATATATATATATATATATATATATATATATATGCGGACCGTATATTCTATAGCCGGCTATAGAATAAGTTATTCTGTAGCCAGGCCATTGGGCTGAACCAGCCAACCTGAAGCAGGTCCAGCAGGCGAGCCGTAGAACCAGCCCTGCACCCTCACGGCTCTCCGAAAGCCTGGCTCGTAATAAGCGGGAACACGTTTAGGAAAGAAGCCGAGCCGATTCTCCGTTGCGCTAATGAAGCAGCAATTACGATCAACGCTGAACGGGAAACGCTGCCTTTACGAGCCTTAAACACAGCCCGTCATCGCGAGGAAAGTTTTCTCCCGGTGTCTTGCAGTCCATTCCTGGTTCTCTCCCATCGCTGCTCATCACCGTGAGTAGTAAAAACTAGCCGCCGGTGTCCGCGGGGACGACGTCGCGGTCGCCGGCAACAATTCACAACCCCGGCCATGGATGTCGTAAATGAGACAGCATTCTCTGTGGCTTCGGTGTCAGAAACATGCCCTGCGACGCCGTTGGAGCAGGTCGTAATTCCGGCTCCGACTCCTCTTCTGCAATCGTCGATCGAGATTCCAGCATCCGCCCCTGCAGCGTCCGTGGCGTCATCTAGTACTCTGCCAACCGAGACACCTCCCCAAGCTGTGTCACCGGCAACCATGCTGACACCTGATCCTGAAGAGATTTATTTGCACGTAAGTTCTTTGGCCATGTGAGTTGTAATTTTTTAGTTCAGGAAACCTGCGCACCTTTCTTTTACTATTTCCGAAGGCTGTTTTAGGGTGTCGCATCCACTAGTTGTAGTTTGCGCCAATGAATTTTCTGTCTTTTTTTGCTATGGACGGCATATGCCCTGACAAAATAGTGAATTTGCGTCATTCAGGATCCTCTGTTGCCTCATTCAATTGTGCCAAATGAGGAAAAACGTTTTGCTACTGGTGATGAAGCCTATGATTTCTATTGTTACTATGCATCGAAGGCTGGATTTAGTGTGCGCATAACCAAGACCAGGGACTCAGTGCTGGAGTTGTCCTGCAAAAAACAAGGAAAATGGGAGTTCTACAAGCCTGGCCAGGACAGGGTACGTGAGAAGATGTCAATGAGGTGCGCGTGCAAGGCATTTGTGAAGGTTAAATGGAACAAGAAGAAGGATTATTGGTTTTTTGAAAGGATCAGGATGGAGCACAACCATCCACTGCACCCTTCGCCGACTCAGACTCAATTCATGCATGCGCACAAGAACAAGGACCCAGTAATGATGGAATTTGTTGATCAACTGTATCGTGCAAACGTTAATCACAATTCTACAGTAAATGTGTTGTCGGAAATACATGGTGGCAGACAGAACCTACCATTCACTGAGATGGACTTGAAAAACAGGTAATCTACTCTGTTTTCGGCAGCTGAACTTGTTCCTCTGTTTGTATGATTTCAGAGTGCGTCGTAATCGAATTACTGTATTTTGCAGGAGAGCCGCAGCTGCAAGGGCAGAGCGAGAGAATGATATCCCAAAGCTGCTTGAATTCTTCAAGGAGATGAAGGCCCAGAATGAGTATTTCTACCATGAGGTTCAGGTTGATGATAAGAATGTGATAAAGAACGTATTCTGGAGTCATGCAAGCCAGCGGGCAGAGTATGTTGATTTCGGTGACGTTATTACGTTCGACACAACTTATCGAACAAATATGTATAACATGCCTCTAGCCATGTTTGTTGGTTCAAACCATCAGCTACAGAATGTAGTGTTTGGGCAAGCATTGTTGCAGGATGAGAGAGCAGACACATTTGAGTGGCTCTTTAAAGCATTTCAAACTTGCATGTTTGGGAGGGACCCCAGATTGATACTTACTGGTGAGAGTTGAGATAAATCTTAGCAATATTTCACATTATTCAAATCAAATGAATCACTGATAAGATTTCCTATTACTATAATGTGATGCAGATCAAGATAGCTCAATGGCAGCTGCGATTCCTAATTCGCAGACTTCTAGGACCGGCTGGGGATCAGCGGGAGTTCCTCCGGAAGCGGCTGCGTATATATATAGGAAGCCTCTTTCCTACTCCCGGGTGTAGTTACTTCCATATTTGTATCTCACAATCTAGGGGGTATTTGTTAATACTTAGGGTTTTAAAAAAAAGTATGTACACATACTTGATTTTTAAAAGTGGTATGTGGACATACTTTTGTTGTTATATGAGGATACATCAAGTATATGGACATACTCCATTTTCTATACAGGAAACACAATATATAACAAGGTGCAAAATAATATGAGTTCCACTCAAAAAATTTCATGGTTATCACTTTGAAAAATCTTATTTTAGGTATGTGTACATACTCAAAATGATAAATGGGTATGAACACATAGCCATGGTGGTTTATATATATATATATATATATGGAAAATTCATTCTACTCCCGGGTGTAGTTAGTCCCACTTTCAAAAAACCACCACGGGTATGTGTGCATATATATATATATATATATATATATATATATATATATATATATATATATATATATATATATATATATATATATATATATATATATATATATATATATATATATATATATATATATATATATATATATATATATATATATATATATAGGAGGTGTTCCTGGTTGTTTAGTTTGTTTCTTCTGCTCTTCATTCTTGCTAGATATGGAATCTTTGTGGGATCGTCGTCCTCGTGGTGTTGTGAAGGTTCTCGTACGCGATGGCTTCAAACGCGGGGACGTTCTTCCTCAGGAGCTTGTTGACCACTTCGCGGAGCTTGACAAGCTTGCTGAGAAGCATTCATCGGTTGAAGTTCGTGGAGAACCAGTTCCTCTTGCTGTCGTCCCTCCAGGTGTGATTATCATTAGTGATGACGAAGGTCCTGAAGATCGTTGCCCTAGGCCTTACTAGATTAGTAGATGCAATAATGCATTAGTAGATGCAATAAAAATAATGATCAACATAACCGAAATAAGAGAAAAAACAGTGAACAAGAAGTACCAAGGTACTTCTTACTGGTAGATGCATAGAACAACCACTTGCAACCCTTCTCTGCCTTCTTGCAATCAGCTCTAAACCTGTCTTGATCTTTCTTAATGGTGTGATAAGCATGATCATTCACGATACACCAATGAGTGACAACTGATTGACATTGATCCGCATCAGGGAATACCACACCAACATCAATACATGGATCATCAACATCATAAGAAAATTCAGGAACATCATCCACATCAACTATTTCACTATCAGGGTCAAACTTAGGGTCAGAGAGATCATCATCAGAGTCAGAAGAGGCTGCCAAATCGGTGTCATAACTACTGTCACTTGGTGCCACAAGTGAATCGGTGTCGGAGTACATGCCCTCCTCATCAACACCTACGGACTCCTCATCATGTAAATCTCTTCTTTTCTTCTTAGTTTTCTTCATAGGCTTAGCTCTCTCTTTCGTGCTGGTGGATGCCTCCTTTTCGTTGGCGAACTCTAAGAGTGGAATATCTGGACTCTCATTTGTGGTGTCCACTTTACTTCTCACCGTAGGATGACACCTATGCTTGGTGGGTGAGCATTGCAATGGACCATCGAAATCCTCGATTTGAGCATATATGCACACTTCACCCTTCTCTATGTTCAGGTCAATCCACTCTAGCAAATTTTCTTCATTTTTTATCTCAACACAATCATCATTCAACTCATGCCACAATGTAATATATTGCTTAGATCCTCACATAAGCTGTGCACCTATGTCATCAACTAGCAGCAGCAAACTATAGCACTTTCTGTCAATCAACCATGGCTGTCAATCACCTATCCCCTTTCACAGAATTTCTTTGGCCCCCCATCCGGCAAGCTGAAAGAAGATCGAACTCTAACAACAAGTTTTATTTTGCTGTGATTTGGCCTACAAATCACAACAGATCAGTTATGGCCTACAAATTACAACTGATTCGTCCTACAAACTGAGTCAATTTCACATCCACCTCAATCAGACATCAAGAAAATTGAATTTACCTATCCTCATCAGCCTGCTCCATTGCCTAGCTCCTCCAGCCTGCGCCTGCCCAGCTGCTTGCACGCGCCTGCTGGTCGCCCCGCGGCAGCCTTCTGCGCACCCCGCACGCCGCCGCGCGAGCCCGCCTACACGCCGCGCGCGCGCCCGCCTGCTCCCTGCTACTCGCGCGCCTGCGCTTGTCTGCTGCCCCGCGTGTTAGGGTCAGTGTTTTGCGGTTTGGCTGCTCGGGTTCGGGAGGGGAGAAGAGAAACAGAGACGCGTGCGTTCGTGAGGAGAAAGGAGAAGGAAAAAAGAAGGGCATCCCGGTCATTTGCTGCTTTTCTGAATTATCTTTTTTTTTAATTTTGTTTATTCCATTGGTTCCTAACGGGAGCCTAAACCAAAGGCAAACGACACTTTCAATTTTGAAAAGTAAGGGCAAATGTGCAATCTTGAAAAAGCAGGAGCAAACTCAGAATTAGATTTGAAAACAGGGGCAACGGTGACCTCTTATTCTATTGCCAGCCATAGAATACCTTATTTTGTGGCCACTTTTGTATCGTAATTTACGACATTCGTGTATAGTGATTTACGATATTTTATTTCATGATTTACTACACTTTTACCGTGGTTTTCTTTCAAAATGTGTGTGAACCCTGATGTGGCATATATTTTTTTCCACTCTAACCCACCAACCTTTTACGCTTTCGGCATCGCTTCGCGTAAAAGGGTTAACCCGAGGTGATGCATGGTGGACAACCTAAGCTTATATGTTGGCCTTTCCCCCCACTAGACTAGCAAGGTGGGACTAAATCCCACCCCCTCATGCACACTAGTGCACATGGGCCACTAAGGCCTAATCTCAAATGGGCCGGGATGTCACAAACACCCCCCTCAAAGGAACCGACGTCCTCGTCGGGAATACTAGCGCAACACACCCTTTTTGAAAGAAAACCATGGTAAAAGTGTAGTAAATTATGAAACAAAATATCGTAAAGAGTAAAATGCACTAGAGGTCCATGAACTTGTCCGCCCATGTCATCTAGGCCCATGAACTTTTATTTTGCAGTTTTAGGTCCACAAACCTTTTCGTTTGTGTCATCTAGGTCCATAAATATTTATTTTGCAGTTGTCGGTCCATAAACTTGTCCGCCTGTGTCATATAGGTCCATAAACTTTTTAAGTGGTGAACAAAACATCCATACCTCTTCATTGAGTATTCAGATATGACATATGCACATCATGTGACCCATATGAATCCCACTTCTTAGTGCCCAATTCTTCCATTCACATTTACTGAATCACCTCGTGCCTCCTGTCATTGTTTATCAATTGTCATTTAACACCGTTACATGTATGTTGCTTTGAGCCCCTTTTTCTGTTCTCATACACACGGTCTTGTCAGGCCTTGCCACGCACCCTCATGGTGGGCTGGGACCCTCCTGGAAAACTCGTGTTCAAACGCTGGTTTTAGGGATGGTCACTGCAGATGCATCGACACGAAGCATGCGAGTACGTTGTTCTCGTGACCAAGGTCTCACCAGCCTTGACCTTGGTCAAATTCTTGACGCGGTGTAAAAAAAACGAATTTTGGACCTAGATGACACAAATAAACAAGTTTGTGGACCTAAAACTGCAAAAGAAAAGTTTATGGACTTGGATGACACAAATAGAGATGTTCATGGACCTAAAACTGCAAAATAAAAGTTCATAGACCTATATGACACAGACGGACAAGTTCATGGACCTCTGGTGTATTTCACTCTATCGTAAATCACTATATACGAATGTCGCAAATTACAATACAAAAATAGCCACAGAATAAGGTATTCTATGGCTGGCTATAGAATAACAGGTCTATATTTAAATTCACTTCCATGCAACATTTTGGAGCAGCTAAACTTTCAGCTAATAAAAAACAATTTCAACTCATTGGATTGGCAAAAAGGAAAAAGGTATTCGTGATAATAATCATTAGCATAATGTTTACTGGAAGCTTCTGAAACAATAATTTTTGTATGGCCTTTTTTTCATGAAAATCGAACATTATTGCCCTTCATTAAATGAAAGATATAATACAGATGGGCTGAAAGTGTTCCACCTGTCTGTTTTCAATCAATAACCAAATTTAATTCCGGCTGTTTTCAGTCATTTTCTTTCCGTCGACTCGTCAGCCTTCTGCCCAAAGACATGGTTAGGTGTTTTTCAATTGATTTTCAAATTATTGAACCACCAAATGATTGTTTCCAGTTTGGAAAAGTCTATGCGTACTAATTTTTTCCTACAAAACTCTCTCTCTCATCTGCTGTTGGTCTCACCACTAAAAAAGCTAAATTAACTCTGTTTTCTCCCATTTTATCCCGTTTACTCCTCGAGTCTAACCACAACACCATCTAGACAAGATCAAATTTAGCTACAGCTAAAACCGAGGTCCTCCGCCTACGTCCAAGTCAAGTTCAAAGTCATGCAAATCGAAGACCTTATGAACATGACACGGGCAGAAGAAATACAGTAAGCTCCAAGACGAAGAGAGATGGGGCGATTTGTTTTTTACTGCGCCAGGAGTTGAAGCTGCAGCAGCCTCGGCGAACTCCCGCTGAGCCGGGAACGGCATACGCAGTGCCGGGATTCGATCGAGTAGAGGAGAAAAGGGAGACAGAGGATTAGGAAGAAGAAAGCAACGTGGGTCGCCCAAAGACTGAAAGGAAATTGTAGCCGTACATGCTGCTATTGCACGCAGTTCAGCTCAGCTATATATATGCAAATAAAATTTGCCATTCGTCGTTCATCTCACTAGTTAAGGCTCTGTTTTGATCGTCTAGCTAGTTAAAATTAGCCAACTAAACATTTAGTCAGATAATATTTAGGAGATATCTGTTTAGATCCCTAACTAATGTCTCTGATTTTTTACTTTTCTTGTTCTTTTTATGTTTTTTTGTTTTTTTATATGTTTAATCATTTTCAGGAGGGTTGAGATGACTAAGAGCTAAAAGTTTAGAAGGTGAGCTGGCTAAAAGTTTAATCACTTTTAAGAGGTCATATTTGGATCCAAAGTAACTAAAATTAACGGGCTAAAAATTTAAGAGGTGGGTCTACAGGGCTTAAAAGAAGCAATGAAAGCAGTCCACCTCCTCCTGACTCTCTAGTCAAAAAAAAAAAAAAAAACTAGTTGCTTCGCTGGCCGTTTTCCGGCGAAGCACCGGGCGTGCCCGTGCCCGTAGCGGACGGCTGCGGAGCATTGAAGTCCGTGACCCATCCGTCGCCCGCCATGCGCTCATTGAACAAACCACCTCTTCCTTCTTGCAGTACAGGTCCTAGAGGGTAAATAAATATCGTGAATGGTTAAATGGTAATGTCTCACTTGTCTAAAAAAATAAATCAGAAGAAACCAATATCAACTGAATATATAGAGGGACTGAAGCTTAGCTTATAGATAGACCCATAAAACAAAACTAAAATGAAATGGATTTTCTCATATGTTTTACTTTGGTATCTACTTGTTTAAAAGCTCTAAATTTCTAAACAAACGTCTACAAAATTGTTATGTGTATAACTACTACAGAGAGGGACTTGCTGTATCCTCTGATGCTGATTATAAGTGAATGACAACGTGTGATGTTATTATCTTATGAGCCATCGTCATCATTATCTAAAAAAAAATGAGCCATCCTCATCTAAACCCTCATCTAAACCACTAGCACTGGTACCATGCAAATCTTTCCTCCATCTCATGCACTTGTACAATTGACATGCCATGGTCAATTGTATATATGACAGTGAGATGAATCAAATCTTTATTTTTACCGGACGTTCATGCGGTTACCTAATTGCATGCGGTGCAGCTATATATAATATGCAAACGAGGACCTGGCATTCTATCGTTCAGCTGCTCAGTCGATCGTAGGAGCAATGGAAGCAGTTGAGCTCCTAGCGCTCATCCTGGCCCTAGTTGTTTCGCTGGCCATTTTCCGGCTAAGCACCAAGCGCGCCCGAGCCCGTAGCAGCGCTCCCCGGCAGCAGACCATTAAAGTCCGCGACCCAGCAGCCGCCCGCCATGCGCTCATTGACCAGGCCGACGCCTTCTCGAACCGCCCACCCACGCCGTTCCCCGTGCCCTTGATCACGGGCCGCCGCCGCCGCCACAGCCATGGCATCACCACCGTGGTGTACGGCCCGCACTGGCGCGCGCTGCGGTCCAATCTCACCGCCACGATTCTCCAGCCCAGGCGCCAAGGCCTCCTGGCTCCGATCAGGCGGGACGCCATCGCGGCCCTCGTCGCCGGCCTCGCCGCCTCCGGGGACGTGGTGGTGGTTGCCCGTGACAGCGTGTACACGGCCGTGTTCGCGATGCTCACGCGCGTGTGCTTCGGTGACGGCGTCGACGAGTCGCGCGTGCGGTCCATGGAGAGGATGATGCAGGAGTTCAGGGTGGCCATCGGGGAAGCCAAGGTCTTCGCCCGCTCAACGACGGCGAAGCTCGTGCACTGGAAGCAGTGGCGGCGCTTCCTCGCGTTCCGCGGGGAGCAGACCGCGCTGTGTTTGAAGTGAGCTGGAATGATCAGATTATTTGAAGTTAAAGAAATAGTTCAAACCTTTTAATAGAAACAAAAGTAACAGGTCGAAATCTGTCTTGACTTCAGGCAGCAGACACAAAACTGAAATCTGGCACTTCTGGAGACGTCGAAGGAGAAAACTCAGAACACGAAACTTGTATATAACTTCAAGATCTTTCCAACGAGTGCTCAAACGCCGGAAACTGCCCTGTAGAACTGGAGATATCGAATTTTGAAGACCGCAGACAGATTCTGGAAAAACTGGTCGAAGCTGAAAACTGAATTCCTTTGGTCGACAAATTTGGAGGGGATGCTAACAGAATCGAAGGGGAAACTCTGAAGCAAAGTTTTAGTTCATGTTATAAGCTTTCCAGAATGTCTTGTTTCATCGAATTTGGTCTAGCGGTTTTGGGGTTACGAATTTTTGAAATTAGCTTGTCAGTCTGAATTTTCTGGTGATCTGAATTTCGTTAGATGTGTTTTAAGTGATGATGTAATGCATGCTCGTCCTGCACGTCCTCACAAAATAAAAAGGTGCCTAAGTATAGCAGGCCGTAGACAGTGGTGGTAACTAATTCGCACTCACAAACGTTTCTACACGATCTACGCGCGAGTTAGTGTACCTGCAGAAAACCACACAACGTCACCTCAACCAACCTACACAGGTGACGTATCCTTGTAAAAGTAAATGCATGGCTCAATCATCATCACCTCATGAACTCGATGGTCCATGCCAGAATATCATCTCCACGGAGCCATACATGATCCTTACCTTCTTACCTGGGCGTCGGTGCGTCGTTACAGAAAAATAACAATCAACTCCTATTACCACCTGATTACTCTAACATCCTTATAATGGGCTTTTCGTTCCTCACTCGTAACGTGGTTAGCTTTTTGAAAATAGGCCGTTTATATGGTGTACTGTTCCAACACGGCTCTGATGCCAGCTGAAGCGTCTCCGCTTTTCACAGGATCGAGTCGGTAAAGCGCTGATGAACAGACGCAACAGTACATCACATAAAAAGCACAAATTTGCATATTTAAGTTATTACAAGTCTTAAATGATTTAAAACACGAGAGTAGCACAGCGAAAATCTACAAACACAACCTCTACTAAACTCGACGATACATGGCCGCACATCGAAGCCCTGCGATGTGGACCCGCTGAGGAACTCCACCAAGCAACAGCGGAAGCAAAATCTATACCTGCACAAAAACATAAAGAGCCAAACCCTGAGTACTAGTTACTCAGCAAGACTTACCCGTCAACGTGGCTAACTACAGCCGACTCCTAGAATGCAAAGGCTACAAAGGGTTAGGCTGACTCACTTGCATAAAAGCGCACTAATTACTTGGTCCTTACTTTCAAGTTTTAATTTCAATTAAGTACTTAACCAATAAAGCAGTGTTCATATATCTAGAACAGGTATAAGTAACAATACATCAACGGTGACAGTATATATAGCAAAATATGTAAATAACAGTAATGTAATAGACTAGCATCATCATCATCAATCATATCACACTACGAGGTGACTCAGTGAGCAAGGTTGCTCTTGACCGAGAGCGGCGGCATCGATGTACATCCTGCAGGAGAAAACCTGACCACACGCCACACACGCGCAAAAGTCGCATGCAGCAACCGTTCGCAAAGGTCCCCCTAGAGCTGGCTGGGTCTCACACCTCCCGAGAAAGGCCTTCCCGCACGGTCCCCGTCCCAGACGTACGCCCCGATTGGGAAGCATCCTTTCTCTCCCGAATACCATGATAGAAAGTGCAAGTATCCACAAGACACCAGGGCAACCTAAGCTACTAAGTTTACTTGGCCCATAAAAACATTAGCATGTGATCAGTACGTTCGAACTTGCTCAACAGGGCCAACAACGAACGGTCCTTAATCGACACAGACGGGGCTACACCACCGTGAAGGCCCAGCCTTCTCCAACCATCCTATACAAACAATTCCCCGTCCGGTCTCAACAAATCCTAAATCCAGCTAGTACAATCCAGGGGTCCCTATCATGCGAGTGGGACCTACCACTCGACTTCTACCGTCCGCTAGCCAATAAGCCTAGCAAGTTCTAACGTAACCTAGACCACATCTACAAAATAGGACACAAGGTAGGATATGGAAGGTTAGTCCTAATGCAGTTCTAAGTTTTCACATCAACTCCTAATAAACCTAATGCACAATCAATTACTAGCCCCAATCAAGTGCGAAAATAAAATCCTAAATAGGGAGACATGCACCGGGGCTTTCCTGGCTCAAGAACGACGCTATCTCTAGCACAGTCAGCAACAATCAGTCAGTGGCTCCTCCTGAGCGGCTCAGCATCCTGGTCCTCCACCTGCTCCTGAATCACCTCGAGAGCTATATGCCATGACAAGGAAATGCAAGTTAGATGTAATACATGATGCAATTAAAATTTATTTATTTATAGGACAGTCATTACACTGTAAGTGCAAATGATTAATTTGTTTAATTACTTTCGTCTGGATTATTTTCTTCATTGACCTTTGTTTAAGTTAACCATTTAATCGATTTGAGTTGATTAAATAAGTGAATTGATTTTTGGAAAAATAATTTATATCCAGTGGCATTTTTCTGGTGAAAGTCACCACTGGAAGTGATTTACAGTGAATTTTGATGATTTATTGTTTTACGGATTATTTATAACGATTTAAACAATGCAAAACACAATTTAAATTATAAGAAAATAATTAAACATTATATGACAGTGGAAAAATATTCTGTATGTGTGTTGATAGTATCTTCACAAGCATGCAAGATTTTAGGATTTATGGAGCAACAGATAATTTATTAGGAATTAAACGAGATCTGTACAAAAGGATTTATAGAGGAAACAGAGAAAACATTTTAGGTGATTTGATACCGGCACTGGATAGATCTAAGCACAAGGAATCCAACAAACTTTTATTCGCATTTTTCTGAGGTGTGTACAATTTATTATGCATTTTACAAGTTTCTGGCAATATCTGGAGAATTAAACAAATTGGAAAAGGATTTGAAAATGAGCGAACCAATCAAATCGGGGCCGCACAGGGGGCCACACGACTTGGGCCGCACAGGATCTGAGCTACGCCGCACCAGATCTAACCAATCGGATTCCGAGACACATACTGGGACACACGAGCAGCCGCACCAGATCACGCGCAGCCACACGGGATCTTGACGGTGTGACCCATGGTGCGCTGGACGGAGGCGTCGCCAGAGATGGGCGGCGCGCTCGCCGGAGGTTTGAATACGGCGGTCGAACGACGAGCAGAAGGGCTGGGGAGAGGCGGAACGAGACGGTGAACTCACCGGAGAGGTCTACGCCTCTCGGGAAGGACCGGAGAGGGTTCGGCGACGAGCAGCGGCGGCGACGAGCAGTTCGGCGGCGTGACGGGGTCGAAGCAGGGCACGGGAGACTTCCTTTCTTCGCTCTTGAGCTTCACCGTGGACTGGGAAAGCCCGGCGTGGGTGATGTCGACGTTGAGGAGGGGCAGAAGATGGAGCTCGCCGTGGGGTTGCGCGGGGAAGAAGGCCGGCGCGCGCTGGGAAAAGTGGCGCAGAACCTCGACGAGCTGTAGGAACAAGGTAACAGGTGATGAGGTGGGTGCGTGGGCTTGATATGCACCTCGAGATTAGGTGAATCGATGAATAGCTCACCAGAGCTGACGAATTTGGCGGCGAGGTGGATGGGAAGCGGCTGCCGGAGTTGGTGATGACGACCGAATCCTCGTGATTCATGGCAGGTTAGGGGAAATGGTGGCCATTATTGGCTCGAGGGTGTTGCGGCGCAGCTCCTGGCACAGCAACTGGACCCGGAAGCACGCCAACGCGGCGGCGGGACGGCGAGCTCGCGGAGACCGGCAAGGCGGCGCTAGGGTTAGGGCGAGCTTGGGAAGGGGAAATGAGAGGGAGGCGACCGGGGAGTGGAGCGGCGTCGCTTTTGGTCGACACGGCGCTGGCGAGGAGCGGTGGAGAAAGGCGGAGCGTGGCTCCGGCGGCCGTCGGCGACGTGGCGACGATGTTCCGACAGCTTCAGTGAGAGGAGTGAGGATGACAGGTGGGCCCTCGGGCATCTTTCATTTTCCGACGAATTTTTGAAACTCTGGTTTTCCCCAAAATTGTCCATGCTATTTAAAATAGCAAACGAGCTCCAAAAATTATGAAACTGGTCTCGTTTGAAATCTCTTGAACTGCACTTCCATCTGCCCAACATGCACATCTGGAGTCAAAAGGAATTTCAAATGGCAGCTGGTCAAAGTTGGGTACTTTTCAAGCTTTGGTGATTTTATTGGGCAACCAGATTAACTTCAAAAATCACCATAAATTCTCCAAACTTCTTATTTCAGAAGGGCTATCCACTGGTATTTTTGGTTACTCAAGTTGTTATTGAAAAATTTGAGTTCCTTCAGAAGCTTGGATTTGACCATTGTTTAAATTTTTAAATTTCGAATTTTGAATTTGGCTTCTGTTTGGCTTTTGTTCAGTTCAAGGTGAGTTTTATGCGAATTCAGTGACACGGGGTGTCACACACACTACCCCTTTTCTTTATTTCTCTGCCGTCCATGCTTACCACCGCTTAATCTCACGGTGGAGCAGTCTGCTGTGTCGGGTTGCTCTTTGATTTAAGCAAGAGCCGTCTTTCTTCTCTCTCTTGATGAAGCCTTGTTGTTCCTATCCAGTTTCTTTACAGCCTGTAACAGAGGAAGCTTGAGCCTGCTTCGTTCAGCTTCTCGTGCTGCTCTGGTTACCTGTCCACTGCCGGATTCCATCGGAACCATGGTCGCGCCGTCGAGCTTGTCCGCAGCTCATCGGCCTTCGTCTCCTAGTCCAGTTACCGAGCGAGCCACCACCACTCCGAGCTGCGCAAGGGTTCATCCCCAACCGCCGCCTTGAGCTCACCGTCGACCTGCATGAAGGGAGCTTCCGTTGCTGATTGCTGGTGAGCACCGCCGTGACCTTGAGGCTTCTGGTCTATTCCCATATTTGTTTTGCTCTGTTTCCTTGCGACGTCAGATAGTACACGGTTGTAAAAGCAGGGCCATGGCAAGAGCTCGCTGCCTGTTGCGGCTACAGTAAACAGCAGAGGAAAGCTAGTTAGCAATGTTATACTTAGGTGTTCAGTTTTGCTGAAATCTTTCAAAAATCATACAGAAATTTATACATATCAGAAAAATGCAAGACCAATTTTGTTAGTTTTGTTACGCCTAGGTCTACCTAGGAAAAATGCTTGTTGGGGAAATGGCTGCTACCATGAACAGGGAAGGACCAGGAAATACTGCAAGGCACAAGCTTAATAACATGACGAAACAGAAGCCGGGACCGACGATCGAAACAGGAAGTGCGAAGGGGACGAAGACGATGCCGAAGGCTCTATGATCTATGCGAAGGCAATTAATGAAGTAGCGAAGGTCGCTAAGCAAGAGCAGAACAAGGAGAGCAAAGGAGAGGCGTAACAGAGTCGACTAATGGCATAACTGTAATAACGATTTTCCTCCCCCTATAAATATGGAGGGAGGAGGTTCTGTAATGACATCTGTTTTTCGGGCCCCGAGCCAAGAGCACTTCATTTATTCTGTCCGCTCCCGATTGTTATCTCGCACCCCTTCGCCCAGCATCGCGGGCGGTTGGGGGCTTCGCCACCACTCACAACGGAAGATCATAAGAACTGCCTGGGCAGGAGAACCTGATAACAAGGACGCTAACACTTCTGGAGGGCTTTGCCAAGAGTCCCAAGGCCGACAAGGAGTCCGAAGGGCTTTGCGAGGGAGATTATCAGACGCCAAGACGCGTAGAGGGCTTCGCTAGGATACATAACCTGTTGGAGGGCTTCGCTGAGTCCATCCAGGACCTTCGATACCCCAACATTTGGCGCCATCCGTGTGCCGAACCCACGATGAAAAGGAGGCAAAAACACAGCAAGCTAGGATGGAAGCAGTCAATTATTCGGTTCACGTCGGAAGGCATCGAAGACACAAACTACTCACAAAGGTACCTTCGAAGACCAGAGCAGACATCGAAGAAAAAACAACATGCGAAACCAAATTGAAGGTCAAGGACTACTGAACATCACACACCCAGATCAACAGCTCAAACGCAGCAAGCGAAGGAACATAGATTTCATCAGAAGTAACATAATTATTCGGATTACTAGATTTACAAGCAACCAACAAAGCAAGGAAGGCCGGGCGAAGTCATATAAGTTCTACTTCAAATGAAATAAGGACGCAGGACAGCTAGTATAAGACCTAAGCTACTTCTTAGTTTTACTACGGGTACGACTCGCAACTCCGAAGCAACGCGAAGGCCTAGTTGGACGATCATCAGGACCTTCGTCGTCACTAATAATAATTACACCTGGAGGAACAACAGCAAGGGGAACCGGCTGCGCCGGAACCTCAACTAGGGCGTTCCTCCCAGTTAGCCGGTCAAGCTCCGCAAAGTGATCCACAAGCTCCTTCACAATACCACGAGGAAGTCGATCCCACAAAGACTCTATGTATATATACTGCAAGAAGGAACATTCCAGAAGAAAATAAAAAAAAAAAGCAGAGAAGAGAAGCCTTGTCGTATTCAAGGACGAGATGATGAAATTTGCCTCAAAAGGCAGAGAATGGTGGCAACCTTCGACAAGTAATCACGAAGCTTTCGCCTAACCAAGGCGGCAAGGAAAAATCAGAAAGAAAAATAGTAGTCTTCGTAAAAGAAAAAATCTTACGAAGATTCTATCACGGGCAAAAGCCAAAGTATCGAAACAGCAAGGACCTTCGCTAAGTAATTGCGAAGTTTCTTTTGTGAATTGGAAGAATGGTGTTTCTTATGAATGATTATCGAAAGAATGAAACCTTGTCATAACACAAGATGATAAATGTCACCTTAAAAAGATAGAAGTCAAAGCTTCACCCAAAAAGGGCAGAAAAAGGAGAAAAAACGAAGTTAATTTTCGCAAAAATATTGCAAAGTTACCCTCTATCGAAATACATGAAAGCCAGCAAAACTATAGTATCCTTCGCTCGAAAATTACGGGATTACTATCGATAGCCTTCGCTCAGAAATTGCGAAGCCATTGTCTACAAAAGACATAAAAGCCAGACATGAATACAGTATCTTTCGCTCAGAAATGGCGAAGTAACTGTCAATAATCTTCGCTTAAAAAATTGCGAAGTTATTGTCGTCCAAAGGCGTAAAAGCCAGTATGGATATAGTAGCCTTCGTTAAAAAATCGCGAAGCAACTATTGATAGACTTCATTACAAAAATTGCAGGGCTATCATCTAAAGATACGAAAGCCAACGCAACTATAGTATGCTTTATCCACAAAACGCAAAAACAGAAATCAGTACCCTTCGCCAGCATTGCGAAGTTATCGCGCATCAATGGCATGAAAAACAATACAAAAGTTTCTGGGCAAAATCTTCCGCTCAGAAATCACGGCCCTCTCTAAGATGACTAGGGAGTTATTATAGCGAAGGCAAAAAGCCCACCCAAAGAAAGCTAAAAGCATTCTCTAAGGCATCGCGAAGCTACATGCCCAGCTAGCAAGCTTTACGAGCCTCGAAGAAACTAAGAAAGGCGAAAATCCTCTTCAAGGCGATTACAAAACTTCGATTTAGCAAAAACGAAGATGTAATCCAAAAAGAGATGACAGCCTTCGACAAAGGAATCGTGAAGCGTTTATTCATCAAAAAAGCCAAAGAGCAATCGGAAGACACATCACAACTGCTGGCTAAAACCAAAGCCACTATCCGACGCACAAGCAGAGAAGCCAAGAGCAATAGCTTCCGCGGACTGGCGAAGCTTTTTCTTGCAAGGTTATGAGGAACGTCAAGATAATAATACAACCAGGAGCCGACGTATCGCACGTGGAATAATATACGGAAGGAACAAACAAAAGACGTTTACAATGGGTTTTGGGCTGTAAACGCGAAGGCACAAGCTACACAAGAAAAATGCATAAGGCTACGAAAATACGAAAGTTCAATATAGAGCTCGAAGTCATCGTAGAAAGAAACTCAGAAAAGATATTTGATGCGAAATAGATCGCGAAGGTACTTTACAAAGCATCTGTTCCGCAACAAAAAAGGTATCTACTGAGATACAGACGGAGACAACCAAAAGAAATATTTACAGCTCGACACGGCGAAGATAATCAAGTAGACGCTCCGGGGAGGTCAGGAGTAACCGTCTTGACCCTCTTCCACCAAAGCTCATTGGTCAAGCTAAGGCACTTAGCTTCAACTTCGCCGTAATCATTGGTAGGTTCGGAAGCCTTCGCTGAAAAACTCGGCTGGGCGATGACCTCAATAGCATTGCTACCACCACAAAGAAGGCTGTAAAGAACATTCCGGATCATGAGTATCACCGCATCATAAGAATAAGGTCAGACAGACGTGTCGAGAGAAGGTTATGAAAGATTTCTTCTTTCTCAATCAACAGCTTCTTGTCACGAACGGCCTTCTCGAGAAAAGACAGATACGGTCCATGCCCGGATGCAGTACTACGAAGGATCGCATTTTCATGCTCTAGCTTCAAAACAGCAGATAAAGAAGTTTTCAGGGCCTCCTCCTTCATAGCAAGAGAGTCTTCGAGGGCTGATATCCTAGAGGCATTATAACAGGCAATGCGCGAAGCATCACGAAACAAAAGGTCGAAGAAGCTCTTGATCTAACCTTGACTTGATGAGCGATCAGAGAACGAAAGAGGACTTCGGAACCCAAATTCGAAAGCCCAAGCTCCACTTTTGGAAGACGAAGCCTCTGGGCAACAAAACAAAGAGAATCCACATCTTGAAGGTCCGCGTTCAAAGAAGACAATACAGCTTGGACGTCTATCTCGCCAAGTCCAGAGTACGAAGGCTCTAAGAAAGCAGAGTAAACGAAGGTAAAAATAGAGGAAATCATCCTTTCAAATATATAAATAAAAAATAAACGTACCACGAGAACAAGTTGCCAATGCAAGGGATTGCGAAGCCCGTAGCGAATTACCCGAAGACAAAACAGGTGGCAGAGATGAAGTGCCAGCTTCGCTTGAGTTAGGCAAGGTATCCGTCAACATAAGTTCATTAAATTTACGCTTGCCAAGCAAACCGAAGAACGAAGCCTTCTTCGGAGGAGCAAATAAGCTTTTCACTCCTGAGCATGAAGCTAAAGAACCTGCGAAGGGGTCTTGGAAAACAGTCCCAGAACCAACATGATCAGGATCTCACAAGCTCCTCACACTCTTCTACAAAAGTTGCTGATCCTAGTGTGCAATCTGAAAATACATCTATTGCATACAAAGGTCCGCTAACGCGAGCACGTGCACGGGAACTTCAAACCAAGGTGAATCTGTTCCTTAGTACTTTGAATTATGAAATAAATGAGAACAATTTACTGCCTAATGGATGTACGTTGCTTGTGCTCAATTATGAAGGTTTAACATCGTTGGAAGATGAAGAACGAGTTGCTGGTTCGAACCTGTGCTTAACTGCACACGTACATGATGATGGAATCATGAGGGAGGAGAGGGAGGCCGGTTCCAGATGTCAAGATGCAGACCCTCCACGTGGGGAGACCTACTTTTCGTGTTCTACACGGACTCAAGGCAATCGAGTTACTGAATTACAAGATATGGACGTCAGAAGTCGATTCGGATTCATCTCGGTGCAGCCTGACATACATGGACGAAAAATACCATAACTCCGTCATACGGAGTCGGTTTGGGCTAAGTAAATACTCGTTGGAAAGCTTATTCCATAACCTTTCCAACGAGCCTGACCCCACTGTCAGATTCGACGCGAGCTGTTCCCAGTAATCAAAACAAATCGTCGGTTGTAACATAGATTTTCTGTTTCCTTTTGTAATCGAGTCCAAGTTGGTCCCACTTGTAGTATGGGTCGTATAAACTCATGTACACGACCTGAAGAGGTCAGACCACGTTTATTCTACAGAAAAACTCGCAGCTTATTGCTCTTGTTCTCATCTAGGGTTTAGCCTCTTGCAAACCACAAACTAGATAGGGAATTGGGAGTTTCTGCCATAGATCGTTCTTGCTTTTCCGCTGGGAATTGAGGGTTCGATATCATCCACGTGTGGTCTCGTGGATTTTTCTTCAGAGCGTGTGGTTGGGCGAATTTCAAAAAGGTGCAAGTCCTTGCATTGGCACGGGTGATCACCTACGGTTCGTCAGGTTACATGGGTTATCGCTGATCCTACGTCGAGAAGATCGGGCACCCCGCATCACAACAACCCCTTCAGTAGTAACGCCGGTCGACAAGTTGGGGTTGACTAGACCTGGCAAATCTGTCGAAGGCAGAACAGGAGAAACATTTTGATAAGAGTCAGAATCTTCAGCCAAAGGAACAGAGCTCGAAGCAACATCAGGAGACGGCTCTTCAAAGATCATAGAATACGAAGGAGTCACGAGGCAACCTCCAGTAGGAGAAGGAATCTCAGCATTCTTCGGAGCGGAGTGAATCTCAGGCGTATCCATGCAGACGGTTGAAGAATTCATCTCAATGGTTGAAGCAGTCGAAGTGCTGAAATATGGAGGACCAGCCGCAACAGGCTCCAGAGAGGCTTCGTCACTAGAAGAAAGGTCTTCGGGACAAGGATGACTGGAAGATATCCAAATTCTGATAAACCCTGTTTATCCTAAGACCAATCCCCCTTCGGGATCGTTCAACCCACTCCTTCTGGGAAAACTTTCCAAGAAAAGAAGCCACTTGATCCTGACCTGACCAGAGGGTTAAGCATGCAGAGAACGAAACAGAGTTTAGCGAAGTGCAAACATTATTTGAGAAAAAGAAAAAGAAGTAAGCGAAGGCTTTAAAAGTATAAAGAAGTCATACAAGGTCCGGGATTCAAAGAGAAATAAGGCACTTTTAAGCCGAGTACATTTTTCGACAACAAATGAGAAGGCCGCCAACCATCTCGGGAAAGCGGAAGAACATCACCCGCGAAGCACTCCTCTAGAATATCTCGAAGGGTCATCATCTGGCTAACCCTCAAAAAAGCTTCAATAGACTGAGAAACCGCCCGATTCATAAGGGGCTCGAAGCCGTTAACAATATGGATATCCACAGCTTCACCAGCATTGAATTCGAAGGGCGAAACACGATAATAGAACCAGTCTCTCACCCATTCGCGAAAGGGTGGTGGGTCGAAGCTAGGAAGTGGGGTCACGAACCCTAGCAACAAAATCAACAACGCCAAAGCATGGACTAACCTGACGTTGATGATCGTAAAGAGGGATATGTCGAGCCTGGTATACACAATAAAAGGCATGAGAATGAGGATTGATGCCTTCGCTGATGCAAGCCCAGGCAAAAGCAGAAATAGTTGCAACAGCAACTGGGGTAAGAGGATGAAGTTGGAGATGATACATAGAAAGAACACGAGAAAGAAACCGCGAAGGCGGAAAAGACAAACCAGCATCCAGGAAAGACGAAAACACTACAACTTCGTCAGGCCTGGGCTTCAGAAATCTATCAGGTTTCTGTTTGGGACCAACGAAGGGGAGCCGAAAAGAGTCAATCTCAAGAATCCCAGATTCGGAGTAGTATTTCAAATTACCCTTGTCACGAGAGATATCTATAAACCTCATAAAAGAGTAGTTTGCACGAAGGGAGTTGAAACCCCTAGGCAAAGCTACAGACTTCCGCCGAGCCATCAGGATGAGAAAACAAATACCTTCGAGAGGAGTGACGTCGACAAAGCAGACCCAACAGTAAAAACGGAAGGTGAATAATGAAGATGAAAGCGACTCGTATTTAAAGACCGAGGAAGGACCAGGGACGAAGAAGTGAAAAACAAACAAAGAAGGGATGCAATGGCAAAATATACAAATATTAAAAAATCCAGTAACGAAGTATAAAAGTGAAAAATAAAATCGCAGCCAAAATATAACTGTTTCAAGGAATACCTTCGCTATTACTTTTAACAGTTGAGGGCTAATGTTGGGGAAATGGCTGCGACCATGAACAGCGAAGGACCAGGAAACACTGCAAGGCACAAGCTTAATAACAAGACGAAGCAGAAGCCGGGATCGACGATCGAAACAGGAAGTGCGAAGGGGACGAAGACGATGCCGAAGGCTCTATGATCTATGCGAAGGCAATTAATGAAGTAGCGAAGGTCGCTAGGCAAGAGCAGAACAAGGAGAGCAAAGGAGAGGCGTAGCAGAGTCGACTAATGGCATAACTGTAATAACAATTTTCCTCCCCCTATAAATATGGAGGGAGGAGGTTCTGTAATGACATCTGTTTTTCGGGCTCCGAGCCAAGAGCACTTCATTTATTCTGTCCGCTCCCGATTGTTATCTCACACCCCTTCGCCCAGCATCGCGGGCGATTGGGGCTTCGCCACCACTCACAATGGAAGATCATAAGAACTGCCTGGGCATGAGAACCTGATAACAAGGACGCTAACACTTCTGGAGGGCTTCGCCAAGGGTTCCAAGGCCAACAAGGAGTCCAAAGGGCTTTGCGAGGGAGAATATCAGACGTCAAGATGCGTAGAGGGCTTCGCTAGGATACAATGCTAACCATGCCAAATTAACTGTTATGATCTGTTAATAAGCTCAAATATAAGAACTGTTGTGTATGTAATCCTAGCCTTCCTGTAAGCCTAAAAATTATGAAACTTGGTGTTTGTGTCATGCTCTTATAGTAGAACATGCTGTAAAGGTTTCAATGTTAAAAGAGCATCCATAAATTCTGAATAAATTACTGGGGTTCCTTTCATGTTTGTGCAGCTCCAGTAATCATGTCGTGACCAGAAACCGTGCCATCCTCTGCCAATCCACAAACATGTGTAATCTGTTATTTAAACTGCAGTAGGTAATCCTTACCTGGTCAAATCTCAATAACCAGTAGTGTTGTATCGTCAGCTCAAATGAACCTTATATAAAGTTTCTTCCTCAGAATGTATAGTCATCCCCTGCTTTGCAATGTATAGCAATCCCCTGTTTCACAGTATATAACAATTCTCTATTTTGCAATAAGCTTGAACCACCCATGTTTAATTAGTTGTTAAAACTCTTTCCCTTCACATCAGACAAAAGTGAGTTAGTTGCTTAATCATCAACATCAGAGTGCTCACCTAATCATCAACATCAGAGCCTTCACGGTGGTAGCCCCGTCTGTGTCGATTAAAGACCGTCTCGTTGTTGGCCCTCTTAATCAAGCATTGAACAGTACCGAGTACATACTAGTGACAATGGGAGCTAGCAAACTTAGTAGCTTGTATGGTGGCAATGTCAGACGGTAACCAGTACATTGGTCGAAAGACACGCTGGGCGTAGTTGGGCAGGTCTAGGCCACGATGTACTGTTGGTAGGACGGCTGCCCAACTCCTTGCCATCTGGGTCCGCCTGCGTTGTTTACTGTCTTGTGAAAGGTTTGCCGTATATGACTTTTATGCATATACGCCGTGTACCTCGGGTTTTCCCAGCTGGTGTTAATCGATTGCAATCGCTGTCCCTCGCAGTAATGAGTACCCGTTTGTGAATTGAGCCTTCACGTAGCACACATGACACTTGGTTATGATGATGTATGTTGATGATATATGCAGTTGCCATATGGATTGTTGCTCCTGATTACTTATGTTTATCTTACTGCCTATTATTTGTCTCTACTTGATTTATTTTCAGCTATGCTCATATATGCTCCTTTTTAAAAAACTAAAAGTTGGCTAAAATATGGTTAGCTATGTTTATTTGCTTAGTGCGAGTCCTTTAAAATTAAGCCATCCTATTGTGAGCCTCTGCATGTCTAGGAGTCAATTTGACGGGTAAGACTTGCTGAGTAATTAGTACTCAGGCTTTGTACCTATGTGGTTTTCAGGTAGTGCAGATGCCCTTTTGTCTGAAGGTGTTCTCCCCTGGGATGTGCAAGTCCCAGCATGTTGGACTGCTCACTGGGAGTCCAATCAGCCGCTGTAGTGATGGTTGTTGCTAGTGTGATTATCTGATCGGGCATCAGATTGTCACTCATGCTATATCGATGAGAGTAGTGTAGCTCTCGTGTATCTTTCGTTCTCGTGTATCTTTCGTTTATCGCTTCCGCTGAACTTTAATTCTTCTGTTGTACTCTGAGCTTGTGTTGTAATAAAGATAATAACTTGTTAATTAATATGAAAGTGTTGTATTATCTCGTGTCTGTTTAAACAACACCGTGGGACAATGATCTTGTGGATCGGACTGTTAGATTCTCCCAACAGCGTCCGGCTCGAGAGTCTCCGGCTGCACCCGCTGTTCCCGCTAATCATGCGCAAGGTCTGCGCCGAGGGATCGATGGTCAGCGCTGCGCCGCGCAGACACGGTGCCGGCCGGCGGCACCATGCGAGCCCAGCCTGGTGAGCATCCGTCTTAGGCTCGCCGGCGTGATAGAAGATGGGTGCGGTGGATTTGGATGTCGAGGCCGGCATGGTGCTTGTAATGACTTGCAACTCAAGTTGATGGCTCGCTCACAAATTGGTATTGTTCGAATTTGTGTCTTTGATGCCAGATTGGCAGAAGCAGAAATGAAAACCAAATTAAGCTCGTTCCATCTAATAGCCAGTGGAGGCATTGAAGAACAATTAATTCGCATGGCCGCAGCAGTGCTTCGTCGATCTGTGGCGAGAAAGATCGCATCAAGCGCACTGCAGCTGCTGCATCCTCCCTCCGCTTGCGCGGGTTCGACACAAACTATACCATAACGTAGCCAACATGACTGACCAACTTACATTACATCTGAATATATCACTGACATGGATAAGCTAGAATTAAGTGTAAGCAAAAAGAAGCAAAAATACGGAAGCGTTACAGGATCGATTAGCACTATTTGATTTAACCGGGTAAAAGGATCTTTCATGTGCAATGCATATATCAAATTTTTTAGATAATGGGAAATAAAACAAAGTCCCGGCCTTGACCCCCGTTAGGGGGGCTACGGCGCGCGTCTTACATCACACCACAGCAAATAGGCTGCCATGACACTCACAATTTTAAAGCAACTAAAAGGAGACACCAACATAGTTTCATGGGAAATTATTAAGCAGCAATCCTATTGCTAAACCTCCATCCATGGTTGGCGAAGAGCTGCATCACCGTCGTCTCCATTAAACGGCATGCCTCCGTCATGATGTTGGTGTCCTCCTCACACTTTTGTAGTTGCGACCACATCCGAAGCCAATGTGTGCCCCTGAAGATTACCTGCATATATGTTTTCATAGGAGACTTATATATGTTTTCATAGGAGACTTATCAAACACAATATCATTCCTACTCAACCAAAGAGCCCAACATAAAACGGATACTCCACTTAACAGTTGACCTTGTGATTTAGAAATGCATATATCAAATAGTATATGCAATATTGCACTTTGTACCTTGTGGAAGAGCAGCCCCTCGCATCATGAATAAGAGGATTGTTTCTCTCCTCTCTTCCTTCTCTCTTTTCTTGTTCTCTTGATGATGAGAGAACGGCTTTTATTTGTGTGTGCTACTGCTAATTTCTTTAACTTGCGCTAACAGTGATGCATAAGAATTAGCTAGGCTATGTTCCTTAATGCCTGCTGCTGATCGATGCCCTCCTTGTGCTGGCTATAGGTTTCTATTTATAGGCCTCAAATGCAAGCAAGAAAGTGGAATCCGAATGAGAATCAAATGCTAACAGATATGCTTGCATTTAATCAACAAGTGTGAACATAGAAGGATGTTGGCTGCTATCAGATATGCATGAATTAAATCAACAAGTATGAACACACAAGGATTTGGCTGTTGAATTAATATGAGCTATTAAAGCATGCAAGAAGCTGATTTGATCACTTCTCTTGAGCTGCTAGAAGCTTGCCGACGTGCATGCATGCATGCAGCAATATTTTCTCTAATGCACATATATTTGCTATGTGCACTTTATTAGCACACACAAAGATCTTTCAGTTTATTTTGAAGGGAGAGGAGAGGGTATTTCAACCGATAATGCTTAATCCTTTAGTCTAAGCAATCATCACACATAGATCTTTAATATAAGCATCATTTTTCTTTAATCTACATGGCCACATTATGTTAAATATTCTAACACTAAGAAATAAACTTAGAAGCATCACACACGAGTTACAACATTTACTACTAAAAGATGTCTCTCACAGAGTCACACTCACACATATATAGAGGCCACATAGCACCAAAATTATTTAGCCAGCCTTGATTCCTTGCCAACAAAACACACCAGCTGCAAACTTCTACTCCTTCTCCTCATCGGTGACCTTCAACAGCATCTCAGCGTACCCAAGTTCTTTGTACTGCTTGAGGACGTTGTCGCGGTATTCACACAGAGCCTTTTCTTGAGCCAAAAACTTTTCTTCCATCGCAAAGGCTTCTAAATCCATCATGAAGGGCACGGGCTGGGGCGGGAAATACTCCTGGTTCGCCATATACTCGAGGAACCCCTCGGTCAGCCTCACCACCACCTCCTTCTTCCTCTTCCCCGACGGCTTCTCCTCCTTAAACCTCGTTATCACCTCCCCGAAGGCGGGCCCGGCATACCCCTTCTTTGTGGTGCCCAGCTCCCAGGTCCTGGGCCCGCCGCCGACCTTGGGAGTCTCCTTCGTCTCCATCGTCTTGTCCTTCATCTTTTTTGCCTCGTTGTTCTTGTTCGATCCGACGTCGTGCGCCTTCATCTTCTCGTCGAGCTTGCAACACGTCCGCATCGAACGGGCACGATCCTCTCCTTCTTCCTTGATCCGGCCACCACCACGTTCGTATCCACGCCGAGCTTGGGCGCCGCCGGCTGGAAAGACGACATCACCGTGTCGCACTGCATCGCATCAAGCTCGGGGAACCAGCAGAGCTAAGACTGACCGCAACAATAGACTCTATTTTTCACCCTCTAAAAGAATATTCTACATCCCCTGTAAAAGATTCTACCCTCCAAATCGGATTTTGTTGCAACAAGTAACTGTATCGCCTCCTCCATCCGCTCGCCGCCGCCTCCCGCGCTCCCTGCTCTGGCGCGCCGCCACCTCCCGCGCTCCCTGCTCCGGCGCGCCGCCGCCTCACCGACCTGAACGCGACGCAGGCCGCGCTCGCCGCCGGGCGCGCCGAGCTCGCCGGCCTCTACGCCCGCATCGGCACCGCCAACGAGCTCCTCCGCACCCTCCTCGACGCCCCGCGGCAGCAGCAGCAACAGGTGGCTGCCACCGACGTCGACGGGTGGCCGCGCAAGCCCGCCGGCAAGCTGAAGCTGGCCGTCGTACTGACGGAGGCCATCCAGAACGCGTCGTCCTCGAGGAAGACCGTGCGACCACCAGCGTCGGCAGCTTCTTGAACTGCGACGTCGTGCCGTCCAAGAAGAAGAGCGACAAGGCCTCCTGCTCTGATGATTATGAGAAAAAATCAGTATTGATTCTTGAATGCTAGTTCAGTGGCTGTTGGTGCCTTCACTTTAGTGCATTGCTTGATGAATTCTTGGTTCCTTGCTGTCTGAATTTGTACATGGCAAACTAGAAAAGAGCAAACTAGAAAAGAATCATCACATGGGTACCATGACTGCCGATGGCTGTTACCAATTTTTTTCAGTAGCATCAGACAAGCAACAGACACTAATTTTTCTCAGTGTGAAAGTGAAGTCACAAGTTGACACTATTATTTTTCAGGAAATGCATGTGTGTTATTCTTGATCAGGGATAGCAACTCTATAAATGGCTCAGAACAAGTGCACAATTTCTGAATTTTGCACATTCAAGTGAACAACCGTGTACTGTTTTCAATCTGAAAAATACACCTACACTGAACAGACAAGCACCTACACTGATTGGAGCTCACATGAAAAACAAAAATGCTATCACAGTAGATGCTAAACAAGTTTGCAGCTTGGTTAACATCTCATCTGTCATCTACTCCAGTTCAACATCTACTCATGTACTCATCAACTCAACAAATCATCTGACATCATTTCTGAATGTCTCTTTCAAGAATTCAAGAAAGCAAATACCTTCCTTCTGCCGAAGTAGAGGTATTCAGATTTACATTTCAGTCACCACATGCTGAATTGCTACAGATTTACATCACCAAACTGATGTTGTCCAAAGTGACCAAACAGACATTCAGAACAAAGTGACCAAACTGATGTTGTCCAAAGTGAGTAGTAGGCATATGATGTTGTCCAAAGTGAGAAGCATATGAGTAGCAGACAAGCATCAGTAGCAGGCAATTTGAGTAGCAGGCAAGATTCAGTAGCACCGGCAACATTCAGTATCGGCAAGATTCAATTCAGTAGCGCGCAATTCAGTAGCAGGGAAAGTTACCTGTCGAGGTGAGGTGCAGGGGAGGCGTGGCGCCGAGGTTCAGTGGAGGCGCGGCGGCGTCGACGCGCGTGACGGTGACGGCGACGGGGTGCAGGAGAGGCGTGACGGGGTGCAGGGGAGGCGCGACGGCGAAGCGCGCGACGGCGATTTGGCGGACGCCGGGCAGCGCCCCAGATTTGGCGGACGCTTGGCGGAACCTGGAAGATAGAGGATGCTTTAGCGTGTACTGCTGCAATGGGTACCGGGTGGAGGATCCGTCAAATTTAGGGTACCGGGTCGTTTAGCAGGTGCTGTTGCGGTCAGTCTAAGTAAATAAATCTGGATTTGCGAAGTTGCGGCGGCTTGGTGTTGGCGGAGCCCCCTCCCTAATATACTACTGCTGCCCCGGCAAACCCTAAGGCCCCTCCCTAATATAGTCCCGCGCGCATAAGCCGCAAACAGTTTTGCGGGATTATTATGCGGTTGCCTGCACATCGCCGCAAGCCATCCTGATCCATAACGAGTGCCTTTGTAAGGTAGCCCCTTGTTATAGAGGCATCCCAGGGGTTGAATACAGGTCGCGATTTCTCACATGACCATTTTCTTCTCTACTAGTCAGGGATGTGCACTTGTGCAGCCAGCGAGGCCACGTCGTCGCGGCAAATTTTTCGCCGGTCGATCACCATGGCGAGCGGGTGCAGTGGTTGGGTGACAAGATCATCTCCTGCCGCGGCCCTTCTTCTTGGGGGGGGGGGGGGGGGGGACTGCCGACCATGTCAACGCAAACGCACCCTCCGCCCACCCCACCACCACCCACGGCGCGCTCGCATGCCACTCGTGCATGGGCCGATGTCATCCGAAGGCCCATAACTGCAATGTTGCGCCGGAAGCCAGAAAAAAGATATTTCGATGGTTAATGACTGTTTCTGTGCACGAAAAGCGACAAAATAAGTTGCAAAGACTCTTTTGGCGCGCCAAATAATATATATAGCTTCTAAGACTGTTTCCGTTATGCCTTAATTTTCTTGAGCTTCCAAGACTATTTTCGTGTTTTTGAAAAATTTATCCAGCCTCTAAAAAATGTTCCAGATTCACTAAAGTAATGTTCCGGCTCGGTAGTATAAATGTTCCAGCCACAAGAACAGAATGTTCCAGCTACAAGAACGGACTATAAACAGAACCTTATAGCTTTGAAACCATAGTCTTCAATCTCACTGAATCACAATTTGAACTTAACAATGTATTGCATTAGCCCGGAAACAGGTATTTCGATAGTAGCAAATGAAGCTGGGGACTGGAGCATTTAGAATACATAGATCTCCTGAGAACTAATGCGTAACCATATCGAAAACTACTTTAATTCTTGACCATTTATATTACAAGAAGTATTAGAAGAAGTCTTTCATGTATCTTTTAAGGCGATGTTCGAAACTGGACATGTATCAGCTTCACCGGAAAACTTGACTGCAAAACCTTGCGCCAGGAGAGATGCCGTTTGAAGATCTTCAGTTCATACGCTGCGAAGGAAGCATAATTTGAAAGTCATTTAATTGAGGAAAGAACGAAATTAGTTAACTAAACAGATATTTTTAGCTGCACAACAGTTATACGTTTCAAGAGAAACTGTGTCACTAGTGGACTCTTAGCCTGATTACTATTGCTTGTAAGAAGCTGATATGCAAGCTTAGACTGACTCCAACAAAAGTATGCATCTGCAAATATGGATCTTTAGAGGCACTGTGCATGACGAATCGTTCTTCCAACAGAGTAGCCAAATGTATAGGCAAACTGGCTCGCGAGGAGAGAGGGAATGTAAAATTGTAATCCCTCTCTCCTCCAATGCATTCGACGAGAGCAAGGACGCGTGAAGGGGAGACGGTGGAGGAGCGAGAGGGCACTCGGAGTGCAGCCGTGCTTCTTCTCCCCTGCGCAAGATCATCGTTCTTGAGGAGCACGATGGCCTGGCACGCGGCGTGCACACGTCGGTGTCGCCCACTCCGGCGGGGAAGAAGCTCGTTCCGGCGAGCACGGCTGCGGAATCGGGGAAGGGAAAGGTCAGGGAGGTGCGCGAGATAGTTTTTCAGCTTCCCCCGAAAGGAATTGAACTGATTCTCACCCTTCAAGATGGAATCGACGGCAAGGTCATCATCGCTCACCCCGGCGCCAATGTGGAAATTGGGCTTCGATCTAGTGGCTCGCTACAGTTAGGGGAAAATGGTGCTATGTGGGAGCTTGAGGGACTCCTTGCGCACACGTTTGCTGTGGCAGTCAAGTTTGGGAACCAGCAGAGCAGCGGCGCGACGCGATTTGGAGATTGGCGGCAATGGCGGGGCGCGGCAGGGGCGTGCACGGCGTGCCACGCTGGGCTCAGGGCGCGGCTGCGGCGGGACGAGTGGCGTCGGGCGAGAGCCTTCGTCTTGCTTTGATGCGAGGACGGCCAGCGCAGCTGTGTAACGCGCGGGGCGCGGAGGATGCGGTGTTGAAAATAGGAGACTAGCTCGTCCACCATGATCTGGTCCTTCGCCACGCGCACGGGGAGGAGTGGCGCAGTCGAGGAAGGCCGGGTCAAGGAGGCGGCGGCGGAGGCTGATGGCCTCGAGCTCGAGCTCGGCTGCCGTGACCCGCGACTGCGGCGGGGACGGGTGGCGTCGGGCCCGCCGTAGATGCCGACGAGCGTGGCGGCCGGGAAGGCGAGCATCTGCGTTTGGTCCTCCATGGCGACGTTGGCCTGCGCGGCAGCGCGTGCGCGAGGGTGAGGCGGCGCGCGGCGGAGCACGGCGCGGAGGACAGGTGCTCAGCGCGGAGCGCGGGGCGCATGCGCGTGTGCGTGGAGGAGGCGGGCGCGCGTGGCTGCGGGTCGTCGCGGGAGGCAGGGTCGCCGCAGCGATGTCGAGGCGGACGGGGCGCATCGACTGTCAGAATCAAACACAACGCGAACACGAGGAACACACAAAGGATTTTGGTGCTGTAATGAGGCAGCGTTTGCTGTATTAACTTGCGAAATATAAAGGCTAGCTACTCGGCCGCTGTGGCTGCTACTTACGCGCCATGATCCGGAACGTGGCCATGGCGCGCTGGACTCCTGAAGAATCGCTCCGTGCGAACGTGCGCACGTCAAGCAGTACAAGACTTGGACTCAAAGCAAACTAACTGTCCACCTAAAACGGACTTAGGGAAAACAATAAACTAGATAAACATAAAAGTGGACACGGCGCAGGATTAACACCAACATCGACGCGGTGACACGGGAGAGTGAGTGAGCGACGGGTTGCGGCCAGGCGAGCTCGAGTGATGGGCAGAGGAAGACGAAGAGAGAAACGAAGAATGAGATGGAGACGGGCTGCAGCGAGGGGGGAACGGTTCGGAGGGGGCTGTCCTTGGAGCTCGCCGGCGATGGATCGATTGTGGCCTGGCCGTCGTCCTTCCCCGGCGCCCGGCACCTCTGCAGCTGCGCGTGCGCGCCGAGCTCCTCTCCCCGCGCGCCCGTGCTGCCGCCCCGAAATGCCCCCTGCTGTTGGAGAGAGAGCGATTGACAGCAGAGGCAAACTCCTGTACACCTGAGGCAAAGCTCATTTTGCATCTAAAAAATGAATGTTGTTGTTGGAGTCACTCTTAGCTCTCAAAGGAACAACATCACCCTGTTACAACAATAGAACCTAGCGATAATGCAACTTCATTATTCCTACCAGGAATATAACACTGAGAAAGAAGAAATGCATACCCTGCATGCATGCGAGAAGAAAAACACTTGATCCATTAAATGTTTGCATGAAGCATAGAACGAAAATTCCAGAGTCATACCTATAAACAAGAAAAGGCTCATTCAAGGATTTTTCATTATCCAATTTTACATCTGCAGACCTGCAAATACCAAAAAACTGGCATACCTAAAATTATGCCATCGAACATTGATATAGCAAACATCAATATACCAATACTGTAAAGCAGAGCAATTGGGGTATACATTTGAGAAAAAAGAAACTCAAAAATTATAAATGACTGTATGCGTGATTGCCTTTGTGTCATTTGTATTATGCTCAGAATTCAATATATCAAACTTTTTATCTTTGAAATTCACTGTAAGCAGAACCCATTGTCTATTTATGTAACATAGAATATGAAACTGCAAAAAATGATACTGACTATATGTTGAACATAAAAATTTTTCCAATAGACAATAAAATGTAAATTTAAAATTTGTACAAAATATGTTGAACATACAACCACCCTCTTCAAGGTTAAATCCCAAAGTTTTTAAAAACTCCTTTTTGTACATACTATGGTCTAGTGAAGGGGTCATGAGATTTTCCTAGAAAAAAGACATGAACCATAAATACTGTAGAGATCAAATGATCAGGACAACATACTATTAGGAAAATAGCCACAAAAATTTTGTGGTCAAAGAACTGTTGATAGATGCTCTCAAGGGATAGATACTCACAAAAAATCAGTGTCTTTTCGTCTCTCTGGACGAACATTGCTGCAGGCAGTAAAAGAGTCTACAAAAAAACATTAACATACATTTATAGATAAAAAAATACGTACAAAATATTTTAAAATGCAACAGTGAACAAATATACCCGCAGCCAAAGATAATAAATCAACAGTTGAGCTTGGGCTATCAACTTCGATAACACACTTTTGAACCATATCAAGTAATAATGTTCCAAGCATAGAAAATTTATGTTCCAGATTCTTAAACATATTGTTCCAAGCATACATAATTTATGTTCTAGATTCTTAAACATATTGTTCCAAGCATAGAAAAATTATGTTCCAGAATCTTAAACATATTGTCCCAAGCATAGAAAATTTATCTTCCATCTTTATTGAATAACATTCAGTAATTTTGTAACTAGGAAAAAAATGTTTGAGCATATCCACACGTCAATCTTCACATAATATCCGAGTTGCACATGTCAGCATGAGTACTAATCCACAATTCGGAACAAGCTAATCATATAACCAGTTGAATCGTTTACATTAAGTATTTGGAAATATTCAAATTAAACTCCGAAACTTCTCATGTCAAGATTCGATGGAAAACTCTTCATGCATCATTAGATCCTCATTTTAGATGCTGCAGATAAAGCATATTGTCAAAAATGGACTCATTCTGCAAGAAATTCTTCAAATGTGTCACTTTTATCTGACAGAACTAACACTTGCTAGTGAATTTGAGAATACTTGCACGCTTGAAAAACATTTGTGTAACTACTCGACTCTTATCCAGTTGCTTGTAAAAGTTGAAACATGAGAGCGGCAACATCAGCCTCCCAGGACAGTGGAAATTAAAGGAATGGAAACTGGAACATTTGAAAAAAAGAGAGACTAATTTGGTAACCTAGAACAAATTTCGTTACTGAATAGAACAAAAGGGGTCATTTTCGATTATTGACAATAGCAAAAATGTCAAAAAGATGAATAACATAAGCCTTGCAAAAGGTAACAAAAATGATCCTATTAACATTGGCTTTACCACCTAACAATAGAATATATATTTTAACTACTTTAACAGCCACTCTAGATGTTTGAAACAATGGTTGTGTCTTTCATGAACAAAATACTATCCGACAGTTATTTGACCCACTGAAACTAATAGAATAAACTAGTGGAACAAACTGATTTCACTTCTGGAACAAATGACTATACCCTCCGGAACAAACCAAGATAACTACCAGAACAAGTGAATGTAACCTCTGGAACAAATCAAGATGACTACTGGAAAAAAATGAATATACACTTTGAAACAAACCAAGATAACTACTGAAACAAGTGAGTATGCCATCTGGAACAAACTAATTAAGCTGGAACAAATTATTATACCCTCCGGAACAAACCAGGATAACAACCGGAACAAGTGAATATACCCTTTAGAACAAATAAGATAACTACCAGAACAAATGGCTATACCATCCAGAACAAACCAAGATAAATACCGGAACAAGTGAATATACCCTCTGGAACAAATCAAAATGATTACTGGAACAAATGAATATACACTTTGAAACAAACCAAGATAACTACTGGAACAAGTGAATATGCCATCTGAAAAAACTAAGCTGGAACAAATGACTATACACTCTAGAACGAACCGAGATAACTATAGGAACAAATGAATATACCATCTGGAACAAATGAATATACACTCTGGAACAAATCAACAAAACTACGGGAACAAGTGTATATACCCCCTACAACAAATCAGAATGACTACTAGAACAATTGGATATACACTGTGGAACAAACCAAGATAACTAAGCCATCTTATGCATTACTTTTTATTGAAACATCTGGGTGGATCATAACAGTAGACATGAAAATAGATCATTAATGCAGATAACAACCCAATGACCATTCCAGAAAAGGAAAGAAAAACTACAAGAAAAAATTTATACTCAGGATTAGCTATCAGGTGAAATCAGTAAATATGATCGATCGAGCAGTTAAGTTAAAATATTATAACAAGGTAAGAATATTATACAAGATCAGCTCTCATAAAGTGACATTCTTCTTTCATTCAGTTGACACACGATCATAATCTCTAGGATCAGCGAAAAATTTGCGCTGCCAAAAATAAAACAACTTTAAAATAAAAATATTTAGAATGATACTTTAAACAAGTCACTGAAAACAACAAAACTTACTGTCAAGTAGTGGGAGAAAGCAATCCTGAACATAGAGGATTTGGTTTCAGGAACTACCAAAGAGTCTCTGTAAAATAATGAAATAATTGCACAAAAGAACCCATAACATCATCCCAGGCATCTTCGTCAGGGCATAGAGAGTCCAAAACTCGTGTAAGAACATTTGAAACAAGATATATTGGCAATAGTTGGACTAAAAATAAGAAAAAAAGACTTTGGATTACTATGTGTCAAATTCTGAATATATGTAAATTAGAATGATGGATAAGAAGAATAATTTGTTAACTTACGAGGTCTCTTCTGGAACAGAATCAATTAAGTGTGAAGTGGCATGCTTATAATAATCTCCAACCACAGAGTTCAAAGTGATTTTTTTTAGACCATCAAGCAATATGGCATGCCTCTTCTTACGTCTTCTCTTCTCCATGGTACTAGATCCAAAAATTCTGCCTGAAAATATACCAACACCTTCTACAAAAGTATCTAGTGGTCAATTGCAGAACAATAATACTGGAAATACAAACCTAGTATCTAATTTATCATAAGAAAAATAATGAATTTTACGAACCATTAGTCTATCAGAAGAGCTATGAGAAGACATGTCAGAACCAAGAGACATCACCATTTGAATTTGAATATCATTAGGAGCAGAACAGATTAAATGGTTTTGGTGAGCAATTGCTGAGATGAATCCATTCACATCAGGTGTACGTAATGGAGATTCTGGAATTTTCACATACATCACAAGAACAAAATAGCAGTATGAACGAATAAACGTAGCACCATTCACTTCGCTCACATATATAGCCCTCATGCCAAAACAACAGAAAAAAGACAATAGCCCTAATGGTGGAACCCTAACGAGCTCAAACCCTACTACATCACCGGCTAAATTAAACTAAGCCATGACAAAACCCAAAGTCGAACCCGAATTAACAAGACCACTTCAATTAAATGAAATCAAGATCTAGAACAAGCACATGAGGTTGAATTCAATGGGAACAAACGAACCTGATGAAGAACAGACTCGATGGAGAAGAAAATGAAGCCTCCACTGGAATAACTACCTTCGCCATGTGGACGGAAAGCCCCAATCAGCGGCTTCGTCGCCGGGAAGATAGCACCGCCGCGCCGGCTCGCGAGCTCCGCCTCGCCTCAGGAATGAGACGACGGAAAAGAATGAGTAGAAAAAATGAAGGAGAAAAAAAAAAGGCCGGGAAGGCCCGTTACTGAATAATGAGCCCAACAAAGAAGCAAACGGGGGAAGCGGAGAGGGGGGTGGGCGGAGACCGCGTTTTTGTGGCGGTGGGCGGAGGGGACAAATCCCGCTTTTTCTGTGACACTTGCCGCCGTTTTTTGGGCCATATTGGTGCTGGGGGAATTGAGGATTTAAGACTCTTACGGATGGCAATAGTCCAAATAGACATGTTTCGACCGGGTTTGCTAGAATAGGACTCCAACGGTGTATACCGGGTGTATTCCTCGAATATTCTTCTAAAGGAAAGTCTATTTTACCCTTCTTCTTCCTCTCGCCGCCATGGTTTCCCTCTGATTCCGTTCGCCCTCCACCGATTCTGGCGACGCCCGCCCGTCCGCCCGAAATGAGCGAGCGAACGACACTGAAGCCACCGGCGTTCCTCCTCGGCTCCTCCTCTGCGCCGTTCGCCATGGATTGTGTGTGGCCGTCAACTGGGAAGGCGAGCCTTGAGGCGGCGCTCCCTCTGGGCACTATGGCACAGAGGATCCCATGGGTGTAGCAGAGAGGGACAGCTCTTCCTTGTCTCGATCTGCAAATGGCAACTCCCTTGTCTCGATCTGCAAATGGCAACTCCAGCACCAGAGTTGCTTTTCCATTTTCCTTTCAGGAAAGCTGGTTGCGTTGGAACCGAGCCGGGGTCACAGGAACGGGATCCAAGCTGTCTGCACCGGAGATGTCCGGCGACGCCACCTGCAGCTGCAGTGCGTACTCGAGGCACCAGAGCACGTCCCCCATGGAGGGCCGCTCGACGACGTACTCCGTGCTTATGGGGACGTGGGAGATGCTCCTCGTCCTCTGCCTCGTCGCCGCTGCTGGCATGGCCGTCGACAACGCGCAGTCTTCGCCGCCGGCGGCGCCGACATACACTGCGAAGCGGTTCACTTGAATCAAAGGGTAAATAAGACATTTCGCAAGCACGGGTCTTATTTGGACGAGTTCAGATGTTGGGTCGATCCTATAACAGCAAACCCATTCGGGAGATGTCTATTTGGGCTATTGCCATTTGTAAGAGTCCTAAATCCTCAATTCCCCCTATTGGTGCTACATAGGTTGCAGCGATGAGCTGAGAGAAGGAATGGGGCTTGCCACTTGCCTCCGTTTTTGGGCCATATTGCATCTACTTCTCAGATGGGCTAACATCCTGTTAGTTGAATGGGGCTTGGTCTGGGGATGGCTATGTCATGAGTTCTGAGAGGCAGGGGGCGGAGCCCAGTATGGTCTCTATTGGGCTCTGCCCCTACTCTCATCTATCTTCGTCCTACACTTGGTCAAATTTTATGGAAGAGAGTTTTTTCATGCTAGAGGGGCCTCTCATTCATCCATCCTCTTTGTCTTACCTTCTTTTTTTTAACAATATCTATTTAGCAACTATTGTAATACAGGTTATGCTTATAGTTGAAGTTGCCATTTCAGGATCATGGACTCACATCCATGTTCATCAGACGTGGCAACCAGTACTTTTCTTTGATGGCCTGAACTCGTGATCTATGCGATGTGAGTACTTTTTTGTTATTATTGTGCTATCTTCATTGTTTTCCATTTTGTACTTCATCACCTAACCGTTCGGCCGGAGATGTCGGATGCCCATGGATGATTACACGTGATTCGCTTGATCATTGAACTATTTACAAAGTTCGGACACTTATTTCTCTCAGTGGTAAGACAAACTTCTTCATTTAAATAGGGAATAAAGTGGTTAATAATTAGTTCTCACTTCTAATAGGGTAATATAGAGGTGCATTAGGCGCATTCCAATCCATCTTAGGCTCTATTTGGATTCTCTAGCTGGCTAAAATTAGCCAACTAAATATTTAGCCAATTATAGAAGGTATCTGTTTGGATGCCTGACTAATGTTAGTTTTTAGACTTTTTTTTGCCTTTTTTTATGTGTTTAGGAGGGTTGGCTGTTCAGTCATTTTTTAGTCGCTATATGTACGATTGAATCCAAATTGATTAAAATTAGTCAGATAATAGTTTAGAAAGTGGATCCAAACATAACCTATGTAGATAATTTGTTTTCGCTTTTCAATTCGAAGTAGTTATAGTTTCCTGTCCATGTAGTTCGCACCGACATACAGCAGACAAACTTATGCTTGTGTCACGAGCAGGGGATGAATATGAATTGGACGGAACGAATCGATGGAGATTATACTTAAAAGAGGTAGCTGGCCTTGGCCCTGGACCTCGACGGCGCGGCGGAGCCATGGCGACAGCGCCGCACCTTCGAGGCAGGAAGTTTACAAGATCTAAACGAAACCAAATCCAAGCCAATTATTCCCTAACCTTCGGTCCCTGTTTATAGAATACAGAGCCGGTAACAAGAGTCCTAAATTAACTCGAACCGAAAACGAAAACTACGGCGCCGTGTTCTCCTGGAGTCCGCTGCGCGCACGACGCCGATCCCGCTTGCGACGCCTTTGGTACTGGATACCGACCATGACATCTCTCCCCTCCTGGACAACTAGCACGTCGCCTCGCTGCTGGCTTGCCCATCCAATGCACCAACAGTTCATGGCGTCCCCTGGCCAACGGAGACTTGGTCACCGCCACGGGCGTGGGGCAAGCACGACCATGGCGAATGGGAGGAAGCACACCAACCTCGGATGGAGGATCACCACGAAACGGCTTCAGCGGTCCCACATGGAAGACATCATGCAGCTTTGTACCGGCAGGAAGAGCCAGCTTGTAGGCAACATCCCCAACACGTTCCAGCACTTGGAACGGACCATAAAACTTGGGACCCAACTTGCCGCGGCCATGAACATCTAGCGAGGCCATCGAACGATGCAGCAGACGTAGCCATACCCACTGACCAACCTCAAACTCCAAGGCCCGGTGTTTCTTGTCGTAGAACATCTTGTAATGCTGTTGCGCTTGTTCCAGCCTATCACGGATTTCCACCATGAATTCATCCCGATCAAGCAGCTGCTGGTGAACTGCGGGCAAGCGAGCCTCTCCTGGCACATACGCCCGCACGGACGGCGGGTCATGGCTGTAGACAACACGGAACGGTGACATGCGCAGCGAGGCCTGAAACGCCGAGTTATAGAAGAATTCAGCCCAAGGGAGCCACTGCAACCAATGCCGAGAACGATCACCCATGAGGCAGCGAAGATACATCGTAATGATCTTGTTGGTGGCCTCCGACTGCCTGTCTGACTGTGGATGAAATGCCGATGTGAGGTTGAGGTTGACATTGGCAAGGGAGAACAATTCCTTCCAAAAATTGCTGATGAAGACTGGATCCCTATCACTGACGATGGAGCTTGGAATGCCGTGAAGACGAACAATGCCGACGAAGAAGGCGCGCGCCACTGTCGTTGCTGTATACGGGTGGCCGAGCGGAATGAAGTGCGCGTACTTGGAGAATCGGTTCACGACGGTAAGAATGACGGACTTGCCGTTCACCCGTGGAAGCCCCTCGATGAAGTCCATGGCCACATCAGCCCACACCGCCGACGGCACCTCCAAAGGTTGCAACAAGCCGGCGGGATGCAGCTGCTCGGACTTGTTGCGCTGACATGTCGCGCAAGCACGCACGTGTTCCGCCACAACCGTGCACGCTCCTGGAACGTGAAAGTCCGCACGGAGGCACTGTAGAGTCTTCTGAGTCCCTTCATGGCCCGCACCATGTGCCGCTGTCATGATGGCCGGGAGGCTTGGCGACGTGGGGGGAACGTAGACGCGGCCACCGAAGGTGATGAGGTCGTCGACGACGCCCCATTGCCCCGTGCGCGTTCCAGCCACGATCTCGGCGCGGATGGCCACCATGGCAGGATCAGCAGCATGTTCGGAGTGGAGGTCGTCGAAGAGAGTGTAAGAAGGAGACGAGAGGGCAGCCAGCTCCTCCCACCGTCTCCATGTCGCGATGGGACAGCGCGTCTGCCACAATGTTCGTCGCCCCCGGCTTGTACTCCATCCTGAAATCAAAGCCCAACAACTTACTTGCCCATTGGTGCTGCGGGATCGTCGAGAGGCGCTAGTCGAGGAGGAATTTGAGGCTGAAGTGGTCCGTGCGGACAACGAACGCACGTCCCCACAAATACGGCCACCAATGCCGTACTGCCTGTGTTGGGGGATCGAAGGTCTGTGTGTGACGTGTCGAAGCCCTCCAACGTAGTGTTGATGAAGTCTTGCTCGCCCGAAGCCTTCGATGGGTACCAGTGCCTTCGGATTACCCTGCGAAGCCCTCCTTGGTGGATATCGTCGTCTGTTGGATGATGCGAAGCCCTCCTTCCTTGTCCGTGATGCCGGACGAAGATGTTCTCGCTCAGGTTCCCTGCAGTTAGGCGCGCGAAGCCCTCCTTTTCCCGCGATGCCGGGCGAAGGGGTTTGGAGTGTTGAGAGGATCGAGTGCAGTGCAAATGATTGTCTTTGGCTCGAGGCCCCAAAAACCAGATGTCCTTACAGGATCATCTCCCTCCATATTTATAGGGGGTGAGATGATTATATTTACATGCATGCCATCGGCTACTTCAGCATGGCTCTTAGCTTGGTAATTCGAACTCCTGCGCCGTCTGCTTTTTCCGTTCCGCCTTCGCTGGTTGCCGGCTTCCTCCATTCCGTCTTCGCTGATGGCCATCCCCCTTCGCGTGTGTCTTGCTTTTGGTGGTGGTTCGTCCCTTGACTCGGATCGCAGCTATCTTCCCAACATTAGCCCTCAACTGTTGAAAGGAAGTGAGCGAAGGCGTTTCCTTGAGGCAGTTATCTTGTCAGCTGCGATTTTTTCCTTATTTTATTTCTTGTTATGTATATTTTAATGTATTTCACTTTCTTGCTTAAACCCTTGGTCGTGCGGTTTTTCACCCCAATGTCCCCAGCTTTCGGCGGGTCTTTAAATATGCGTCGCTTTCACCTTTTCCCGTCCGTATCTTTTTACCGCCGTGGCTGCTTTGTTGGCATCTCTTCTTTCGAAGGTACTTCTTTTCTTCCTTCGATGGCTAGGCAGAAGTCGGCAGCGTTTCCTAGGGGTTTCCATTCTCTTTGAGCTGGTTATTATTTCACAAGGTCTATCTCCGCCTCCCGTTATAAGGGTATTTTTTCGAAGTGCTACTCGGAGGCTGGTCTTGTCGATATTGATTCGATTCGTCTTCCTCTGCATGGTCCGAAGCAAGTTCCGGAAGTCCGCCTAAGACCTCGAAGCGATGAGTTTGTTGTTTTTTCGTCATTTCTGGATGCCGGTCTATCTTTTCCACCTTCGAGCTTTGTCCTTCGCGTTCTTTCTTTATACCATCTCCAGCTTCATCATCTTACTCCTGTTGCTGTTGCAACCATGTCTGCCTTTGCTTGGGCTTGCATCAGCGAAGGGTTAAATCCTGAACCTCATGCTTTTTATCGTGTATACCAAGCCCGGCACATTCCTACTTATGATCATGAGAACCATCTCAGCCTTTGCTTCGGAGTTGTTGAATTTGAGGCTAGGGAGGGGTTTCTGACGCCTCTTGGTAGCTTCGATCCCCCTCCTTTTGATGAATGGGTGAAAGACTAGTTCTACTATAAATACTCTGCTATCGATTTTTATACTGGGAAAGCCGTTGGTATATGGATTATCAATAACTTCGAGCCTCCGCAGAATCGCTTTATTTCTCGATGTGTCGATGCCTTCCGAAGGGTTAGTCAGAGGATGACTCTTCGTGATATTTTGGAGGAATGCTTCGCTGCTGGTGTTCTTCCTCTCGCTCGTCATGGTTGGAGGCCTTCTTCTTTTGGTAGAAATAAGTTTGGCTTAAGTATGCCAGTTTTTCCTTCGATACCGGGACCCTGTATGACTCTTCCTTGTGCTTCGTTGCCTTTGATTGCTTCCTCTGCCTTTTCCTCTTTTAATATTCCTTTTGCTTATACTTTGTTCTTTTTGCAGGCTTCAATCTCTGGTCGCCTCAAGACCGAGTTACTTCTTTTCTTGGGAAGTTCTCTCAGAAGGAGTGGGTTGAAAGTACTCGGAGGGGCATTGGTGTTCGGATAAATCGGTTTTATCTGAGCTTCGACTTGTGTCCCCACAACCGTCCTTTTCCTGAGGACAATCCGTGTGAAGGAGATATTTTTCCATATTTCAGTGTTTTAGGCTCTTCGACCGTTGAAATGGATCCTTCGCTGGTTGTTGTTACTCCCGAGGTTGAGTCCGTTCCTAGGAATGCTGAAATTCCTTCTCCTCCGCCAGGTTCTCTTCTTATGCCGACTTATTCTCTTATTTTTGAAGAACCGTCTCCTGACGATCCTTCGAATTCAGCTGCGCCTCCCGTTGTGCCCGATACTATTTGCGGAGGTTCCTCATTAATACCTTTGGAGGTGTTGCGAAGGTCTCCAACTATTGCTTCGGATGTTATCCGTACGGATGGAATCGTAGAAAGGTCTGAGTTGGTCAATTCTTGTCAGCCGCTCCCTGAGGGTTCGAAGGGCACTTTTTGTCTTCCGAGGAAGTCTTCGTTTCTTGGTTTGCTTGGCAAACGGAAACTTTCAGAGGTTTCAACTCCAAGCCAGGATATAGTTTCTTCTTTGGGCACTGCTTTGCCTTCGATTGACGTTGCCGTACCACCTTCGCAATCTTCAAATCCTGGTATTCATTTTCAGAGGGCTGCTTTGCTTTCTTCTTTCTTTTATTTTCTTTATTATTATTCGCACGATCCTTCGCTTCTTCTTTTCTTTTTTTTTTACTTTTAGGTACTTCGAGCTCTGGGTCTCTTGAACTGGATGTTAAGGCCATGCTATCATCCATTAATGACGACATTCAGGCTTCGGGTCCTCTTGAATCTGCTGCCCGTGAGGTCCGGTTTTCGAAGGTTGAGCTTGGCCTGTCGAACCTTTCGGGTGACGTCCTCTTCCGTTCCTTGGTTGCTCATCAAGTCAAAGTTGGTATCTCTTTTTCTTTTTTCTTTTTTTTTGTACTTCGTGTTTCGTTTTTCTGATAGCTTCGCTTCTTCCTTTTTACAGTCTATTATTCTTACTCAAGCTTGTGCTCGTGAGCTCCAAAATTCTTCTGGTGATTCGCTACTCGCATCATCTCTCGAGGCCTCTCTTTCTGCGAAGGATGATTCCCTGAAGGTTTCTTCTGCTGCCGCGTCCGACTTGCTAGCTGAAGTTGAGGTTCTTCGAGGCCATAAATCTAGTTTTGTCTCTGATTTGTCTATCCTTGAAGAAAAGATTCGAGAAAAGAAAGCTTCGCTGGAGAAGGAGAAGTTATTTAATGAGCATCTTTCGTCTCGTCTGTCGAAGGCGTCTCAGTTGAAGATCGTTTCTGCTGATAATTCCTTCGCTAAATCTCTTGCCCTTTGTGATCTTGTCAAAGAGCTATTTCAAGCACTTGGTGCGAAATATGACGAGGTACCGGCGGACGTCTCTTTGGAGGTTATGAATGAGTGGCTTCGCTTGAACTTGGCTGGTCTTGCCGAGATATGCAGGAGCTTTTCTTATGATGCTGTGGTGCTTATGATTCGAGATCTCCTTCATAGCTTTTCCTGCGAAGGCAGCGATGCTGTTGATTTGGTTGGGCGTCCTGATTTTTCAATGAAATCCTCGGATCTTTCTCATGATTTTGGAGCTGTCGAAGGCAAGTGTGTTGGCTTGATCAATGATTTTTAGTGGAACAGGGTCAAGTGTCTTGTCCCTGACTTTCCCAAAAATTCTTCTTGAACTCCTTCGATTAGCTGTTGTAGATAGCCCTTTTGGATGTCCTTCGCTCTGTATCTATTTTGGATACTTTTTTTTGATGTAATACTTGCTTTATCGAAACTCTAAAGCTTCATTGCATCAAATACCTTATTCATGTATTTCATGTTCTGCGATGACTTCGAGCTCTGTTTTGAGCCTTCGAATTTTCGTAGCTTTGTGCATGCGCACCTTGTCATAATTGTGATTATTTTCTCTGTTTTTGCCCTTCGTCAGCTAGTTTTGTTGAAATATTCTTTGATGATATCTCGATGCTTTAGGTTGTTTTGTAACCTCGTCAGCTTTCGTCTACTTTTGATGAAGTATGCATGAGCATGTTTCATTTTCCTCTGCCTGTCTTCGCTTGTTGCGAAGGTGTACTTTTATTCATCGTGTTCATCTTCTTGGCTTATTTAGCCTCTTTTGTGGATGATTTCTTCGCTGCTTTTGCGAAAGTTTTTATGAATTCTTTATGATGGCTTTCTAAGCCCTTCTTTCAATGTTGGCTTCGCTCTTCTAGGCGAAGACTGTTTTTGGTCAGCTTTTTCTTAGCCTTTGAATGGTAATTTTGCTTCTGACGAAAAATTACCATTTCAGCTCTTATGCCATTGAATTAGCTTTGCAGTTTTATTGCGAAGGCGAAAATTTTTCTCTGCCTTTTTTGGCGAATTTCTATCTTCGAGAGCGAATTGCTATCATCTTGTCTTGTATTGCGACAAGGCTCCGTTTTTTTTTTGTATGTTGAAAACTCAGCTTCGATGCCTTTCTTTCGAAGGTGAATTTGCTTTTCTGCCTTTTGTAGGCGAATCCGAAACATCTGCTTTTATAGCAGGTTGCTATCATCTCGTCTTGTAATGCGACAAGGCTCCATTCTTTTTATATTATAAAAAAGGGTAGATATTTCTGTAGGCGTCTAGAATGTTCTTCCTTGGTGTATATATACACGAGGTGTCTCCATCTTTTTTTTGTTGTCAAATCTTTCAATCTTCTTTACTTCATGGAGGCTTTGTGGGACCGGCTTCCTCGAGGAGTGTTGAAGGCTCTTGCTCGTGGTGGATTTAAGCGTGGAGATGTTCTTCCGAAGGAGCTTGTAGATCACTTCGCGGAGCTTGATAGGGTTGCCGATAATTGTTTGATGGTCGAATCTTCTGCAGATCCTGTTCCTCTTGCTATCGTTCCTCCGGGGGTGATTATTGTTAGCGATGACGAAGGCTCCGAAGATCATTAAACTAAACCTTCGCAGCCAGTTGGGGTGGCTAGTCGAACTCGTAGTAAATCAAAGAAGCAGATCCTTGTATTCTTCTTTGTGTTGCTTCTTGCTTCGAATACTTCTGAGTAGTCTTCGGCTTAGATTTGTACTTCAGTAAATTCGTGCTTAATGAATGACTTGCTTTTTTTCTTGTGTTTCTTTGTTCTGCTCCGCTTTGTTGCAAGTAGTCTTCGATGTTATCACCTTTTGCAAGCAGTCATGCTTTCTTTTCATTGTGGGTTCGAGCCACGGACGGCGCCAAATGTTGGGGGATCGAAGGTCTGTGTGTGACGTGTCGAAGCCCTCCAACGGAGTGTTGATGAAGTCTTGCTCGCCCGAAGCCTTCGATGGGTACCAGTGCCTTCGGATTACCCTGCGAAGCCCTCCTTGGTGGATATCGTCGTTTGTTGGATGATGCGAAGCCCTCCTTCCTTGTCCGCAATGCCGGACGAAGATGTTCTCGCTCAGGTTCCCTGCAGTTAGGCGCGCGAAGCCCTCATTTGCCCGCGATGCCGGGTGAAGGAGTTTAGAGTGTTGAGAGGATCGAGTGCGGTGCAAATGATTGTCTTTGGCTCGAGGCCCCAAAAACCAGATGTCCTTACAGGATCATCTCCCTACATATTTATAGGGGGTGAGATGATTA